>JAHZTW010000001.1:33415660-33433455 GCA_020283515.1 Alliaria petiolata
AAAAAATTCAAACAATAAAAATATTCAAATTAAAATTTACATACATCTAAATTTTTACAATTTTACATTTTAGTTCTAATAATAAATTGTTGGTAAATTATAACTCTATCTAGCTCTGAAAATTTCGGGACTCGAGATGAAAATTTACGGGTATGGGACGAGAACGGGAAATTTGGGAATTGAGAAACAATTTCCAAAAAGGAATCCGATAAGAACGTAACAAGAAATTTGGATAACGTGACGGGTTCGGGAAATTCTCTTACCTAAAATCTCTTTCCAAACGGGTAATTATTTTGGGTGATGATCAACTTTGGGACATATATTTCAGACAATTTCGGGAAAATTCGGAAAATTTCGAAAGATTCCCGATAATTTTGGGAAAATTTTGGGAAAATATATAAAAATATTTAATTTTTAAATTTTAAACGGGTAGTTCGGGTATCCGATCTCATATATGTTCCCTTCCCGTACCCTTTCCGTATCCGTTTGAGTAAAATAAATAGTCCCGAATATGAATTTTTTTTAACGAAAAAAGAAATGAGACGAAAAATTCTGAACGGGTACAGAAAGGAACGAGAAATCCGTCACGAAATTTTCAGCCTAACTCTATCTATTAGTTTTTCGTTTTATATATTGTTCCCGTAAAACCAAAAACCATTTTTTAAGTTTTGCTTAACAAAAAAAATACAGTGAGTAATATTAGTAAACGATTATTCATATCGATAATATTTTAGTATCTACTAGATCAACAATATTTATATTCTTAAATTTTACAAGTACACATTAAATTTTTATTCTAAACTACTAAATGTGTAACTACACACCATAACAAAAAACTACAACACTACTTAAGCCAACATATAATGTAATGAAACTAGACAAACCTAAACAATAAATAAAATTATCATATAAAAAATTCATACATCTAAATTTTACAATTTTATAATTTTAAATAAACATGTAACCCGCACACTGTGCAAACTAAGATATGTTATATTCAAATTAAACAAACCCAAACATTAAATAAATTAAACATACAACAACATAAAAAAATATAACAATAGTAAACATGTATTTTTTCATACATCTAAATTTTACTATGTAACTTGCATGCATGTGCGGGCTATATCCTAGTATTAAGTTAAAACCGCAACAAAATGTTATTCGTAGTTCAATATGTGGCGTTTATGAGTGAGAAAGAAAGAGAGAGGAGCGCAGTTGCCCTGGTCAATTTGAATATTAAAAAAAATTATTAGTTGAATTCTGAATAATTAGTTGACATATTAGTAACCGCCCCCGGTCAAAAATCATGGCTGCCCCCTCCCCCTTTATTGCTGGTTCGATTCTTGCTCCAATTAATTCTTCTATTTCCTTAAGTTTTTTTCTTCTAGTAACACGTCTTCTTTCAATAACCGAAACAAACTTTCCATATATATCTTCTTATTTAGTAGTAGTTGATTTGATTCACTTTTAAGTTTTTTTTTTGCTTTTTGGAATCTTTTAAGTTTCAATCAGTTAATTACTTATTAATTGAGTTAGTTTGTTAAAACTTACTAAAGAAACTTTAAATTAATAATTTTAGTTATTATATTTATAGATTTTAAAATATATTTCTTAGTTTGATATTTTTAAAATTTTAACGAATTAGAATAAAAATTATTTACTATAAGTATGTTATACACTTATAACAGTTATAGGGGAGAAATAAAAACATGTATTTTCATGGTTAGAAATCAGTGTTTAAGTGAATGGAATTTTAAAATATATAAGAGATAAAATCTGTTATCCCAAATTTTAGTTATTATATTTATAGATTTTAAAAATAATTTCTTATTAAAATCATATATATTACGGAATAGCAACAAAAACATGTATATATGAAAATAAAATGATATTAATACAAATCAATGAAATAACAGAAATATTTTTGTGTTTAAAGTACAACAATTTATTATTTTTGCAAGAAAAATAAATATTTATATACAATGAATGATATAATAATATTGCCTTAATAATTTGTTTTTAATATTTAAAATAATATTGCCTCCTGTAAAAAAATATTTCTCGCTCTGCCACTCCTTATAACAGTTATAGAGAAGAAACAAAAACATGCATTTTTTGGTTAGAAATCAATGTTATGTTATCTATCTATATATATAAAGGAGAATGAAATCTCTTCTTATGATGCCACCTCAACAACATCTATCTTAAAATTATGACACATCATCGTCAACCAATTTTTATTTGATTTATTATGTTTTATGTTATTTAATCTTTCAATTCTTATAATAACTAACATTGATGAATGTAATAGATTCAAATAGAATATGAAAAATCAATAAATCATAAAAGATAGTTTATATATTGATCTAAAAAAACTTTAATTTAATAATTTTAATTATATTATATTTATGAATTTTAAATTATATTTCTCAGTTTGATATTTTTAAAATTTTAACAAATTATGATAAAAATTATATACTATAAGTATGTTATACACTTATAACAGTTATAGGGGAGAAATAAAAACATGTATTTTCATGGTTAGAAATCAGTGTTTAAGTAAATGGAATTTTAAAATATATAAGAGATAAAATCTGTTATCTCAAATTTTTAACATGTTCAACACAATCTTCAAATAAAAAAATGGACAAAGTTTTATAAAAATCCTACAACACATAAATTAAAGAATGGCGAGAGAAAGAAATAGAGTTTTGTATTCAATATGTTGCGTTTGAGAGAGAGAGAGAGAGAGAGAGAGAGAGATTAATGCATACATCGATCACATCAAACATTTATGAAAAAAATATTAATATTGTTGTAGTGTATCTAAAAAAAATATTAGATGTTTATGAAAGGGAAGGAGAGAGAGAGAGAGAAAGATTGCATCTTGCAAATACATCGATTTTATCAAACGTTTATGATTTTTTTTTTAATACTATATGTTATGTATCTCAAAAAATATTAGACATTTATGAAAGAAGATTAATATTTTATGAATGAACATCCTGCTCAAATTTAAGAAAAAATAAATGTAAGTATAATATTAATATATTTTTTCACATCTAAAGTTAATAAGTGAGATCAATATTAGAATATGTGACTATTTAAATTTTACCTATCAATATTTATATTCAAAATTTCGATATGTAATATTATTTATGAACCCAACATTTTTTAAAAAGATTTTAGCTTCTATAAATATATTTTAACTTCTTACAATATATTATACGTTTTCATTCAATTATATTTTATTAACATCATCAAAATGCTAATAATTAAATAAAATAATATTTTATATTATTAATACTAAATTTTTTATAACTATATTGTTAAATGGAATGTTAAATTCCGCGCAAAGCGCGGATCATACACTAGTACATTTATAATAGTTATAGGGAAGAAACAAAAAGATACATTTTCATGGTTAGAAATCACGGTTTAAGTGAATGGGATTTCAAAATTTATGAGAGGCCAAAGCTGTTATCCCAAATTTCTAACATGTTGAACACAATTTTCGAATAAAAAGTAAACAAAATTTTATAAATTAAAGATAGCGAATATTAAGTTAAAACCGCAACAAAATGTTATTCGTAGTTCAATATGTGGCGTTTATGAGTGAGAGAGAGATAGAGAGAGAGAGAGAGAGAGANGAGAGAGAGAGAGAGAGAGAGAGAGAGAGAGAGAGAGAGAGAGGATTAATGTTGTATGAATGATCATCCGACTCAAATTTAAGAAAAAAATGTAAGTAAAATATTCATATAATGTTTTCACATCTAAAGTTAATAAGTGTGACCAATATTAGAATATGCGATTATTTAAATTTGTTTGTCAATATGTATATTCAAAATTTCGATATGTAATATTATTGATGAACCAAATAAAAAATAAGAGAGTGGGTGGGATTAATGTTGAATTCGATTTGTTGATCTCGCTCGAAATAAGCGACATAAAAAGAAGCCAATTGAAGAAAAATACTTACGGAAGAGTATAAGTATAAAAAAAGTTTTTTTAAACAATTAACATATTATTAGGAATTTTCTTTTAACAAAATGTACATATTTTACAATAATTTAGAAACTAAAACAATATTTGAAATTAAAAAAATTACAAAAAATAGAAGAAAAAAACATAATAATAATATAAATATATAAAACTATGAAATAAAATTATAAAGTATAAAAAATGAATTAACAGATAAGTCCGCGCAATACGCGGATCGATTTCTAGTATATTAAAATGACAGCATATCAATAAAATTCTTAACCGCCGGATTGAAGAATTGATATATTTTTTAGCTGCAAAGGCCCATTTAAAGTTCATAAACGAGTAATAGGTATATAATCGCGTAAATGGAGAAACCTAAATGGGCACAAAGCATATCCCAGCCGCTCACTCCCGCCGAAATTTCGAAGCACAGCCTTGAGGAGGAGGAGGGAGACGATGGTGATGTTAGCTGGCGAGTATTTAAAATGGAGGTTGAGAGGTCCTCGAAGACCAGAACGTAAATTCGATGTAATTTCTTCTTCTCATTTTGTTATTTTGAAGAGAGATAGATTACTGTATCATGTCTCCGAATTGATCCATATGTCGTCATGACTACTAGTTTGTGTTATTTTAGGTAGAATTGTCACAAGCCTAACCCTGAATTTTGTTATTGATCGGAAACTTAACAATTTTCTTTCTCGACTATTATATTTATGTATGCTTAAACTTATTTTGTTTTGTCTTGTAGGGTTTCGATGCCAAGGGATCCGCACGGCTGGGGAAAGAGATATGTAATGATCGGAGACCTTGTCCTCTCTTAGTCACTCTTTATGCTAAGATGGGCCTTCATCGTTACAATTTTCTCGAGGTATCAATCATTCATTACAAACCTAGTCTCCATCCTCTCGGTGCTTTCTTCATCCACCGTTACATTTCAATCTCTCTTTCTTTATTTTAGGGGAAAAACTATCAGTTCTGTCGCGTAGAGAAATACAATCACTCATTAAACTTCGGTGCTCGTGACTACTACATAACGTCGGTTGCAATGGATCCGTCTGACCGTTTGCCTCAGTATTTTCTGATTCAAATTCTTGAACAAGATCGTGGCGAATTAGCTTTGGAGTGCTGTATTGCTGTTCCTCGAGGTAACATATGCGATATTAGAGCATCTCCATTGGGGGAGTTCCTTACAAGAGTATCTTAAAAAATGATATATTAATATTTAATTGATAAGTATGTGAACACATATTTATATTAATATCTATCCATAATAAAAATCTGAATAAATGCCAATTGTCTTTCAATAAGTTATGTCTTTTCAAAATTGTTATTCATATTTTTTTATAAATTCTAATTTTAATTCAAGAAATATCATTTGTAGTTGCGTCTTTTCAATTATCAAAAATTGCTTCTTTTCACTTATATCTTTTGAAAAGCACATAAAAAAGATCATTTGATTCTTTAAAACGAGTTGTTATATTCATTTATTTTATCAGGAATAGGTAAGAATGATAAACAATGCTGTTATTATTGCTAGAGATGTAACTTTATCTCCAGAATATAGTTCAAGGAATCTGCTTCAATTCTTTTTTTTCCTCGAGGTTCACCTATTGTTGCAGAAGTTAATTGGCAAAATAATCAAATTTTAGCCGAAATTCTGCATCGACTCAGCAAAATAAATATTATTTGTGGTTGCATCTTTTCAATTATCAAAAATTACTTCTTTTCATTTATTTCTTTTGAAGATTATTTATATTGCAAAACCACATTAAAAAGTTCGTTTGATAATGATTCATGCTATAATTGTGAATCAAAAAAAGAGATTTCTTAATCCATCTATCTGATTTCTTCTTCGAAAAAACTTATATGTGTTGAATTATTTGTTTTTGTAATGTTATATCTACAAGATAAGCTAGAACACGGCACAAATAACTTTAACAAGGTTTGTCTTTAGTTTTTGAAAGAGATTTTTCACATAAATTTTCTTATTTTGGTATTCTTTTTGATTGAGTAAACTTGAATTTTTAACTTTCTATTAGTATGAATTATCGGTCTTACTTCAGAAATCTTTCAAATATGTGGAAAGTTGGTCTACAAGACTACACATGGTTTTTGGTTTGTATCCATCGGTTTGTTAACAATGTTATTGATAGATTTTTTGTTTAAGAAAAAATAATTATAATCCAATGATTGTAGTTAATCTTTCCGTTAATCCAACATGTGTAATTTATTCTCATTAACTATTCCCACTAAACCAAACGTTTTATCCTTTCTCAATTGATACCCTTCTTAAGCATCGTATATTTTTTTGTACTTTTTGCTTGCGCTTGTTCCTTTTCATCAAAAGAAAATGTGAATTTTTTATCCTATATCAGTTCTCAAAAATGGCTTCTCCCCCCTCATTTTTTATTTTTTTAATTGTTTCGATTGTAGTCACTGATGATTGATCAATTTTTTTGGTATGTTCTGCTTCGTTCTCTTTGATTATAAATTTTTGTGTTACTTAACTTCATTTACGATCATGGTTTTGATCGTCAAACGATCATATTGCTTTACTCGACTTTATTCTTTTCCTTATCCCAACTCGTTCTCGATATTCATTATTATTTTTCTTTTATAACCTCGAAGATTAGGCCTAATATGCTTGGTTCAGAGTCAGTATTTAGTTTTTTTCTTAGAGATATTCTTTAGTTTACATTATTGCGCAACCCATTGATCAAACGTCTTTGTGTTTTAATTTTGAGGATAATATCGCTTTATCTAAGTCTCTTAGTTTTGAGTATTTGTATCGCTCCCTCTATCTATAATAACAATATGGATAAATGTCAATTTCCTTTCAATAAGTTGTGTCTTTTCAAAATTGTTATTCGTATTTTTTTATAAATTCCAATTTTAATTCAAGAATTGTCATTTGTGGTAGCGTCTTTTCAATTATCAAAAATTGCTTCTTTTCAATTATAAAAAATTGCTTCTTTTCACTTATGTCTTTTGAAAACCACATAAAAAGGATCATTTGATTCTTTATAAAACAAAATGTTATATTCATTTATTTTATCGGGAATCGATTTTGATTCATCGGTAAGAATGATAAACAATGCCGTTATTATTGCTAGATATGTAACTTTATCTCCAGATTATAGTCCAAGGAATTTGCTTGAATTCTTTTTTTTCCTTCGAGGATCACCTATTGTTGCAGAAGTTAATCAGCAAAATAATCAAGTTTTAGCCGAAATTTTGCATCGACTCTCTCTCGTCTCTGAAGAAAATAATCAATTAAATGAAGTAATTCAATGATCATTGGAAGTAGAAGATATAAATTTCATTCCAACAAGTAATTCTACAAAAAAATTTTTGGCCGTTGATATCTATACAATATGCATATGTGGGGATATCAACTGTAAAAACACTCAATGCATAATTTGTTTGGAAGATTATGTTGTAGGATCTGAAGTCATAAAACTATGTTGTGGTCATAGGTTTGATTGTGAATGTATTATGAAGTGGCTAGAAACTAGCCATTATTGTCCATTATGTAGAAGTGAATTACCAACTTAAATGAGACATATTTCATTCTTGTTTATTGGGTCATTATACAGTTTAATTATTAAAGTACGATTAGCTTAATTATTAAAGAATCATTTTTATTATTATGTGATTTAAAATTTACAAAATATATATTTACAGTTTTTTTATTAAACCATTTCTAGTAACTTGTGCATTTCAAAATAGAAGAGATAACAATCTTCTATTGTTTCATATTTTTATTATTCATTATATACCTTTTTGTTTTAACCGGTTATTTAATAAAAATATACATAATATGAAGATCTTCATATTTTTAACACATTAGTCTATCTATAATAGCAATCTGAATAAATGCCAATTGCAGATAGATAAGTTGCTTTTTTCAAAATTATTATTAGTATCTTTCTGTTAATTCAAATTTTAATCCAATAAATGTCATTTGTGGTTGTGTCTTTTCATCAATTAAGTATATTTTTGTTATAACCATTTTTAAAAAAAAATTGATTCTTTTCACTTATGTCTTTTCAAGATTATTTATATCGCTCAAAATCACATAAAATTAAGGGTCATTTGATAGTGAGTCTTGATATAATGGTTTATCAAAAAGTATGTTATTTATCTCGATGGGTTGCCCTAAATAAAGAATAAAAAAGTAAAAAATCCAACATATGATCATTTTCTAACAAAATATGTATTTACGTCATATTTTTTGTATTGTATATTTTTATATATAATTGTTTTAACACTACAAAAAATATTCTATAGAGTTGTGTCTCTTATAATTTTTTGTTTTCTTATTTTTTCTCTTAGTAGTTAAATTCTTTGAAAATATTTTACAATTTTTATATTTGAATTATTTTGTAAGTTTCCATTTATATTGTTAATAATCCAAAAATTTGTTTTTTAAGAAGATCGTATCTTTTTATTTCTTTTTTTTAAATTATAATTTTTGAATATGTACGCAGTTTTATCATCATTTTTTTGTTTTATGTATTTTCACTTATAATAATTTAAAATAATTTTTTGTTTAAGTTTTAATATACGATAAATACCTCCGCGAAGCGGGGTTCTATTCCTAGTTTTATTAATGGGTATCTAAAAAATTAAGAAATCAACCTCAAAGTATCTTAAATAAGAGATTTTGGGATGAGTTTCTCGATTTTTAAGATACTCACTATTAAAATAGTAATATAAATTTGTTTTCACACCTCATTTAATTTAATAAGTATTAATATTTTACTTTTTTTAAAGACTCTAGCAATATACTCCCAAGGGAGGTGCTCTTATTCTTTTGTTTGTACTCCCGAAGATTTTTTGTTTTGTTTCAAATTTAGTGATTCTTAATTGTCAAGCAAAATTAATAACTCTTCTTGCTTTGTGACCATTTATATTTAGACAGTAAATGATTAAATGATTAAATTAATTCTTAATTTGTGTGTAAAAAGCCTTTAAACATCTTTTAAAATCAAAATCAAACAGAGAGAGGAATATACTAAACTGTCTCTCTTAATTTAATCTTGTATAGAGGATCCCCAGAGAAAGGATCCCGTGATCGGCTCCGAGAGTGATTGCTGCTCCTTCGAGAGAAGGTTCCCTGAGTGGCCGTCGGAGAATTATTTCAAAGATTCAAAGAGGTTTTACGTGGTAAGGATTAAGATACACTTTGCATTGTTTTGCTTTACGTAGCAGTTACTATGTTATAGCTTTGGCTTCTTTTTGATAGGTGAAGAACTCAGAGCTGCAAGACAAGTCCAATGACTGGATTCGTCTATACTTGGAACTTGCGGTTGCCACGAATTGTAGGATGTGCAGTGATGATGATGATCTTTCCAACTTGAAGATTAGGAAAGTGGCTATAGAATCAACCCAAGATCCGAACGAGGGACTCAACGCCAAAAACGCAACTTTCTACATAAGTTACATGGACCCGAGCAAGGCTCGAGTTTGTGAGCATGTTGATCGAATAGCTAAGGTCAGAAGAAGCTTTGATGAGAAGGAGGGATGTCTCCATCTCGTTGGTTTCAATCGGAGGTTTAAAACTAAACCAAAAATGGCTAGGAAGAGTCGGAAGAGTAGTGTGCCGGCTTTGTTTAGCCGGCGCCTTGGCGTCGTCAAACCATGGCGCTTGTATACTACTGTGCGACGCAAGTCATACAGAAAGCGTTGCGTGGGCTTTTCTCGTAGTCTGCACAATACGCGAATAACAAAATATCTATCACTAGTAGTCGACTAAGTTATATTATGTGCGTTTTGTATTGGTGTTTAATTTGTGTGGTCTTTTCAATTTGTTGTTCTGCTTGACTTATTTAACTTATGTGCCTCACTTATTTAACTTAAGTGTTTTGACTTATTTAACTTACGTGTGAGTAAAAAAAGAGAAGGATGGGAGACATTCTTCTTGCTTTCTTACGTTTAAGTTTTCCTTTTCAGTTGTTTTTGTTTGCTTCTTTAATTTATAAAACAGTTTTGTTAGACTTCGAAAAGGAAAAAACAACGTTTGTTAGACGATGCGATACGTTTTGCTTCGTTAATAGAAAAAGTGCATGTTGTTGGTGCCAACAGAAAACTTTATGCATATATTTTTAAAAATCGAATATGAGTCCACATTATCTCGTCGCATCTTGCCAGAAAAAAAAAAAGTGATAGGCAAGGAAAGAGAAAGAGACTAAGAGAGATAACAACAACAAATATATATATGAATTGTATATAACGACGGAATAAACGTTTGTAGTAAGAGTGGAATGGGAGGAGTTTTTTCGTGCGACGTTGAACAATATAGTACGAATGGAATGAGGCTAGGGATTGATCACTATATATACTATAAACAAATTTAAACAAAACTCAGGTTGATCATTTCTAAGCAAATTTAAACCATAACATCTGTGTTTTAAAAAGCGCGCCATGCCGTCGCCATGGCGCATGGCGCAGTGTTGCGATGGACAGATTGCCTTGAACACCTATGGCGATGCGATGCACATGTGGCGAGCGCTATGCTGCGCTATTGACTGATTCCATGACGCACGTTGCGACGCCAAGGTGCGTTATAGGTTAGTTTTTTTTTTACTCTGTTTTTAATTAAACGATGTAGTTTAGCAACTTTCTATATGATTAAAAACCCTAGTTATAGAAGTTAAATGGATCTCGAAGTTAAACTTATAAAAAAGTTTAGCAACTTTACGATCACGGATCACCCGACTCATCTGTTTTTCTCTTTGCCTCTTCATCTCTTCTTCTCTTTGCTTCTATTCTACTACTCATAATGGCTGAGACGGGAGGAACATCTAGAGAGGCTCGAGGAACATCTACGGAGGATCCATGCAAAAAATATGGAATGCGAGTTGGCAATGAGAACAACAATTGGAAGTGTATTTACTGTATGAGAGTGATTAGGGGAGGAATCACACGTCTAAAGCAACACTTGGTTGGGGGTTTTAGGAATGCAACAAAATGTACATTAGTTCCAGATTATGTGCAAACGGAACTAAAGAATTATATGCTGAAAAAGGCAGAAGAAATAGTGGTTAGTCAAATGATGCACGAGATGCATAACATAGTTGACGATCATGATGGAGAGGAAGATACAGAAGGTGATCCGACGCAGAAAGTGCAGCCTAAAAAGCGAAAAGGCAAAGGTCCATTGGAAAAGTTTGTCACCTCCCCTCCACCTGATATATTGCAAGAAAGAAAAGATAGAAAGGGTATTTTCGGAGCTTGTGATAAACAGATGAGGGATAGGTTTGTGGAGGTATAGCTAGGTGGTTTTATGATGTCGGTATTCCATTTAACGTCGTAAACTATGATAGTTTTGGAGAGATGTGTGAGCTGATTGGCCATTATGTTGTTGGATTAAAACCACCAAGTATGCATGAATTGAGAGTTCCTCTTCTTAAAAAAGAAGTGGATAATACGCTAAGTCAGCTGGTGGAACACAAGAAAGAGTGGGCGTCTAAATGCTGCTCACTTATGTCAGATGGATGGCGTGATTCAATTGTTAAAAAGGATATTGTTAAATTTCTTGTGAACTCTCCGAAGGGTTCTGTTTTCATCAAATCGAAAAATGTTTCCGAAGTCGTGAAAGATGCAAATTTGCTATTTCAAATGCTTGATGACATGGTTGAGAAAATTGGAGAAGAAAATGTTGTTCAAGTTGTCACGGACAATGCATCTAACTACGTAAAAGCTGGTAATTTTCTTTTACAAAGATGCAAATTTGTATATCTCACGTTTTTTACAAATGGATTGAAGTTCAATCATTGAACTAAATGTTTGTTTTTGTGAATTTCAGGAAAATTACTTGAGGCAAAAAGAACAAACCTCTATTGGAATCCATGTGCTGCACATTGCATTAATATAATGTTGGAGGAGATTGGAGAAATCCCACCAGTGAAGAATGTGTTGAAGAAGTGCATTTTCATGAATGCATATATCTATAGTCGTGTCCCTCTTGTGAACATGATGAGAAGATTCACGAAACAAAAAAATTTGCATAGGACAGCTATTACAAGGTTTGCTACTTCTTACATAACTCTTTCACAATTTCACAAGCAACATACCAACTTGAGGCAGCTGGTTAATTCCGACGAATGTAATAAGTCTAAATGGCCAAAGGAAGCAGGAGCAAGGAAAGTAAAACAATATATTACGCAAAATAGTTTTTGGAAAAATGTTTTTTACGCTCTAAGATTGACGAGGCCGCTTGTAAAAGTTCTTAGGTTGGTTGATGGAGAAAGAAAACCGCCTATGGGATATTTACGCAGCCATGGATGAGCGAAAGAAACAATTTCAAGTATTTTCAACCTGAAAGGCCTTTGAGATTGTTGACAGGAAATGGGATATTCAGCTACATCGACCATTGCATGCAGCCGGATATTTTCTAAATCCAGCGATCCAATATGCACACCCTGAAGATGTAAATTGCGAGGAAGTGGTGAAGGGTTTGTATGGTTGCATTGAAAGGTTTTCCAGACACTACAACTGTAGACAAGATAATGGTTGAGCTAGATTCTTTTAAAAATGCAGCAGGTCTCTTCATTAGGTATAGATCGTTGAAAGCACCAGGTAACCAAAAATTCAATATGATCTGCAACCTTTAATTGATTATAGTAGATGAAAACTAACAAATGTTTTCATTTCAATAGTGGAATGGTGGTCATCCTTCGGATCTTCAACTCCAAATCTCAAAAAATTTGTCGAGAAGGTTCTAAGT
This sequence comes from Alliaria petiolata, assembly GCA_020283515.1. Classification (NCBI taxonomy): domain Eukaryota; kingdom Viridiplantae; phylum Streptophyta; class Magnoliopsida; order Brassicales; family Brassicaceae; genus Alliaria; species Alliaria petiolata. The sequence goes on from JAHZTW010000001.1 coordinate 33,428,379, forward strand.
CTAACTTGTAGTGCAACTGATTGTGAAAGAAATTGGGGTGTATTTGAACTTGTAAGTCATCTTAATTACTTTCATCTTAAATGATTAGATTACTTCAATCCGCTCATAATATAACTTATAATCTTTCCTTCTACCAGCTTCATACGAAAAGAAGAAATCGATTAGCCCAACATCGATTGAACGACATGGTTTTCGTGAAATATAACCGTGTTTTGCGATGTCGATACAACAGAAGTGATACCATAGATCCTATTCTTTTGGATGAAATTGATGAAAGCAATGAGTGGTTAATTGGAAAAATGGACAGGGACTCATCTAGTGATAAAGTTGGTGACCTTGTGTTCGAAAATGATGACTTGACATAGAATGTCGTGAGCCAAGCTTCAGGTGCTGAAGAGCCTAACTATTTCACTAGAGGGGCAAAAGGTCCAAGTTCGAGTAGAATTGAGAAAGGAAAGGGAATTCAGAAAGCTTCTCACACTTCCAAACGTCATGGTCCATATGGTCCAACTCCTCCTATCATGTCATTGGTTAATGAAGATGATGACAATAATGATGAGATAGAAGAGGATTTAGGTGCAGAGGAGTTGGAGTACAATTACGATGATTCTGATGATAATCATGATTATGAGTAAGATTCTTAGGCTCTAGCGCTATTTCATATGCTTTGGTGTTTATGATTTTTATTTTGGTGTTTTGGATTTTGTTCTGGTGTTTTGGATTTTTTTTTTTTTGGTGTTTTGGATTTTGTGTTTGGTGTTTCAGATATGAATGTTTGGATTTGGAGTATTTGTTTTCAAGTATTGATTATTCTAAGTTTATCAAGACATTATAAGTAGGAAATACACTACAAGAAATCTGACGATTTGCGACGGTAAAATTGGTCGCACTTTCGTCGCAAATCGGGTATAGCGACGGATTTGCGACGGTGACCAAAATGTCGCTAATCGTTAGCCGCAAATTAACTTCCATCGCAAATTTGCGACGGCAATATTGCCGTCGCAAATATTGTATGCCGCAAATATGTCGCAAATTTGCGACACCTTTGCGACGGAATATTCCGACGGCAAATCGTCGGTAAACGTAGTCGCAAACGTGTCGCAAAAAGATCGTAGCAATGTCGTCGCAAAATGTTTCCGTCGCAATGTCGTCGCAACGCCGTCGCATCTTTAATAATAAATAATTATATAATTATTATTAACGAAAATTATATATTAATTAATATGTAAAATTTAAATTTAAATTTAATATATTTTCAAAATATAAAATAAGAAAATAAATTATAATTAAAAAAAAAGAAATTTGAATTACAAAATAATATTCATAAAACATAAAAATTTATTGTTCAGAAAAAAACTAAATTTAATCGATAGGGGAATCATCGTTTGTGTTTGACGGACCGGTATCGGAGCTACGGTAAAGTTCTGTGAATGTCGAGTCTCGGTGTGCTAGAAACTCGAAATACCTATCGTAGCTCTGCATCTTCTGGTTCTGTGATTGAATCAATTGGGCTTGGGTCTCGATTATCTCCAGAAGAGCGGGATCTGGTGCGGTGGAAGAAAAAGTCGAAAGAGTGACAGCCTCAATATCTGACTGTAAAGAACCCACTCCGAAGATTCTTTCTCTTTTACGGGGAGCGACCTAAAATATATATATATATATATATGTAAGTATAATTAAGAAGTTATTAACTAAAAAAAAAAAAATTAAAATTATAATGAAATTGAAAATACTTACGTCCAGATAAATTTGGTTCTTCTGGGTCGTACTAAGTGAGCAAGATGCAGTGCTTTCTGGATCATCAGGATCAGCCTGAGACATCTCTTGCATCCTCGCAGTGACGTCGTTGTATAGCTTCTCCGAGCGTCCATCGACAAAAGTTCCATCCGGATTTTTTTTGGTCTCCTCGAGAACCGCTAACATATCCGGAATTCCTGTTCCGGTCCGCTCAGCCTACATAAAAGTTGAAAACATTAGAATGATTAGAATAAATTATATAAAAATGTAATATAAAAAATAAATACTTACTATCATTCGGCCGCGTCCTTTAAAAGAAATCTGACTCGACCGATGCTTAGAGGGTTGCTCTCCAGGAGGAGCACTGAAACGGGCTTTGCGGGCATTGGCGCTCTTCTTCACGCTCCCTGGCTCATTCCAAAATGTAACGAGACCCTCCCAAACTGACAGAGCAATCCATTCGGGCCTCGCATCATCGCCTAGCTTTTTCCACTTTGCCTTCCAACGTCCCACATGGTCAGTCATCCGTTTCTTCAACTTGGCCTCAAACATTTCACTAACTTCTACGTTAATGCTCCAATCCCAATGATATTTTTGCTACAAAAAAATAGTTATTAAAAAATAGCATAAACCTAGGAATAAATAAAAAAAAAATTATGATACTTACGGCAAATTGTTTGTACCACCGGTTGATGGTCTCTTTCGGAGTTTGCGACCAATTGGCATTAGCTTCTTTGAAATCTCTTTCAAAGATTTCTCGGACCTTAGCAGCCACACATGGATCATAATCGAACCTGGAAAAATAAATTAGAAACGAAAAGATTTGCAATAGTTATAATTTGAAATAATTAAAAAATTTATTTTATAAATACCATTTGGTGTTGGGGGGACGTTTTGGATCAAGTGGCATCAGGCGGTCATGACCGGGACTCTCGAGAAGCTCTCGAATATCCATATCTTGCCAACGCCAACCTTCGTGTAGATGTCCCTCCGGTTGAGGAGGAGAAGGAGGAGGAGGCTGTGCGGGAGCCGTCTCAGGAACGGGCGCTGAAAATGTGGTTCTCACCGATGGAGAGGTGAAAGAAGCCCCTGGAGTAGACGGAAAAGACCGAGGTCCAGACCCTCCAGACCCTCGTGACATGTAACGAGAAAAGTCGTTGTTCGTAGACATCTGAAAAACAAAAATTGTTAGTCATAAAAAAATAGAACAAATAGATAACCTAAAAAAATTATAAAATAAAAATCACATTCGGTTTATAAAAATTAAAATTGTATAAAATAAAATTAAAATTTATATACTTAAAATTTTAAATAAAAATTTGTAGATTACAAATTTGAAACTAATCTTAAACAAAATTTATAAACTAAAATAACCATTTTTACATAAGGTATTAATTGATTAAATTTGTAGAAAATTTACCTAAAATCAAATTAATTACAAAAAAAATCTAACAAATTTCTAGATAATCTAAAATTATATACCTAACAATTTACAACCTAACAACAAATCCCTAATTACAATTCAAATTTAAAAATCTAACAATTTCTAACCTAACAAATCCCTAATAATCTAACATAGATCTAAGAAAATAGGGATTTGTTACCTTTGTGGAGGAGTTTGGCGGCGAGGAGCAGATCCGGCGAGGAGCAGAGGTGCGGCGACGAATCCGGCGAGACAGAACCAGATCCGGCGAGAGAGAGAGGTGCGGTGGTGGCTCGAGAGAGGGAGAGAGATCGTGCGGCGGTGGCTCGAGAGAGGGAGAGAGATCGTGCGGCGGTGGCTCGAGAGAGAGGTGCGGCGGTGGCTCGAGAGAGGGAGAGAGATCATGCGGCGGTGGCTCGAGAGAGAGAGAGAGAGGTCCGGCGGCGGTTTCTCGAGAGAGAGGTCTGCGGCGGCGGCCAAGTGAGGAAAGAAAATTTCGGGTAAGGAGGAAGAAAGAATTATTAGGTTTTAATGTTTAGACAATGCGACGGCATTGCGACGGTTCTAAAAAACCTAATTTGCGTCCAAATACTTTGAACTTATACGACGAACAATTTTAAAATATTCGTGATTTGCGACGGAATTACGAGGGATCGTCGCAAGCCCGTCGCAAATTCTAATTAAAAGTAGTATTGTAAATGTTTTTTTTCATTTTATAAAGATAAAAAACATTTATGATGGTATAAGATTGTAACAAATCTTAAATTATGCAAAAGTTTACAAATTCTACTTCTCATATACTTATGAATAAACATCATCTCCTTTTATCCTTCTATATGAAATGATTTCATGAAAAACTCTATTTTTTTCTTAAAATTTGTATATCAACTTAGAAAATCATGTAACACACACAGGGGCGGATCTAGAAGTAAAATTAGTTGGGGGCACCTGCATAAAATTAATTTTTGGATTAAAGACATTTATGTTATAAACCATTGAGGTTTGGATGTCCATAACCGGCTTAGTTCATCAGGCCCAATCCGTGGTCTAGTCTCGGCGTGAAGACCAAGTCCTATTAGAGATAGGATTTCCTTTTCCTAATACCAATAGGATTAGTAGAAGTTTTTCTATTCCTTGTATGAGTAGTAAAAGGACAATTTCCTTTTCTCTCCTTGATGTAACCACTATATAAAGAGACCATTGGTCCTCCATAATAATATACAGAATACAAGTTATTCATAACACGTTATCAGCACGAGCTTGCTCTAAACCCTAGCCACCGAAAAAAATATAAAAACCCTAAAAGCCGCCGTCCGCCGATCACCCGCAGCCGCTCGATCCGAACTTCCGCGAGCCGCGTTTTCTCAACCCGGAGAAACCCTAGTAGCCGCGCAATCATTCCCGAAACACGCAGCAGCTGTTCGCCGCGATCCGACCGAGCGATCCTACCCCGAGTAGAAGCCGACGATCCCTAGCTTACAAACGTCCGTAGCCGCGCGTCCTCAAGCCGAACAACCGCGAGTTCCAAACCTGAGTAGCCGCAGCAGTTCGACGAGTAGCCGCGCAAACCCTAGCAGCCGCTCAACTCGATCCGTCCGAAGCTGATCCGACGCCAAGTAACCGAGCAATCCAAGCGTGAGTTTTTACCGAGGTCTATTAGCTCCCGGTCCATACCAATTCAACCCCAAAAGGAGATCAAGGTAAAACCCTAAACTAAGAACAAAGAAAATCAAATTGGATCTTAATAAACCTAAACCCTAAAAACCGATTCTCTTATAAACTTGTTTGGTCTTGTTAAAACCTATACTTGAATTTGAATCTAAACTAAAGACAAGACCTAAAATCGGTTTGTGTGTTTAAACTTGTTTGATCTCATTAAAACCTAAAAATCGAAATTTGACTTAAACATATATCAAA
>JAHZTW010000001.1:33438071-33467517 GCA_020283515.1 Alliaria petiolata
CCCAATCCGTGGTCTAGTCTCGGCGTGAAGACCAAGTCCTATTAGAGATAGGATTTCCTTTTCCTAATACCAATAGGATTAGTAGAAGTTTTCCTATTCCTTGTATGAGTAGTAAAATGACAATTTCCTTTTCTCTCCTTGATGTAACCACTATATAAAGAGACCATTGGTCCTTCATAATAATATACAGAATACAAGTTATTCATAACAATTTAAATGATTTTTTCACTAATTAGTAAAGAAAATTGAAGAACCAGACGGGGGCACGTGCCACCGTACGTCCTCACCTAGCTCCGCCCTTGAACACACATGGCGTATGACGCATGGCACATGGCACAGGCCAGCTAGCCATGGTGCGCAATGAGCAATTTAAAACCCAGCATAACATTAAACCCAGCGAATGCTCGTAAGAAACGAAGACGGATGATCATCGGTGGATACGAACTCCACATGTCTTAGGTCAATCACTAATATATAGTTTCATTATTATCTTATCCACATTTTCAAGTGGATTTTGTCTTGTGCAGACTATGAGAAAAGCCAATGCCACAGTTTCTGTATACCTTGCGTCGCCTAGGACTGGATAAGCGCCATGGTTTGAAGATGCTACACAAAGGTTGCACACTCTTCTGACTCTTACTAGCTTTTTTTGGTTTAGTTTTAAACCTCCGATTGAAACCAACGAGATGGAGGCATCCCTCCTTTTCATCAAAGCTTCTTCTGACCTTAGCTATTCGATCAACATGCTTACCAACTCGAGTCTTGCTCGGGTCCTTGTAACTTATGTAGAAAGTTGCATTCTTAGCATTGAGTACCTCGTTCGGATCTTGGGTTGATTCTATAGCCACTTTCCTAATCTTCAAGTTGGAAAGATCATCATCATCACTGCACATTCTACGATTCGTGGCAACCGCAAGTTCCAAGTATAGACGAATCCAGTCATTGGACTTGTCTTGCAGCTCTGAGTTCTTCACCTATCAAAAAGAAGCAAAAGCTATAACAAAGTAACTGCTACTGAGCGGAAAGCAAAACAATGCAAAGTGTATCTTAATCCTTACCACGTAAAAGCGCTTTGAATCTTTGAAATAATTCTCTGACGGCCACTCAGGGAACCTTCTCTCGAAGGAGCATACACTATATGAGCCGATCACGGGATCCTCTCTCTGGGGATCCTCTATACAAGATTAAATCAGCAATTACGTGAGACAGTTTAGTATATTCCTCTCTCTCTCTCTGTTTGATTTTAATTTTACAAAGATGTTTCAAGGCTTTACGAAATCATTTAATTTTCTATTTTTTCTAAAACAAAACATCATTTACTGTCGCATATGTTACCTCGAGGTACAGCAATACAGCACTTCAAAGCTAATGCGCCACGAGCTTGTTCAAGAATTTGAATCAGAAAATACTGAGGCAAACAGTCAGACGGATCCATTGCAACCGACGTTATGTAGTAGTCGCAAGCACCGAAGTTTAATGAGTGATTGTATTTCTCTACGCGACAGAACTGAAAGTTTTTCCCCTAAAATAAATAAAGAGATTGGAATGTAACGGTGGATGAAGAAAGCACCGAGAGGATGGAGACTAAGTTTGTAATGAATGATTGATACCTCGAGGAAATTGTAACGATGAAGGCCCATCTTAGCATAAAGAGTGACTAAGAGAGGACAAGGTCTCCGATCATTACAGATCTCTTTCCCCAGCCGTGCGGATCCCTTGGCATCGAAACCCTACAAGACAAAACAAAATAAGTGAGCGATCTCGTCCCAGTTTAAGATTCAGGGTTAGGGTTGTGACAATTCTACCGAAAAGAACACAAACTAGTAGTCATGACGACATGATACAATAATCAATCTCTCTTCAAAATAACAAGATGAAAATAAGAAATTACATCGAATTTATGATTTGGTCTTCGAGGACCTCTCAACCTCCATTTTAAATACTCGCCAGCTAACATCACCATCGTCTCCCTCCTCCTCCTCAAGGCTGTGTTTCGAAATTTCGGCGGGAGTGAGCGGCTGGGATATGCTTTGGCTCTATTTAGGTTTGTCCATCTACGTGATTATATACCCTTTATACTCGTTTATGGGCTTTAAATGGGTCTTCACAACTCAAAAATATATCATTTTTCCAATCCGGCAAATAGGTTTGGACATTCCAATTTATTTTGGTTTAGTTTTCAGGTAGGTCAGGTAGGATGGTTTAGAATCCATACATGAATCAGAAAAAAATTTCATTGGATCCGGTTTGATTCCTGATACCTAAAATATTTTTTTGATTTATTTTTAATAGAATTTAGTTATTTTTTTATAAAATTTAGTTTAATTTGTTTGATAATATTTGGTAAATTTTTTGACAAATATAAGTAATACATTGCGTCGACAAAAAAAAAAAAGGTAATACATTGCTATATTTTGGGTTTAATTTATAATTTTAGATATTTTTGTTATTTCAAATATAAATATAACTAATATTTTTTGGTATTGACTATCTATTCGTTTTTTGGTTTGGTTCTAATTCGGTTCGGACATCTGAAATATCTTTAACAAAGAATTCTTTAGGTATTTATGACTATCCAGTTTGATTAGGTTCCTCTTAATTAGGTTTGGTCTCGGTTTGGGTTTTTGGTTCTGGATAATTTGTCCACACCTACCGGCGAGTATCAATTGGTTTTGTTGAAATGTTATCACTTAAATATACTAGGAGAGAATCCGCGCGATGCGCGAGCTTTATTTTAATTTGAAGTTTAAATAATATTTTTTTATATCTATATTTTGACTATTGATTTTTTTTTTTTTTTTAATAATTTCTATTTTCATTATTTTCTGATTATCTGTGCAATCTCTTTCAAACATTATTTTACAAATCTTTATTTATTCTTCAATTTTCATATTCTTTTCATTTGTCTAAATCTTAATATTATAATAATTTTAATTTTTTTCAATATATCATTTTGACGATTTTTTTACATATATTGCATTGAATCCATGTCTTTTTCCATGTTTTAAATTTTTAAATATTTTTGTATCCATTCTTTTTTTTTCTTTTTTCTCTATATTTTTTTATATAATTTGTTATCTTCTCAATATTTTAATATTTTTTTGGGTCTTAAAATTTTATAGGTTGGAGTTCACTTCTTAATTTATTCAGTATTATAATTTTTTCAGTAGTACCAAAGTTTAATTAACCTAATTTATTTGAAAATAAGGATTAAATCACTCAAAAATATAATGATATATTTTAAACTACGTACTATATAAGATATATATTATTTTTTAAAATTAAATATTAAATTCATTTACTTATAATAATTTTTAAATAGCTAAATTCAATTTAATGTTTTTATGTATAGTTAATTGTACATATGTTAATATTTATTTATGTTACTTGATGTTTAAAAAAAGTTAATTAATTGCTTTTTTAATTTATTATTTTGAGAATTTCGTTATTTATGTGTTTGAGGCATCTACGAAGTTCATAATATATATACATACAATTTTTTTTAAATGCTTCCAATTTAATGTGTAAAATATAGAGACAATATTAGAAATTTTTAGAGAGAATTGTCAAAGTGTACTTATGGCATAATGGAAAAAACGGTTGTCATTTATTGAGTTGATAAATAATATAACTTTAAAAAAAAATTAAATAATGAATGACACTTGTCAAGAGAGTCATTCACCTTTCATATAGTAGATTATTAGGTGGTTGGTCCATGAAACCAAATATATTAATGCAAATGGCCAAAGGCTGAGGTCACAATTCACATTTGTGGCGGAATACTTGAAGCAGAGTTTCGAGCTTTGTTAATAATTTAATGTCAATGCAGCATGTATGGATCATAAGAGAAAAAGTAATATTCGAGGGTGATAACAAAATAGTGTTTGATCTTACACAGTGGCGGATTTAGGAGAATTTTTAGCCAGGAGCATTATCATGGGATTTGAGTTAGTCGAAAAGTATTATCATGGAATTACTTATAAAATAAAAATTTAGTCGTAATGTAGCCCCGCCCCTGCTTACAAATGGACATTCACACTTGCACGGTGCACTCCACATGGGAGCTAATGGACCGTAAAACGTTTTCTCTCTCTGTCATACCACATCCGTCCCAAACAAATATGGTTTTGTGTTTTTTTATCAAAATCGTAAAAGTAAACAAAACATAATTCATGTTGAGGAAAAAAAAAACTCATGTTGAAGTAGAAGAGCCAAAGCAATAGACATAGTTTAATGCAAGGCTTTAGGCTTTAGCTGTTGGAAAGATGAATCTTTTTGTATACCCTTTTACATTCCCGCCAAAACTAACCGGTACAGGTATAAAGAGAGAGATGAGAGGGGAGAGAGAGAGAGAGAGAGAGCCCTAAATTTAAAAGAAAAGCTTAGCTAAATTTCAGGAGCTCCAAAAATGGGATTGCGTCGTTGTTCATCGTTTTTCTTCTATGATCCTATTTCTCCATTCAGGTAAAAACAAAACCCATTTTCTCCAAAAAAATTGAAAAACATTCTCCGTTTTGGTTTTGCCTCACGACCTCTTCTTCTTCTTCTTTCTTTCTCAGGTTCCCAGTTCCCTCAATTTGGGAACCTGAAAAAAAAATCGCTTCCTCAACTTCATGATCAATTCTTCAGGTAAACAAAACCCTTTAATCTATTTTCCTTGCGACGTACGTTACCTAACCTGATTTGGCTAATTATGATGTTTCTTTCGTCCAGGATGGGTCTCAAGCTCTCAAGAGGGCCTGTAAAAGAGAAATCAGCTCTGGAACTAACGAGGGCTCACCTTTTGACTTACCTAACCACAAGCTCGTACCTACGTAACTTGGTGTCCAAGAAACGCAGACGGATGATCGTCGGTGGTTACGATCTCGACATGTCTTACATCTCAGACAAATTGCTGGCTATGTCGTTTCCCGCTGAACGAATGAGAGCGGTTTATAGAAACCCTCTTTGGCAAGTCAAGTCCGTGCTCGATATGCGACATCATGATCATTACAAGGTTCAATAGATCAATCAAAACAATAATTCTACAAATTAACCAAATTTTTTTTATTAAGAAAACCTTTTCTTGCAATTTTGTCAGGTCTATAATCTATGCATAGAGGAATCTTATGATCCAGAAAACTTCTATGGCCGCGTGGAGAGATTTCCATTTGATGATAACCATGTCCCATCTCTTAAAATGATCCAACTTTTCTGCCAAAGTGTTGATTCTTGGCTCTCATTAGATCCCAAAAATATCGCTGTTGTTCATTGCATGGTATGTTATTAACCGAAAACCGAAAACCGGTTTCTTCCACATTTGTGTACAATCAGAGATTCTAATGTACGTTAACGTTTGTGCAGGCAGGAAAAGGTAGAACAGGGCTAATGGTTTCGGCGTACCTTGTTTATGGTGGAATGTCAGCTGAAGAAGCTCTTGAGATGTATGCAAGCAGAAGAACCACAAACAATAATGGAGTAAGACCCTTTTCATTTCTCTAGTAGCTAATAGAGGATTAAGCTAATGAATCAAATTGTCGAAATTCGTTGACAGGTCTCAATACCAAGCCAGCGTCGTTATGTGAAGTACTGGTCAGATTTACTTTCGTTTCGTAAAGGAATTGGAAAGGGACCTCCAGAGGTTAAATTACCTCAAGATCATAGCAGAGAGCTGCTGAGAATTAGACTTTACGATACAGCCAACGTTGATTCCGTTTTCTTTGTTGTCTCAGAACTTCAGGAGGTAATATAATATATACACTTTGATACATCAAAGACTCTGTTTCTGCTTGATATGTACATTTTGATGCAATGCAGATTCTATTAATGCTTGATATGTAGAGACTTTATTTCCGCTTGATATTATATACACTTTGATGCATTGAAGCCTCTGTTTATACTTAATATATATACATTTTCATGTGTTGCAGAATCTGTTTCTTCTTAATATATATACATTTTGATGCATTGTAGACTCTGTTTCAGTTTGATATTATATACACTTTGATGCAATAAAGACTCTTTATCTGATGCATTTTAGAACCTGTTTCTGCATAATATATATACACTTTGATGCAATGCAGACTCTGTTTCTTCCTGCTTTATACACTTTAATGTGTTGCAGTCTCTGTTTCTTCTTGCTTTATAGACTCTGATGCCTTGTAGGATTTGCTTCTGCTTGATATATACATTTTGATGCATTGAAGACTCTGTTTCTAATGTTAGGTTCCAAATGAGATGTATCGACCATCTGTAGAGCTTGCGAGAGGTTGCTGTAGACAATTCAAGAAAGGGTATTGTAGAAGCTCGAGTCCACGGTATTATATATCTCATGTGAATGATTCAGAGGAGGATGAGGTGCTAACAGATGGAGAAGAGCCGCGTCTTGTTGTTCAAATGGATACAGAGAGTTCCATCATCGACGAGAAAACATGTCTTGACTTCTACTTTGACAAACCTGTGAGAGTAAGTCACAAAAAAAAACAAATCTTTCAAACAATGTTTGATAAGGTTTTTTTGATAAATCATTATGATTCTTCAAATAGGTGAGTGGAGACATACGCATAACATTCTACCAGAAAATGATTGGAAGCCGTCTCTTTTATACTTGCTTCAACACAGCTTTTATAACCAATGGCTTGCTTCAGGTAAAAAACTCTCCAAATCCTCCTTAAGCCGTTATTATATCCTCCTTGACATGCTTACCAATTGCCTTTTTTTTCTCCTGCAGTTTTCCATAAGAGAGCTAGATAAAGTTGGTGGTAATGGAAGATCAATAGCTGGTCCTGATTTTAGCCTGGAGTTGCTTTTTGGTCCAGCTAGTTCCAAATCCGGAAAGCTTGTTTCCCGCCATGACCTTTCTCTCTCTTGAAGCCTCCTCTGTTTATGCTCTTAGGATTCAACAACTCTGTTTCAGAAGATCAGCCACAGAAGAGTTAGTGAATAGCTCAAAACACTTCAATGGCTTAAAACGGACATTTCCGTGTACAAATGCAGAGGCAAATGAGAGAAATCTTCAGCAAGTAGATAAGACAAAATGGCACAAATAAATCACTTTCTCAACAATCTTTTGTAGTAAGGACTGTAATTTTTGGTAAATATAGTAATGTTGATATTTGGGATTCTCTTGCCATCCATTTTTTCAAGAGGATGGTCTGTTTCCAGTTTAAGATTACTAAATAAAGTTTCTTTTTCCACCAGAGACTCTGTTTTTGAGTACATTATTATCGGAATACAAAACTTACCATTAAACTGTCTTCATCGTGTCTTGTGAAGTTTGAAGACAAGCTATTTTAGATGGAGAAACACAACTTGAAAACAGAAGAGAAAAAGCATGAGAAAGAGATCTCTTTTTTAGTCTTGGATCTTGTTCTTTGAAATCACTTCAAAGGATATGCCATTGTCTTCAAGTCGCTGTTGGATATCGGTTGAACCGAACACGATGCCGGGTGTGTAGACTCCTCCTTTAACTAGGCTTTCGCGCTCGCCCAAGACTATCAGACCGCACTGAACAAGTGTTATCGGTGTGGTTATATACCCAATCTCAGGTCCTGAAATTCTTGTGATGATCTCCATGTCAGGCTTTGTCTTTCCCTCTGATGAAACGAGGCTCTCTTCGCTGTAGCCACGACCTATGAACCACATCTTAAACGTAGCTCTCTCTACCTCTTCCTCACTTGGACCCTTCTTCTGGAACCAACCAAGGCTAAAAACCGAAGGGAACTTCAAAAGAAGCCATCTTCCGAAGGAGAACTTGGAAAGTAGACCAAGGGAGACTCCAAGTGTAACATATCGGAATATCCCAAAGAGAGACTTAGATGTTATCTTCACACCGAAATGAGCTGGCTTGATCGATGACCAGAAGGCTTCTCTCTTCTGTATCTGATCAGGACTCTCGTTAAGCCCAGGGAGCCCATGTGGTTGCTCTGTTAGAGTTGTGAGAGTTCTACGAACAACTACTGCGTCAGCAGAAGGTAGCTTTAAAGCCCAAAGACCAATCTTCTTGTTGTTTTCTAGTGTTGGTCCTTTAGCTGGAGGACCATGGATCTGCAAACACATCCCAAAGTTCAATATTAGTCAATTCAAGAATGTCACATTATGTTATATGCATACTTACCGATGGCCTAGGCTTTCTTGGTCTTGAACGTCTCAGTTCCTTAAGCTTTTCTGCATTGGCTACACCTAAAACCGCAGACTCGTAAGTCCCAAAGTTTCCGGCGATTCTTTTGTCAGATTCCAAGCTGAGGTATGCTTCGATCTGGTTAGGAACCGATGGAGGCACCCATTGTTTGGAGTTGAAGAGAAGACCCAACTCAGCAGGTATTGAATCGAAGCCACAAGCAGAAACGATTAAAGAGCCGGTCTCTTGTGCTCTTTCGTGGTAGCTAGCTTCCATTCTCTCCATGAACTCAGGTTCACCACTTATATCCAAATAATCACACCTACAAAGAACCATGTGGCAAGCAAAACGAAACTTAACAACTTTTTTCATCAAAGCTATAACTTTACTCATTCCTTAGATATGATCAGAGATTAAAACTTAACAGAAAGCTTTTCATTCAGTTTTTTGTTCTCTTAACTATACAATAGATTTTCTAACGTCTTCAAGCTTCAAGCTTCAACATTAATCATTTCATAAATGATGTAGCAAACGAAACTTAACAAGATTACACCTTTTTTTCCAATCAAGTATCTAACTTCTTCAAAATACAATTTTAATCATTCCTTAAATTTGATAAAGAAAGCTTTTCCCTAAAAAAGTGAACATAATCTTATCGTTTCTCAAGAACTCGAGATAACAAAAGGCTAGAAATTTGATCTTAGTTACCACTAAAACAAACCTCAAATTTCAACAATCATGCATTTCAAACTTATATTGCATCAACCCATTAACACAAAAGTTCCAATTTTTTTTCCTTTTTAGTTCACTTCACACTGTAACAAACACAATTTCGAAAACAGAGGAAAAAGACGATTTTACCCTGAATCAGCACAAGCGGAGACGACGGGATCGCCATGGATGCGAAACGGTCCAACACAATTGAGGATGAGTTTGGTCTGACTACAGAGACGGCGAAGTGAATCAGCGTCGGATGTATCAGCTGTGAGGATAGCGACTGAGGAAGGAGGCGGGTTCGGGCGGGCCGCCCATTCGAGAGATTGGGTCAACCGGGTCGGGTTACGACCCGCTAAAGCCAGGGACTTTAACGGAGAAGACGGAGTCTGGAGGAACTTGAGAGCTTCTCGGACGACGTATTTGCCGGTGAACCCGGATGCTCCGAGTATGACGATATCGTAAACCGGGCCGGGTTGTTGGGTTGGATCCATCGTGTGATCGGATTCGGATTTTGGATTCGGAGACGGAGAAAGTTTTGGCTTGGAGAGAGATCTTTTGTGCTAGAAAGTTTTTACGGAGGTTTGCGTCCACCGACGACGACGACCACAATAATGGTTACACACGTCATTGTATTAACACTATAACTACACGTTGTTTCACATTTAGCACAAGAAACATAAACGGCACGCAATGCGAAATGATTTTAAAATAGGTATCAAAATGCGTATGAGTACAAAATGAAAGAGGCCAATTTGTTCAATTTTAGTAAATATCAGCTGGTGAGTAATTTCAAGATTTGAAGTTCTTTTCGGAGATTGAGTCCCTAAATATGTGGGATGTGAAGTTATATACCATGATATGATATACTAATTAATAAGATGTTTTTATTTACTTTTAGGGCATCGTTAAGAGCTGTGAATAATATTAAGACCAAAAAACTTGTCCAATGGATTTGGAGAATGATAACAATATATTATCATGGAAGATTTGTGGCGATGAAATGTTAGAGACAGCGTTATTAAAATATTGCTACGAATATGCTATGGCAAATAGTGGCGATTCTTGGCAAATTTTGCTAATGAATTGCCACAAATTTGCAACGAAATCCGGTTTTCTAAATACGTGAAAGATTAGTAGTAAAATTGCATCGCCATGAATTGTTTCTGGTAAATTCGACAATGACATTTTTCTCTATCATTTAGTGCATTTTTTTCGGAAGTTATCCAACTAAAATGTTAGAGATGTTGTTAAAGCAAGAGGTGTGCTCGGGGAAGATGAAATCCGGAGAAGTATCAGCAAGATTCTTAATCTTAACATTCCATTGGACGCTAATTAGCATGAGTGTAAATTTGATAAGCCTTGTGTTAGTCTAATGCAAATTAAAGAGCATAAGTTGTGTCGGCAACTCATCAACTATAGTTGATTCAAAGGTTGAGCGTTGTGGATGGGTTTATGAACATTTGTTACCAGGTATCTCTCTCTCTAAACCAAAAGCAAAAAAAAAAAAAACAATTATATATCTATCAGCACATAAAGTTTCATATGAATAATTAGTGTCATTCAAATTATTTCAAATTTCTTTGTTGCATGATGATGCAAAATAGAGGATTGTCCCATTTATCGGTACATAAATATGGTGCAATGCAATCTGAAACCTATATTGTTGCGGTGGATGAAATTGTTGATAAGGGAAAACTAAACCATGTAAACAATTTTTAGTAGACTTTACCCATTTTCAGGTGATAATTTCTTTTAGCTTTTTATTTAATTTATTTCGAATGATCTTATAATTTTAATTTCAATCAGGTCACTTGTCCAACATCAAATTTGAGAGACATTTTACAAACCAATGTCCTCTATGCTCGCAAAAGTTTCAATCAGGTGTGTTCTTGTACTATCAGAAATGTTTGTAGTGGTAATTCTATTGATGTCCCCTTTCTAGAATTCTAGATATAAACTATCAAATGTATCTGTTACGCAAAAAACTATCAAATGTTTTGATCTTTAATAAATAAATGCATGAATAAATATACATTTCTTTTCTGCTGCTGAAATTGTATAAAATTAAAGTCTCTTTTGAATGAAGAAGACCATTTAAAGTAATAAACTTGTCACTTGACCAACAGTTATCATTGTACAACTTTAATAAGCTTTAGTAGTATTCATAACCCCACCTTCTGGTCGTCTTATACCTTTTGAGATCTGTTTGTTTTGTACATAGAAGGTTTTTAGGTTTGTAATGATTTTCATTTTGATAAATCTTGTTTTTGTTAAGACATCTGAACAACTTGGGATAGATTAACTTAACTAATCCACCTCAATTTGTTTCTTAGCTTTTTAACCTGTTGGTTAGGTCTTCTCTATCACCAACAGATTTGATTTCTCTCTCTGTCAGATAGGTGACAGAGGAAAAAAATGGTCACGGTGACAAAGCTAAATATGTCCTTTTTTCACTTTCTCTCTCTTTTTTGCAAACACAAGAAAAAGAAAAGAAAAAAAAAGATTATTACCTAATTTTCTCTCTTGCTGTTTATGCGGTTGTGTTTTGCAGCTTCCCTTACCTCTCTTTCAGAAGAAGACTCAACGAAAAAAAAAAAAAGTTTCCTTTTTCTTTTAATAATTTTGTCATGTGATTAATTTTTCTTTTCCCTTTTCTCTTTCCCTCCTTTTTTGTTCCATCTTTGTTCTTTGTTCTTTTGTCTGCAATCCCATTTCATCTTTTTGGCCTAATGAGGGGTTGATTCCCCAATATTAGACCCGTTTCCGAATCAGGAAACAAATTTTCTTTTAAAATGGGTTGCATCAGCTCCAAGAACGTCTCATGTCTAACGGACCAGAGTCCCTCACCGGTCCAAGAAAACGCCCCAGAACCTGACTTCTCCTCCACGAACCAGAAACATCGAGTTTTTGTTGATCATTCATTGGAGGCGAGTCACAATAACAGGCGTTCAAGGAAATCTAAAAGATCGGGCGGTGTGAGCCTCATTTCTGGATTGTCTCATAGGAACGTTGAGGCTGAGCAAGCTGCTGCTGGTTGGCCGTCTTGGCTTTGTTCGGCTGCGGCCGAGGCTGTTCATGGTTGGGTTCCTTTAAAGGCAGAGGCGTTCCAGAAGTTGGAGAAGGTAAACATATGGTTTCTTGTGAAGGAAGTTACCACCAAACCATCAAAATTGAAAGGTTTAATGAAATTTGTTTGTGTGTTTAGATTGGACAAGGAACATATAGTAGCGTGTTTCGAGCAAGGGAAGTAGAAACCGGGAAGATGGTGGCTTTGAAGAAGGTAAAGTTTGATAATCTTCAACCAGAAAGCATTAAGTTTATGGCAAGAGAGATTTTGATTCTACGCAAACTCAACCATCCTAACATCATGAAACTTGAGGGTATAGTCACGTCTCGTGCGTCGAGTAGCATTTACCTTGTTTTCGAGTATATGGAACATGATCTTGCCGGTTTATCCTCGAATCCCGACATCAGATTCACCGAGTCACAGGTACAAAACCAAAAACATTGTGTAGACCAATCAAGTTTGTGTTTGTATAGAGTTTTGTTGAGATTCTTTCTTTTTGATAATTGGTATATACAAGATCAAATGTTACATGAAGCAACTACTTTGGGGGCTAGAGCATTGTCATATGCGAGGCGTAATACATAGAGATGTTAAGGCATCGAACATTTTGGTCAATAACAAAGGAGTTTTAAAGCTTGGAGACTTTGGGCTAGCGAATGTGGTCACACCTAAGAACAAAAACAATTTGACAAGCCGTGTGGTGACTTTATGGTATCGAGCTCCTGAGCTTCTTATGGGATCTACTAGTTATGGAGTATCAATCGATTTATGGAGTGTGGGATGTGTTTTTGCTGAGGTTCTCATGGGAAAACCAATCCTTAAAGGCAGAACCGAGGTAAACCAATCTTAGTCTTTAACATAAACTGCACAAAGCCACCACTAACATAAACCGAAATATTCATTTATAAATTTTGTATTTTAGCTTTTGTTTCTTAGTTTTTACAAGATTGTTTAGTTTTTTTAATTGTTTTGAGAAATTGTATTTTTCCTAAACCTACCGATTTTTTTCCGAATTCAGATCAAAACGGATATATATTACAAATATCTTGCACATGAAAAACTCTTAAATGACAACATGTGTCTTGATGTCTTTTCACTAATTTTTGTTTTTGCTTTTGGTTTTACAGATTGAACAATTGCATAAAATCTACAAGCTTTGCGGATCTCCGCCGGATAGTTTTTGGAAAAGAACTAAGCTTCCACACGCAACTTCCTTCAGGCCTCAACATACTTATGAAGCCACAATCAGAGAACGATGCAAAGAGTTATCAACGACTGGTGTTTTTCTATTAGAAACTTTACTCTCAATGGAACCAGACAAGCGTGGGACTGCCTCATCTGCACTTAACTCCGAGGTGAAAGGAATATTTCAGTTTCTTATTGCTCGTTTTCATTCAACTCTTAGTTTTTTCTTCCCCTGATTTCTTTTGCCTATATTAGTATTTCTTGACGAGGCCTTATGCGTGTGATCCTTCTTCATTGCCTAAATATCCACCAAACAAAGAAATGGATGCTAAAAACCGCGACGATATGCGCAGGTCAGAATTCTTATCTTGCACATTGCAAAGACTCTTTGTCTTGTTTTAGGAAGGCGTATGTCTCAAAACTATGAATGCTTTTGCAGGAAAAGAGCAAACCTCAAGCTTCGAGATTCTGGAGTCGGCAGGAAACACAAAAGACCACATAGAGCAGAACACGATCCAAAGAGTTACGCTAAGCTGCCAATAAGAAAGGTTTTTTTTTTTGTTCTCACTCTGGAAATCCTCTCTCAGCTTAGTTTCTTGGGCCTCAAGTAAGGGTTTTTGACGTGCAGGACACGTTTGAGGATAAGAACATACCAAATGAGGCATCTCGAGCCACAACAACAACACATGGAAATTACTACAAACTCTCTGACCTCCCAATGACCACAGGACCGGCAAGCGGTTTTGCGTGGGCTGTGAAAAGACGGAAAGATCCTGATAATATCTCCACTCTTACCTACTATCAACCAAGTTCAAGGAGCCAATTGAGCGGAACAAGTGTCGCTTTCGCCAAGAACACTTTCGGTTTGAACCTGAAACCAGACAGTGATTCAGTCTGGGAGGTTCAGGCAGACAACGATGATGAGATTATGGAGGAGGTACCTAGTGAGGGCAAGCTTAGCCGTATTGGTGAACGGCACGGATCACTTGATGGGTCTGGTTTGGATTTCAGCCAAAGAGAGGAGGATTCACCATTAAAGAAAAATTTGGTAAGTACTTTTGTTAAATCCTTTATGAACTTTGAAATTCATTTCATGTCAAAACGAACCAAAAATATTTTGATCTAAAAATTTTAAGTACATACCCGCCTCATAGTAGAGTAGGTTGGGATCGATCCACGGGTTTCGCCCCGTGGAGTTCGCCCCGTGGAGTTCGCCCCGTGGAGTTCGACCCGATTTTGACATATCAAATTTAAGTAATAGTATATGGCAAGTAACCTGCTGATCATATATACAATTATTGCATACACAGTTTCATAAATGTATTAATTTGAAGTTAAATGCTTGTTGGTGTTGTAGGATCATGTACAATTCGGAATACAGAGCACATCTGGACCGTTGATTTTTAAATCAGGCAAGATTGACGAAATTTTGCAAAGGAATGAAAGTAATATCCGGCAGGCTATCAGAAAATCTCACTTCCAAAGGGGTAAAAGTATTTTATAACCAAAAAATAAACCGAAATAACCAAATATGTTCTCATTCATTAAACCAGTTTTGGTTTTTCTTTTTGGCAGATCATGATAACAGATAAACCGGAAAGTCAAAACTACCGAGAAGACAAAAGTCCACTTTTCATCATTGTTAGACAAAAGAGAGGGAAAAGAAAAAGAACCATTTCGGAAAATTTGTGAATCCGATAAACTCCCAAAATGTTTCTGAGGCATCTTCGTTTTATGAAATCATGAGATAGGGGAAAAAACTACGTGTATAACAAAAAGTTTGTCATTTTTTAGAGTTATCTAAAAAAATAGAGCAAGGCATTTCCCCCCATTTGAGTGGGTTTTTTTAAAAGATAATTCTCTTAATTATAAAAGGTACCACAGTAGCACAGTTTCTAAAAATTGTTAACTGAACATATAATAACCAATTTTTTTTTTGTCTACCATATAATAACCAATATAAAACAGTTATTTAAGGTAGCACAGTTTCTAAAAATTGTTAACTGTTGGGAGCTGAATAATGATTGTTCTTTTATGCAATCCATTGTGTGATTGAGATTTTTGTTTGAACTATTACTATTCAGCTCTTTAAGCTTTCGCTATTGAATAAAACCAGATGACAAAAAAAAAAATCAGTTTTAAATAGATTTGTGTACAAAGATATCCATTAGTGAGGTATTATAGCCAGTTTTTTATTTGGTAATTAAGAGCCAGTGTTATCGACAAAAAAAAAAAAGTTTTTTTCTGTTTATTTAGTAATCGGGTAATCTTAAATCATATGGATGGATCCGGTTATTCAGTTTGGCTCAAGTTATTCAAGTTTTGGATTTTAAGAGTTTTAGAGAATATGTATTATTTGAAATCAAATTTTATATCGGTTTGATTTTAAACGATTCGGTTCCATTTGAATAATGTTCAATTTAGGAAAGTTATAACAAAATTTAAATAAGTTTACTAATTTTAATTAATACTATAAATTTTAATATACTTTTTAAATATTTAATTGAAATATTAGTGTTATGAATTCTGGTTAAAGTTTGGTTCGAGTAATTTGGTATAAAAATTTATATTATGTTTGGATTATTTTATAATTTGGTTTGAAATCAGAATCGAGTTTTTTTTACTGAGACAGATTTGGTTCGATTCAATTTTTTTTGCCCAAGCCTATTAAATCATGGGAAATTAGCATAGATAACCAACAAAAATTTATAAATTAATAAAATAACTATATTAGTAGTATGGTTAAAATATAAAATATATTTTTTTGTATTATATACAAAACTATCCTTCTTTGAATTTCAACCGAAGAGAGAGAATTTTTTTTTATTTTTGTGTTTTTTAAATTTTGTTTTGAGGGTAAAGTTGACAACACTTAAGGGTTTTTGATTAGTAGATTTATTATCCAAATAGTGTGGCTATATTCTTCATTAATCAAACCAATATGGTTATTGGTGCAAAAAGCCCTTAAATCATAATGTATATGTCCCATTATTAATAATCTTAGAAAAAGAGCTTTATTTGCCGGCTCTCGTAACAACAACCTAAAACCTCGATTCCTTTCCCTTCTCTTATCCAATGTCCACCGCCCAGATCCATGTTTTTATTGACAGTGAGAATGCCACGATTCCGAAGGGAATAACCCCGGATGTTTTGGTGGCGAATATGGGTACTGCATTGGCGGAACTCCCAGACATCGACGACGGTTTTCGCCTCCATTTGGTTGTCGCAAAGAAGAAAAAGTTTGGTCGTATTAAAGGTAATGCTTACGCAAAAGCCTCCAAAAAGGTTGATAGTGTTCTCGAGTATCACGTACAGGTTTTGCACGCATCAGATTCTCAAACAAACCTTCTTTGAATACAAAGTTGATAACATCAAAATCATCTTCATAGACGTCGTAGATCGGATCGACATAGATTTCTCTATAAATCTCTTGGCTCTCTTCTCTCTCGAAGAAAAAAATTTTGTCATCAAAAGTGTAGATGCTACTACTCACCATGATCTAGAAACGTTCTTCGATTAAGCAATCAAAGAGACGCAGCTCTGATACCAACTGATGAAACGGAAGCTACTACGGATAGAACTAAATTCGTTGATTCTAAGAATACGCGGAAACTAGGGTTTGTGAATACTCTTCATAGTGCTTTATCAAAAGCTCTTTAAGAAATCTTCTTTTTATTAATTAATCAAAGTGTGAATAATACAATAAATCTAAGAGGCTATTTATAATAAAAGGTAAAAACCCTAGTCTTAATTAAAATAGGAAAACTACTAAAATATAGAAAATAGAAATAATATATATTTATCTAAATACAAATAAGTAATTTTAAAGATATGGAAGATATTTGGAAATATTTCAAATATCTCGCTGCATTAGTTTATGGATTTACGGGGAGCTTTGAACCCTTGTTGAAGATAGGCTTTTGAGTTTGAAGAAACCACATTCAAAGCCGGTGAAGACAGTCGTGGTTGCAGGTGGAGACTTGAGTTATTTGTCATCCCTCCTTCAGCTTCGAAGGATGGGATTCCCAGTACTTTTGTTGACGCCTAATGGTTGCACAAGTTATGAATTGGTGGAATATGGGATATCGGGGAGCTGGGACAGTGCTGTGAGGGGACATCCAGTTAACTGGATCCAGACGAGTGGTTTTTTCTAATATTATGTTAAATATGGTTTTTTCTAATTTTAACCGTTAATAGTATAATTAACGGTTGTTTATGTTAAGTATGGTTGGTTATGTTAAAGTATGGTTGTTTTTGTTATAATTAACGATCGAGACCTGTGGTTGTTTCTAATCTTATGTTAAGTATGGTTTTTCTAATCTTATGTTAAGTAACGGTTATGTATTAATTTGGATTGACAAAGCAATTATTTAGGATAGAATTGAAACTTTGTAAACCAAAATCTGCAATAGAATGGAGGTTTACTCTCTCTTCAGAAGCTGCAATAGAATGGAGTTACAAAGTCTGCATATAATTCAAATAAGTTCTATCACAATCCTTGCCTTGGAATTGTAAGATATGGGCATTAACTGGTAACATTCAGCCAGCTGCTGAATTCAGCTTAATTTCAGCTAAAAAAACCAAATGAACACCGGTTGAATCAGCCGAATTTCTTTGGCTGATTTTTTATTTTTTATTTTTTCATTTTTTTAGGTAAGTTAGCTAATTTTGTTTTTAGACACGGTAACAAAATAATTGTTGAACTGAGTGGAAATTAAGCTGAAAACAAAAAAACATTCACCAATCATATCAGCTGAATTTTCAAAAAAAAAAATTAATAGTAGTTGTAGTACAAAAAATTCAATACCGGATTTTTTTTTGTTTTAAATATTTCAGTATTACGGCATAAGACATATTCAGAGTTATTTTCAAGTCGAGTTTGGTTCGATTTCGCCTAGGTTCAGATCGGTTTCGGATATCCGAAATTTATACAAAATATCCAAAACAAAATAATGGTAACAGAGTAACGGTTGAATTGAAACCAATTTCTGCTAAAAAATGTGATTACTAGTTGAATGAGCTGAATTTAGCTGCTGAATTGTTGCAATTTTGTTCTTTTTTCAGCTGGTTCAAATTTTTTTGTAATGACAATTTCTTGATAATAAATACGAAACTAACTTTTATCTGTGTTTAAATTCAATTCAAATAGGACAAAATATTTTTTTTGAAAAACATATTGTCAAATTATTCATATGTACCTATTGTCCATATTAGAGATTTTTTTATTATTATTAAGTATCCACTATATTATAGCATATAATCATGTTTATTAAAACTTTTTGTTTAAATAAAAAATAAATGAAATATCTATTTTTAAAAAAAAAAAATGAAATATCTATTTTCTTTTAAAAAAAAAATTTTATTTTTATTTTTTATGTTGTTTAATACCTTAATAATATATTAAAACAATTTTATTTTATCACATATTTATTAACTTAATTCATATTTCTTAATTATTTTTAAATATTTTTTTTACCAATTATGCAATTCCTCAATTCCTCTGTTACCATTTACATTAATAGTTATTTCGCTATATTCAGCTGAAAATCACAAAAAAAAATTCGCCAGATTCCGCATTCCGCAAGATTCTGCGGTTACCATTCACAGATATAGTATGATGATCATATATGTATATAATTCCCAAGGCAAGAGAGACTTTATTAAACAATGAAGAACCATGAACACAACAATTGTATTGGTAAATGAAACAAAAAGGTGGATTTGTTCAGTAGACAAATTACTTTGAGAAAACAAAATTGTGTTCCTACATATATATAATAGAAAGTAAAATGAAATAGTACAATACCATAGTCTTATAAGAAAACTATAATAATCCTATTACTTTCCTTTCGGTAGAACTTCTGTTACTTGCTAATTTTCGGATGTGTTTGCCTGCGATATATCCACCTGACCAAGCATTTGTTAGAATATAATTGAGTTTGGTAATATTTAATATGTTATAGTTTGTATGTAAAGTCAAGGGATATAATGTATCCGTGACGTACTACGAAAGGGTGTGAGTAAGAGACGTAACTTGTTGGATAAGTTACAACTGTTACTTAGAAGAACAGTTTGTAGACATCTATATAAGTGTGTAAATATTGTCTTAATGAGTATGTCGAGCATAAACAAGTTTTAGATTCAATAAAAGTTCAGTTTACGTTTATATTCTTCTTTAAAAAGAGAAGATATAATTCTTTATCTCTTGCTATGTTTTCCATCTGTTTCTTACTCTGTTTCGGAAACAGAATTCCAACAGCATTCTGCATAAAACAATACTATAATGAATTAATATTTACCATTTTTAACATTTTGATTGCATCTTAAATTGATAAAAAAGTAGAAATGTGTATGTTCACCTGAAAATTGAAGCCTCCTGTAACTCCATCTACATTTAGTACCTGAGACACAAATGTAAGAAAAGATATGATGCGTACATTGATATATCATGGTTTTTACCCATTTTTAGACCATGATATAAGTGTTTTTGTAGAGTCTTTTGGCTATATTCAAGTCTATATATAGTCTTTACAGGTTCAGGTACAATTGAAGATAAATTGGAGATTTGGATGCATTTTGGAGCTTAATGGAATGAAGTCACGAAGTGATGAAGTCAAGACTGGAATTACACGCAAGGTGTCGATCGACACCATGTAGTGTCGATCGACACCAGGTTTTCCAATTTCCAGAATCAAGAAGTTTCCATATTTTGAAGAAAAGGAAATCTGCAAGACTTTTCCTAATCCTTTAGGGAATTGAAGACTCGTACCTAGGCCTATAAATATAGTTTTTCAGCCATTGTTTAGGCATAATCTCATACTTTAAGAATCATAGAAGTTTAGGTTTTTGGAGAGAAGAATTTGACTCCTTTAGAGCAGATTTGGAACTCCTTTATTTTCTTCTATTGATTTCTTTTATGCTTTCTATTCAAATTATGATTTCTGTTTCATTAATCATGTCTGAGTAGTTTGCTAGTTAGGTTTAGGGTTTTTCAAAGGTGATTGATGAATTGTTAGGTCGAATTAAATTGTTAGGATAAAATCATTAGAGTTCTTCATCTGGATTTATGTTTAATGCTTATTCTAGCTTCATGACCTAGAATCTGATCTTAGGTTAATTAATAGATGCGAGAGTATTATTAATTGCCTGAACTAATGTTAGATGAGCAAAATACCTATTCGCAAAGAGATTTGGTTTAGGATTTTGTGAACAATCGAACCCGAACTTTAATGCTTGTTTGAATTATTAGGATTCGCAAAGAGATTTGGGATTCTAGGGTTTAGACATAGATAATCTTCGCAGCGAGAGTTGGTTGACTTTACATTAGTGTTTCGAGTTCTAGAACAGTTCTTCATAATTCCTAACATCCTGCCTAGACCTGCAATTTAGATCACCTGAGAATCTCCCTAAACCTAGCGTTTTGCCTCCTGAAGTTTACATCGCTTTTAAATTGCTTTCTGTCTTTACTTTTATTTTTCGTCCTAGCTTAATTCGAATTTAGAAAACTGCTGTGTGACTATCCCTTCTCTGTGGATTCGATCCCTAAGTACTACAACTGATCTCTTAATTTGAGAGAGTTGCTTTAGGGTAAATTTGACATCAGGTCCCTCCGGGTGGAAGAGGGTTCGTCCACGAATCACAAAGGTCGTTATCACCACGAAATGGAGACAAATTTTTGACGTTGGACACATCGGAAGTGCGAAGGTGGGAAGGCAGACGCACACGATACGCGTTTGCATTAATGCGTTTGACAATCTCTACTGGACCAATCTTTCTTGCTTTCAGCTTATTATACTCCCCAACAGGAAAACGATCCTTGGTAAGAGTAACCCAAACAAGATCACCTGGGTCGAAAAGAACCTCACGTCGCTTGGCATCAGCAGCTGCTTTGTACTTTGTCGTTGCTTGAGTCAGATTTTGCTGAGCCTGATGATGAACCACCTGAAGATCATTGATAAAATCGATAGCTTTGCCATGGTGACGCGAGCGATCTGGTAATGTCGTTAAGTCCAAAGGACATCGCGGAGTGATGCCATACACGACCCGAAAAGGGCAAAACCCAACACTGCGATTAAATGCATGGTTATGAGCAAACTCTGCTTGACACAACTTTGCATCCCAAGACTTGATGTTATCGCCAACCAAACATCGCAAGAGATTACCAAGGGATCGATTAGTGACCTCGGTCTGTCCATCGGTCTGAGGGTGATAAGTAGAGCTCATTTCAAGACTTGTCCCCAGTAGTTTCCACAGGGAACGCCAAAAGTGACTTAGGAAACGTGTGTCGCGTTCCGACACGATGGAAGAAGGAAGACCATGCAACCGATAAACTTCACGGAAGAACAAGACATCCACGTGAACTGCATCAGTGGTCTTCTTACACGGGATGAAATGAACCATCTTGGAAAATCTATCGACAACCACAAAGATGGAATCAAAACCCTTCTGAGTACGCGGGAGACCAAGAACAAAGTCCATACTCACATCCGTCCAAGGTTGCGTTGGAATGGGCAAAGGCAGATACAGACCAGCATTGGATGCCTTTCCCTTCGCATGATGACACACGCGACAACGTTCCACAAAGCGTTCGACGTCACGACGCAGCGATAGCCAGAAATAGGAATCGGTGACCAGTTTTAAGGTCCTATCACGACCTACATGTCCCTCATTGTGAAGCTCTTGAATAATTTGAGATCGCAAGCTACACTCTGGAACACAAAGACGCAGTCCGTGAAACAAAAATCCATCGTGGATCGTATAATCGGACCGAACACCCTGTCTCGCATCCTCGAAAAGTCGCCCAAAGAAAGGATCCAAAGGGTAGAGGTCCGCAAAAGAAGAAAATCCCACAACGGAAGTGTGCATCGTCGTGAGGAGACTATGATGCCGACTTAACGCATCAGCAACACGATTCGTCTTACCCGACTGATGACGAATAGAGAATGTGAATTGCTGTAAATAAGCGATCTATGTAGCATGACGAGCCGAGATTTTAGCTTGACTATCTAGGTGACGCAAAACATCGTGATCTGTAAAAGGAACAAACTCCCGATGAACTAAGTAATGACGCCAGTGTTTAATCGCCTGGACAATGGCATAAAATTCGACGTCGTATGTGCTGTATCGCCCACGCGCACCAGTCAACTTTTCGCTATAGAACGCCACTGGGCGACCCTATTGACTCAAGACAGCACCTATACCCAGCTTCGATGCATCGCAATGGAACTCAAATGTCATCGTAAAATCCGGAAGAACCAAGATCGGTGCTGACGTCAACTTGTCCTTGATGAGCTCAAAAGCGGTCGTAGCTGCTGGAGTCCATTCAAACTTCCCCTCTTTCATGCAGTCGGTTATTGGTGCTATAATGGAACTAAAATGACTAACAAATCGCCTGTAAAAAGAGGTCAAACCGTGAAAGCTACGCACTTCTGTGATGGTGCGAGGAATAGGCCACGACCGAACTGCCTCAATCTTAGATGCATCAACTGCTAAACCCTTAGCCGAAACAATATAACCAAGAAAAAGGACTTCCGAAACACCAAATTCGCATTTGTGTTTTGCCGCGAAAAACTTCTCCTTGCGCATGACCATCAATACATCACGTATATGTGAAATATGGTCGTTCATCGAGGAACTGAATATCAGGATTTCGTCTAAATACACAACGACAAACTTGCCCATGAAAGGACGAAGTGCCTGATTCATGACACGCATGAAAGTGCTAGGAGCATTGGACAGACCAAATGGCATCACCAACCATTCGAACAAACCCTCACGCGTCTTGAAGGCCTTTTTCCACTCGTCTCCTGGCCGAATGCGAATCTGATGGTAGCCACTTTTCAAGTCGATTTTGGAGAAGATAGTGGCCGCGCCAATTTGATCCAACAAGTCGTCAAGCCGTGGTATTGGAAAACGATATTGGATCGTAATCTTATTAATGGCACGACTGTCCATACACATACGCCAAGTGCCATCCTTTTTAGGGATTAGTAATGCTGGGACAGCACACGGACTAAGGCTCTCGCGAATATGACCCTTTCGCAGCAGATCTTCTACCTGACGTCTGAGTTCCTCATGCTCAAGAGGACTCATGCGATAGTGTGTACGATTAGGTAAAGTGGCTCCTTGAACCAGTTCGATATTATGTTTAATATCGCTGAGTGGAGGAAGCTCTGTCGGAAGCTCCGCGGGGAATACGTCCGTAAATTCATCAAGTACTGATGCCAACTCTGGAAGTATCGTGGCCGAAAGAACGCTCGATGCTGAGGTTGGTACAATCGCATAAGCAATCTGAGACGTGCGACATTCTGTTGAAAACTCTGAATAAGAATACAATATAGCCATTTATTGTGTAGTGGCTTGTGGCTGAACTGAGGGTGGTGGCGAAGGAGGAGCTTGTAACGAGGACTCACGAGATTGGACTAAAACGATTTGATGTGTTTCCCAAATGAAGCTGTATGTGTTTTTGACACCATCGTGGATGATCTTACGATCAAATTCCCAAGGTCGCCCTAATAACAAATGGCTCACATCCATCGGTGCGACATCACAATAAGTGTGATCTCGATAGAAAGGTCCTATCGAGAATGCTTCTAGTGCTCGTTGAGTTATGCGAACACTTACACCTTCCTGCAACCATCCAAGAGTGTAAGGTGCTGGGTGGTCTTCTCGTGGAATTCCCAACTTATCCGCAGCCACATCGGAGATAACGTTTCGGCAACTCCCTGAGTCAATGATGAAGCTGCAAATGCGTCCCTTAATCGTGCAAGTGGAGCGAAATATGTTGGTGCGAAGCCACCGCTCATCCTGACGACGTGGAGCAACACAAGATCGACGAATCACCAGTAAGTGACCTGTATCTCCCTGTGTTGGATGACTGATGTCTCCGTCGGGGTCGTCAGTATCGTCATGAGAGTCATACGCAGCTGGGAGATCATATGTTGAATCTCCAATCATCAGACCGCGACGCGACTGGTGTGGGCAAGCTGTTTGCCTATAACCTGGCTCCCCACACGAGAAACATCGAAGAGCATTAGGTCGGGTTGACCTTCGTAAAGCCTGATCCTCGGGCGCTGGTGTGATACGAGTCGACGAGGTGACTCCCTCGCTGCCATCTTTCGCGGAAACAATCGTAGATCCACTACTTTGTTCCTGAGATTTGTTACGCGACGTCCAAGTGGGGGCACGAAATTGTTGCTCGAACGTTGCGGCACGCCTGTAAGCTTCACTTATGGTCGACGGATCAAATTGAGCCATCACTGTCTGCAATTGTGGTCGTAGACCTCCAAGAAAGCGAGCGACCAGCTGAATCTCACTATCGTACAACTCGTTTCTTGTTAACAGAATGGAATACTCTTCTGCGTATTCATCCACACTACGATGTCCCTGTTTCAGATTGTGCAACCTCGTGTACATGGTGCGATCGTAGTTATGCGGCAAAAAGGTTTTGCGTAAATGCTTCTTTAACTTTTCCCATGACCGAATTGGCTCCTTGCCGGTGTGAGTACGTGTTGATTTCAGTTGTTTCCACCACGCCGCCTCATGTCCCCGAAATCGCATTGCTACTATAGGAACACGACGATCTGTCGGAACTTGTTTGAATTCGAGTACTTCGTCTACAGAAACTAACCAATCGAGTAGCTCATCACCGCGGATACCACCTTGAAACTCAGGAATATCGACCCGAAAGCCAAGTTCCCATCTGTTGTCACGTCCATCACCATGGTTGTCAGGACTCGTCGATGGTGTTCATCCTCCTCGTCTTCAGCATCAACATCTTCTTGGCGATTAGCGAATGGGTTGTCGCCATCGTTGTTCACGCGAATCGGATTGTGAGCATCCAAACGAGTCAACAAGGTTTCACCCATCTCCTGGATTGACGCAAGGATCGTCGACTGAATGTTCTCCTGCATCGCGAGGAGCGTCGAACGTAGCTCTGCCCAATCGGTTGTAGGACCACGGTTGTCACCACCGGTTTTGTTGTTGTTTTTCGGAGGCATCGTCAAAGCAACAACACGCACAAGAACGTTCCTAGTCTGATACCAACTGATAGAGAGGCAGAAGCGATATCCTAACTCGAGATCACGAATTCAAGGAACCCTTGATCCTAAGTTGGATGTGTGACCTAAAGGTCGTAATTACGATGTCGAAGGATCTGGATCTAGAGGTCGCGAATGCGATGTCTAGGATCCTTGAGCCAGAGGTCGTTAATACGATGTCTAGAGTTCTTGATCTAGAGGTCGCGAATGCGATGTCTAGAACAATAAGAGGTCGTGAATACTCTTCACAGTGCTTTAAAAGCTCTTTATAAATTTATTTCAATATCAAAGGTGATGTTTACAAAGCCATTGAACACCTTTAAATACTAACTAGATATAGATGGATCTCTAGACCTAACCCTAGAAGGATTTATAATTATCCTTAAATAAAAGAAGAAAATAAATGTAAATAAAGAAACTAGGCAAACACGTATAAAGCCCATGACGTGTTTGCTTGAAAGCGCAAAACCAAAAGATGCGCTGCATCACTAAGTCTGGGGGAGTTGATATATCATGGTTTTTACCCATTTTTAGACCATGATATAAGTGTTTTTATAGAGTCTTTTGGCTATATTCGAGTCTATATATAGTCTTTGCAGGTTTATGTACAATTGAAGATAAATTGGAGATTTGGATGCATTTTGGAGCTTAATGGAATGAAGTCACGAAGTGATGAAGTCAAGACTGGAATTACACGCAAGGTGTCGATCGACACCAGGTTTTCCAATTTTCAGAATCAAGAAGTTTCCATATTTTGAAGAAAATGAAATCTCCAAGACTTTTCCTAATCCTTTTGGGAATTGAAGACTCGTACTTAGGCCTATAAATATAGTTTTTTAGCCATTGTTTAGGCATTATCTCATACTTTAAGAATCATAGAAGTTTAGGTTTTTGGAGAGAAGAATTTGACTCCCTTAGAGCAAATTTGCAACTCCCTTTATTTATTCTATTGATTTCTTTTATGCTTTCTATCCAAGTTATGATTTCTGTTTCATTAATCATGTCTGAGTAGTTTGCTAGTTAGATTTAGGGTTTTTCAAAGGTGATTGATGAATTGTTAGGTCGAATTAAATTGTTAGGATAAAATCATTAGAGTTCTTCATCTGGATTTGTGTTTAATGCTTATTCTAGCTTCATGACCTAGAATCTGATCTTAGGTTAATTAATAGATGCGAGAGTATTATTAATTGCCTGAACTAATGTTAGATGAGCAAAATACCTATTCGCAAAGAGATTTGGTTTAGGATTTTGTGAACAATCGAACCCGAACTTTAATGCTTGTTTGAATTATTAGGATTCGCAAAGAGATTTGGGATTCTAGGGTTTAGACATAGATAATCTTCGCAGCGAGAGTTGGTTGATTTTACATTAGTGTTTCGAGTTCTAGAACAGTTATTCATAATTCCTAACATCCTGCCCAGACCTGCGATTTAGATCACCTGAGAATCTCCCTAAACCTAGCGTTTTGCCTCCTGAAGTTTACATCGCTTTTAAATTACTTTCTGTCTTTACTTTTATTTTTCTTCCTAACTTAATTCGAATTTAGAAAACTGATGTGTGACTATCCCTTCTCTGTGGATTCGATCCCTAAGTACTACAACTGATCTCTTAATTTGAGAGAGTTGCTTTATGGTAAATTTGACCCATAGCGTACATGCATTGGTATATGTGTCAAGTGAATGTTTTAAACATTGTAGCCATGTTTACCTCTCCTGCAAAGAAAAGATTCGGAACCAATTTGCTCTCCATTGTCTTCAAAGAGATCTTGAAACAGCAAGAGACATTGTAAAATCGGATTTAGTAAGAACTGCCACAATAAAAAAAGGATTGATTTAAGTGTTTTAAAAAGGCAAACCTCGGATAAAGAAACTCCTCCTGCTGTCACAAACTCATCTTTGTATTGACCCTTTTGCAGCAACATAACAAAACACAATGTCATCGTCATTATCATCTTGAGTAGTATGATAAAATCTGATAAGTTTTATGTTTGATGTTATACCTTATTGGCATAAACATTAATATTGACTTGTCCTCCACGATGTGTATATTGTACGATTAATTGTGATTGAATCACTTTAGGAATGTAGATTCTCTGGTTCTAGTATATATGTGTAATGTTAGGGAAGAATGAATAACACACAGAGTTTCTCTCTTTCATCTTCTCTCTGTTATCTTTTACACATCATACAATATACACATCGTGGAAGACAAGTCAATATTAATGTTGATCCTCATTCAACGGGATACGGCATTTATGCCAATATACCTTTCCATGACTTGAAATGTACAATGTTTAAGAAGATCGTAATAAGAGCTCAAGGAGTTATTTGACAATGAAGCCCACAAGGTGTCTCTTGAAGAACCCTGCTGGATCATAAAGACAGTCAAGGACATTGTTTAGGAAAAAACTATGAAAGAAAGCTTTAGAAGGTTTGGTAAGAACCTCGCGGTCTAGAATGTATCTCCAGAATCTATTGACAAGGCCGAATTGAGGAGGAAAAGTATTGGATACCTTATGCTTCTGCATTAAACAATCCTCAGACTTTTAATGCAGAAGTCTAAAAATAAAATATCTAAAGGGATATTACAAATATCTTGCACATGAAGAACTCTAAAATAATTTGTGTCTTGATGTCTTTTCACTAATTTTTTTTTATTGCTTTTGGTTTTGCAGATTGAACAATTGCATAAAATCTACAAGCATTGCGGATCTCCGCTGGATAGTTTTTGGAAAAGAACTAAGCTTCCACACGCAACTTCCTTCAAGCCACAACATACTTATGAAGCCACAATCAGAGAACGATGCAAAGAGTTATCAACGACTGGTGTTTTTCTATTAGAAACTTTACTCTCAATGGAACTAGACAAGCGTGGGACTGCCTCATCTGCACTTAACTCCGAGGTGGAAGGAAGATTTCAGTTTCTTTTTGCTCGTTTTCATTCACCTCTTAGTTTTTTCTTCCCCTGATTTTTTTTGCCTATATTAGTATTTCTTGACGAGGCCTTATGCGTGTGATCCTTCTTCATTGCCTAAATATCCACCAAACAAAGAAATGGATGCTAAAAACCGCGACGATATGCGCAGGTCAGAATCCTTATCTTGCACATTGCAAGACTCTTTGTCTTGTTTTAGGAAGGCGTATGTCTCAAAACTATGAATGTTTTTGCAGGAAAAGAGCAAACCTCAAGCTTCGAGATTCTGGAGTCGGCAGGAAACACAAAAGACCACATAGAGCAGAACACGATCCGATCCAAAGAGTTACGCTAAGCTGCCAATAAGAAAGGTTTTTTTTGTTCTCATTCTGGACAGCTTAGTTTCTTGGGCCTCAAGTAAGGGTTTTTGACGTGCAGGACACGTTTGAGGATAAGAACATACCAAATGAGGCATCTCGAGCCACAACAACACATGGAAATTACTACAAACTCTCTGACCTCCCAATGACCACAGGACCGGCAAGCGGTTTTGCGTGGGCTGTGAAAAGACGGAAAGATCCTGATAATATCTCCACTCTTACCTACTATCAACCAAGTTCAAGGAGCCAATTGAGCGGAACAAGTGTCGCTTTCGCCAAGAACACTTTCGGTTTGAACCTGAAACCAGACAGTGATTCAGTCTGGGAGGTTAAGGCAGACAACGATGATGAGATTATGGAGGAGGTACCTAGTGAGGGCAAGCTTAGCCGTATTGGTGAACGGCATGGATCACTTGATGGGTCTGGTTTGGATTTCAGCCAAAGAGAGTAGGATTCTCCATTAAAGAAAAATTTGGTAAGTACTTTTGTTAAATCCTTTATGAACTTTGAAATTCATTTCATGTAGAGATGTCAAAACGAACCAAAAATATATATAACTACATACCCGCCCCATATATAGTAGAGTGGGTTTGACATATCTAATTTAAGTAAGAGTATATGGCAAGTAACCTGCTGATCATATATACAATTGCATACACAGTTTCATAAATGTATTAATTTGAAGTTAAATGCTTGTGATTGTTGGTGTCAGGCCCGTTACTTCCTTAAAGCATAAGAAGCATATAAGCATATGCTTTAAGCCACATATATATTTATCATAATTTAATATCACGTATTGGGTGTTTACGTTGATGAAAGTAGTTTTATAGAGCTTAGATTTCTTGAGTTCGTGGGTGATGTTGCATTTTCTTTTAAAATCTAGTTTATGTGCTGACCCACGGTGACTTTTCATTATGTTACTAGATTTTTAATCCGCGCTACGCGCGGATCTATGTTAATAATTTGGTTTATTTTGGATTAATAAATTAGCAAACTCATAAAGGATTTACAGAAATGATCTTTTATAAAATAAATTGTATATAAAATA
>JAHZTW010000001.1:33474072-33549153 GCA_020283515.1 Alliaria petiolata
TTTTATGTTAATTTTCCAAAAAAATAGTTTACATATTCTGATCTTTTTGTTTAATGTGTTTAATTTTAAAAAATTGTTAATCATATTTAACATTTTTGTGTTTAATGAAAACGATGATTTGGACCAATCATATCGAGTTTCTTCGTCCTATGTGGACGTCCTCAATGACATAATGCATCAACTTTTATATAGTATAGGTTTTTAAGTTATAATTCTTTATTTTTGTTAATTTAGATTTTGTATGTTGATTTTCCAAATACAAATTGTTTAAATATCGAGTTAATATTTTTTTGTGTTTTAATTTAATGAAAATGTTATTCATATTTAATTTTTTTTTATTTTGTAGTTAGTACTTTTTATGTTGATTTTATAAAAAAAATAGTCAAACATCAAGTTAATTTCTATTTTTTATATTTTTAGTATTGATTTCTATTTTATTTTGACATATACTATTCTATGGAGTTATTGACATTTTGTATTAGATATAATTTCCTTATGTTTGTTATTTACCTTTTCTATGTTAATTTTTCAAAAAATGTTTATATATCAAGTTTTTTTGTGTTTTAATTTAATTAAAATGTTAAATCATATTTAACATTTTTGTGTTTAATGAAAACGCTGATTTGGACCAATGAAATCGAGTTTCTTCGTCCCATGTGGACGCCCTCAATGGCATAATGCATCAACTTTTATATAGTATAGATTATAGCCCACAATGAAAATTAACTTTTAAATTTTTTTAGTTAAGTAATTATATTTTTTAGTTAAGATAATATATTTTTATATAATTTTTTGCTTTAGGCCTCCAAATTTATTGGGACAGCACTGGTTGGTGTTGTAGGATCATGTACAATTCGGAATACAGAGCACATCAGGACCGTTGATTTTTAAATGAGGCAAGATTGACGTAATTTTGCAAAGGAATGAAAGTAATATCCGGCAGGCTGTCAGAAAATCTCACTTCCAAAGGGGTAAATATATTCAATAACCAAAATATAAACCGGAAATAACCAGATCTGTTCTCATTCATTAAACCAGTTTGGTTTTTCTTTTTGGCAGATCATGCTGACAGATAAACCGGAAAGTCAAAACTACCGAGAAGACAAAAGTCCACTTTTCATCGTTTTTAGACAAAAGAGAAGGAAAAGAAAAAGAAACATTTCGGAAAATTTGTGAATCCGATAAACTCCCAAAATGTTTGAGGCATCTTCGTTTTATGAAATCATGACTCATGAGATAGGGGAAAAAAACTACGTGTATAACAAAAAGTTTGTCATTTTTTAGAGTTATCTAAAAGGCATTTCCCCCCATTTGAGTGGGTGTTTTTAAAAGATAATTCTCATAATTATAAAAGGTACCACAGTAGCACAGTTATTTAAGGTAGCACAGTTTCTAAAAATTGTTAACTGAATATACAGTAGAAACTCTATAAATTAATACTCGATAAATTAATAAACTCTATAAACTAATAAATTTTTCCGGATCCGAATTGGGCCGGTTCAAAATATAACACAAATCGATAAGATAATAAGCTAATAATTTTTTTAAAACTGTGTAAATATACGGTCCCATTAATATCATAAATTAATAATTACCATAAAAATAATCTTATACAAGTATATAACTATGATAATCTACTAAAATATGAGTATATTGTTGTTTATTTTTACTAAAATTAAAATATTTTTACAATTCATCTCTAATTTTAAAATATATTTTTTTAAAATATTACTATAAACTTTTAAAAAAATATTTTTTTAAATTAATTATTAATATATAATTTTATTTTATTGAAAACCGATAAATTAATAACTCTATAAATAAATATCAAAGTCACAATATTATTAATTTATAGAGTTTCTACCGTAATAACCAATTAATATAAAACAGTTATTTAAGGTAGCACAGTTTCTAAAAATTGTTAAATGAACATATAATAATAACCAATATAAAAGTTAAGATATCATATCGTAACACGATATCGTTAGGCTTTTAAAAAATAAAAATAAAATATTGTTCATTATAGGTGAAATTTTTGAGTTTTTATGAGTCAAAGGTCTTTTTAGATTTTGTTTTTGTCATTTCTCGAATATTTTCAGGTTTAAATTCATTTTAAAAAATGAGCAATTTTAAATGCAAACGAACATGTAAAAATACAAAATTATGCATAGTCATTAGAAGTTTGGCATTCCTTGAACAACTTTCCACCGATAAATCATTGTCAACAAGGTCAATCTTGCTCAGCCATAGTTGATAACGGAACAATGGCTGAAATGCCACTTTTTTTGAAAAAACGATCTCATATGCCATACTTAATTTTTCTGGTAAATCTAGTTTTTTGTTTTTAACTGCCTCCACTCCTAACTTTTTTGGTTGAATCTGGTTGTTAAGCCTATTTACCAATACAACTTTTTTTGCTAAAGGAAGGATGAGATTAGATTATGTGAAAGAACAAACAAAAGATGATTCCACTAATCTAGTGCTCGGCCCTATAAAACTCATTACATTCTATAACCTCTTATAATAATGGTTACTGACTAACAAAACCAAAATTGGTTAGTCACCAATGACGTCACAGTTTTATAAATTTGTAATAATTTTAAACCATATTTGGAGGAAAGTATGGCATTATCCCATTTTAAAGTTGAAAATAAAATAAAATTGGAGGAGATTGTAGAACAAAATGGAGTTTGGAGTGAGATTTGCAATAAGGATGAAGATGCTCTAAAGGCTAAACCGAAAGGAAACAATTATCCATTTACTCTATTTTTCACTCCATAATGGAGTGACTCAAAAATGAAGTGACTCCAAAATAGTGCTGGATATATCTCCAATACACTATTCTATTTTCTACATTATAAATTAAAAAAAAATATTATAAGTATATTTTATTATTATTAATAATTGCTAATAATACACTATCTATAAAAAATTACAAATTGATCCATTTATTTGCATATACATAGATTTTTAACAAAAAAAACTTATTATGTATACATCACAATTCCACATATTATTATATAATTTGATAAACTCGTATATTTTTAATTAAAAAAAGATAAAAAAAAATCATCATCCAAAAATTTAACTCTAAAATGGAGTAAAAAAAGAGATTACTCCATATTTGGAGGAAAGTATGGCATTATCCCATTTTGGCGTTAAAAATAAAATAAGATTGGAGGAGATTATAGAACAAAATAGAGTTTGGAGTGAGATTTGCAATAAGATTAAGGCTAAACCGAAATAAACAATTATTCATTTATTTCGTTATTCTTTAATTCTATTTATGTAGCATACCAATCAAATCTATTTTTTTTGTCAATAAGTTTGGAATGACAGCAACGCAGGTTATTAACCAAATGTATTTTGATTGATATAAATTGCCGAACCAAAATTATAAAAAAAAAATGTATCTAAAATAACTTTTCGGATAGTTCAATCCCACAAAACACGACGATTTTGTCACAAACCAAAACCGTCATTCACGTTAGTGTCATAGTATGAGCTCATAGCTAGCGCTCCACACCGGTACGATTCAGGTTTTAATACTTATCCCATGATTGGTTTGCTACTTTTGAAAGCTTGTAAGATTTTTGTTGTTGCTCAAGTTCATTAATTTCTAAAAAGAGTTATATATATATTCCTAGTGGACTATGTGAAATTTATGAGTGAGAGATAACGACCGCTGGTTCGATGGTCTCAGTTCGTTAATACTATATATACGTTTAACTTTAGATCTGCACACATAAGTGTAAACATTCGAGAGTGAATTGGGGATCTAAAAGCCGGTTACAAACTCAAGTTTCAGCATCAATCTTTACAATTATTATTTTTTTTTTGTGAAAGTTCAATTTCAACCCTTGGATTCTGGTTCAACCAAACGGTTCAATCGTTTCAACGACAAAGACACCTGAAATGTTTTTAACATTAAACAATATAAACAAGTCAATTTCTTTTGTTATACTGGCACTTATACCACTTTGATTTCACTTTAGGGCACTTTTTGAAATGTAGACACTTTGTATAACTTTTTTGTAAGTGAAATATCTAGATTAGCCCTTCTAAACGTTTTCTACTGCGCTGTTAATTTTTTGAGTAATTTTAGCGCGACCCGTAGAAAACTCGGCCCCCTTAGCGACGCCGCCATTGAAACTCTGGGATTAATTTGTAGCGAGCCCCTATATAATTTATTCTCTCTCCCACCGGAGCCGTTTGATTGTCCTTTTAATTAATGAGGGCACGATTGTGCGGCTAGGAAGTCTTTTATTACTTTTTGGTAGGTGGATAAAGTGTAAGGCTTAATAGGGTTTACAGCTGTATATGTGTTTAGTACCCATTGATGGTCAACATGTGTGTGGATGGTGGTTTTTGGTCGAGTTTGTAGTGGATTCTTAGATTTTGAGCGGGATTGAGTTGTAGTGGGCCCCTATATAATTTAATCTCCCTTTCACCGGAGCCGTTTGATTCTCCTTTTAATTAATGATGGCACGATCGTGCGGCTGGTAAGTGTTTTATTACTTTTGGGTTGGTGGATAAAGTGTAAGGGTTTAGAGGGTTTGCAGTGGTTGTGTATCCTTTACCTTACCAAAAATTTCAGTGAAAAACGATAATGGATGACCATTGTCTAGTGATTTGCGGTGAGTGGAAGTGCAGTGTTGAAGGGAAATGAGATTTCATAATAGATAAAAGTCGTATGGCAAGGGTTGTGGCAGTTAGAGAGACGATGAGTGTAGAGGAC
This sequence comes from Alliaria petiolata, assembly GCA_020283515.1. Classification (NCBI taxonomy): domain Eukaryota; kingdom Viridiplantae; phylum Streptophyta; class Magnoliopsida; order Brassicales; family Brassicaceae; genus Alliaria; species Alliaria petiolata. The sequence continues at coordinate 33,478,811 of JAHZTW010000001.1, forward strand.
CTTTGCTGTGCGGTCGTTCGAGAGTTTTCGGTAGATTTTTCTACAGGGGCAAATGCATCTTTGAGTTACTGGCCGCCTAACACGTCTGAGCTTGCGACGGAGATTAAGACGCCTCCTGTATTGGTAACTAACGCGGGTGGAGTGACTTTTTTTCAGGCATTTTCGTGTGAACACGTCTATGAATTTGTTTGTGTCTTTTGGTGTGGATTCTACAATCGGTTTGAGGGACGAAGTGGAGAAGATAGTAAAAGGGTACACAACTCCCGTGCCGTACAAGAAGGCGTTCAATGTTTTCGAAGAAGGATGTTGTTCGGCGAAGATGAATTCTGAATCATCGGCTGTTGCCGGCGAGTTATCGTCGAGAGGTAGTGGTTTGAATTTCCCGTTTCCTCCTCCACCGAAGGGACGTTCGTTGTCCGACGGTGTTGTTAATCAGTTTGGGGTGGTGTTGTTTCCTGCGAGGGTTTTAGTGGCGATTCATATAATTTGCCGTTGGAACTTGATGAAACGGAGGTTCTTAATGTTGTGGAGAGTGTTGAGGAGAAGTACTCGAAGGGGAATGGTAAGAGAAAGGCTAACAGTGGTGGGGAGGGGAGAGAGTGTTCCGGCTCAGAAGATTATTGCGAGCACTTGGATCCTGGCGTAGATGTTTTGCCTGTTGGCTACGATAGTGAGTTTTGGGAGACCTTAATAGATGACCCATTTGCTGGATCTGATGCTGCTGATGTTATGTGTCCCGCGAGTGAGGGTTTTGATGGCAAGGCAGCTTCGCTCGGAGTGGAACGTGAGGTCCTTTGTACGACAAACAATGCATTTGACCACCGTGTGTGGGTTGGCGGAGATCCTTTTGGTGATGGGAGTTACAAACCAGAGGTAGATTGTTATTCTCCTTTGGTGGAGCCAGGAGAGTGCGCTGAAGAGCAGAATTGGTCAGGATGTCGTGGTCAGCCATCTGTGGATGTTTCACAAAAAGCGTATGGTCAAGATACTAATGGTCAAGCTGGTATGTTCAATTTCAGCTTTAATCGTGTTCGTTCTTCGCGTTTCACTGAAAACCGTCCCCTCCATTTGATCGATGATGAGGAGTTTGACATAGCGCCGTTGTTTGATGATACTAAATACGATTGTGGTGACATTCCCGATTTAGACATAGAGGGGAGTGATGACGGGATATACGTTGGGAAGTTGTTCGCTAGCAAAGTTGAATGCCGGATAGCGCTGGCGATTTATGCGATTAAAGGAATGTTTAATTTCAGGCAAAGTCGCACGAAATTACATTACTTCGTGCTTAGTTGTGTTGATTCAAAGTGTGAGTGGAGGATCCTTTTTCGTGAGGTAGGAGACTGTGGGTTTTACGAGATTAAGAAGGCAGAGTTAGAGCACACTTGTGATAGAGATACGCGTAATTCGTATAGAAAGAAGGCCTCTTCTCGAGTGATAGCAGCGGTTTTCAAAGCAAAGTACGGTGATCCCGATAATGGGCCACGAGCTGCGGATTTGCAACAATTGGTGCTCGAGGACTTGAGGGTGAGCGCGTCTTACATGACTTGTTATCGAGCTAAGGTGAAAGCTATAGGTGATGTGCGAGGTTCTGACGAGGATTCATACGCCGAACTCCCAATGTATTTGCATATGTTGAAGTTGGAGAATCTTGGGTCGATTGCGGATTTGGTAACCGAGACAGACGAAAGTGGGCTTCAGCGGTTTCTTTATGTATTTCTGTCATTTTCAGCGTCTATGGTTGGCTTTAGGAAAGTCAGGTCAGTGGTAGTTTTGGATGGTACTCACCTATGGGGGAAGTATAAGGGTGTGTTGCTTACTGCTTGCGGTCAAGATGCCAATTTTCAAGTATTCCCGCTGGCGTATGCTGTTGTGGACGGAGAGAACAACGAGTCGTGGATATGGTTTTTAAAAAACTAGAAGTGATTCTAGCTGACAGTGCCAACCTAACTATAATTTCGGACAGGCATCCATCTATATACAAGGTTGTGAAGGTAGCTTATCCTAAGGCGAAACATGGGTGTTGCATTGTGCATCTTGCACGGAATGTTAGTGCGAGGTTTAATAACAAAGGTTTGGCGAAGTTGGTAGTTGCTGCTGCTTTTGCTTACCGTGTCGGTACCTTTAAACAAGTGTTTGAGAAAATCCGGACTACTAATGACGAGTGTGCTAGGTATTTGGAAAAAATTGGGATGTCTCACTGGAGTAGGGTGTATTGTTTAGGTGAGCGATACAATTTGATGACAAGTAACGTATGCGAGCAGTTAAACAAAGCTTTAAAGAGGGGGCAGGGATCACCCATCGTTGAGTTGCTGAAATTCATCCAAGCGATGATGACTAGATGGTTTAGTGCAAGGAGGAAGAAGTCTAATAAGCATCGTGGACTTGTTTCGCCAGAGGTTGACAAGGTGATGACGAAACACATGGAGGAGGTGAAAGGTACGAAACTGAACGAGATAACTGATTGGAGTTGCGAGCTGGTTGGTCCGTATGGCGAACGTAATAAGGTATGTTTGACCGATCGCCGATGTTCATGTAAAAAATATGACAGGTTGAAGATTCCTTGTGGCCATGCCTTGCTTGTTGGTGACAGCCTTGGATTGTTGCCTAGTTCTTTAGTTGGTGTTCCCTATAGGGTGTCGACATGGCAGGATACTTATGCAGGCGTAATTAATCCTGCTGCTATAGCGGCCGACGAAGAAATTCATGCAGAGTTAAGCCAGATTGTACTGCTTCCGCCTAGAGGACGGAGGGCAGCTGGGAGACGTAAGACTGAGCGTTACAAGTCGACGGGGGAGATGCCGGTAAGATTCTATTTTTGTATACTGGTCTTATGGATTTGATTATATATTGACTCAATTATAGAGTTTTGAATTGCTTGCAGGTGACTCGAGTGAAGAAGGAAATCCCTAACAAATGTTCGAAGTGTTTTGAGCCTGGTCATAACTGCACGAGTTGTACGAAAAGCAAGTAACTGTGGTTTGTTTGCTATCCACTGAGTGATGTTTTGTGGATAACCGGATGCATATTTCTGTTTTTTTTTTGTTTTTGCAGTGGCTGTTGTTCATTGAGCGTTTCTAATTTTTTTTGGTGGCTAGTGAATGGAACAGTATTGTATTTTGAGATCATTTTCGAACTAGCAACGAGTGTATTGGACGGATATTTGGTAATGATTAAAGGCGTTTTTAAAGGGGGCAAGTAAAGAAGCGCTGTTTAAAATTTGGTCAGTCATGGATGATTCGTTGTGGATGATGTATGTGGTTAGTGTAATTTGTGGGCTTTTTATTCCTTAGTTTGGCCCATTTCGATTTGAGGTGCCCTTTTAACATTTAACCTAATTAGAAGTTTGTTGTAAATCGATATTTAAGGAGGGTGCGTGTGGAGGTTGGAAGTTTTTGCGTAGTAATGTCGAGGAATCATAGTTGTCGGACAGAGGCGAGCTCATCCAGGAGTAGTGGTGGTCGCTTTGAGGTGCCGGTATGTTATTGTATTGGAGTAACAGATGTTGTTAAGTCATGGACGGATGCAAATCCTGGACGAAGGTATTTCAAGTGCCCGAGACATGGTTTTCTGGGTTGGTCCGATTTGGAGAAGCCCCACGGCTGGCAAAAACAGAGTTTGGTAGAGGCTAGGGATCAGATCCGTCGGCAGGAGGCTGAAATTAGTGAGTTGCGGGTTTCTCTGGCGCAACTCAACAAGCGGGTTTTTGCCGGGGAGGTTGTGTCTTCTTCGTCATTAGATGTTAGTAAATTAGAGACTGAATTGGTGGTAAAAGCAGAACAGATGTCGGAGGAACATGCAATTGAGCGTATGGTGTGGAAGGAGAGGGAGCAGCTAATGCGACTATTTATTTTGATTTCTTTGGTTGGTTGCTTTATTTTGGTAGTGTTGTCGTTTGTTTTGGCGACGAAGTTATAAGTTTGTCTTTAAGTTGATGTTTGTATAATGATGTACTAGCTTAATGCAAAGTTGAGTGTTGTGTTGACATTTCACATTTCGTATGGTTTTTTCATGTATGATAGACCATAGTTAGTTGGCCACTGTTGTTTTTGGGTTTACCATACATTTATATCCATATATGAATGTCCAATTTTCCCTTTGCCACTTTAAAACTAGTACAACATTACACAAACAATGACCTTATCGTATGGTCAAGAAAATAGCTCATGGTCAATAGTCAATGGACACTAGACTATGGACAATAATAACATTCCAAACAGATGGACAACGCCGGCTGGACAAGCCTTATCAACCAAATATGGTCCAAAATCATATGGTCAACCAATATTGGCCAATCACAAACCTACATGAAAAATACAAACAATATGTCAGAGGTCACAACACTAAACTTTACATTAAAACTAGTACAGCATTACACAAACAATGACCTTATCGTATGGTCAAGAAAAAATCTCATCGTCAATAATTAATGGACACTAGACTATGGACAATAGTAACTTTCCGAACAGATGGACAACTAACCAACCTACATGAAAAATACAAACAATATGTCCAAGGTCAACACAACACTAAACTTTACATTAAAACTAGTACAGCATTACACAAACAATGACCTTATCGTATGATCAAGAAAATATCTCATGGTCAATAGTTAATGGACAATAGACTATGGACAATACTAACTGGGCAACCACCAACTTACAAGAAAAATACAAACAATATGTCCAAGGTCAACACAACACTAAACTTTACATTAAAACTAGTACAACATTACACAAACAATGACCTTATCGTATGGTCAAGAAAATAGCTCATGGACAAGCATTATCAACCAAATATGGTACAAAATCATATGGACACTAGACTATGGACAATACTAAATTTCCGAAATATGGACAACGCCGGATGGACAAGTCTTATCAACCAAATATGGTACAAAATCATATGGTCAACCAATATTGGCCAATCACCAACCTACATGAAAAATACAAACAATATGTCCAAGGTCACAACACTAAACTTTACATTAAAACTAGTACAACATTACACAAACAATGACCTTATCGTATGGTCAAGAAAATAGCTCATGGTCAATAGTTAATGGACACTAGACTATGGACAATAAAAAATTTGAAAGTCAACACATGTACAACTAAACAAGATCCAACAATATGGACAACGCCGGATGGACAAACCTTAAACGATGATAATAAATAAAACACCTAAATATCATGTGACCTTACAATCACATGCTCAAAGAATCGGGTCTTGTGTTGTGTTGTGTTGACCTTGGACATATTGTTTGTATTTTTTATGTAGGTTGGTGATTGGGCAATATTGGTTGACCATATGTTTTTGGACCATATTTGGTTGATAATGGTTGACCATATTTGGTTGCTCACCATACCGTTGTTTTTATTGAGTGGACCATATTTGCATGTTCATTAGGGTTATGTATATAGTTGTTGACGTGTGTTATTTTTCGGTGTCCATGATTGGTTGTCCATTTGTATTTTAGGGCATTATAATATGTTCCCGAATCTTGAGGGCTTATTTTATCGTAATCCTTGAATGTTTGTCCATGCGGGGTTGTCCATAATGTTGGTCCTTGTTTAGTTGTCCATGTGGTATCATAGTTATGGTTGACCATATTGTAGTGTTCATTATCTGCTGACCATGGCTATTTAGTTGACCATACTAGAATTGAAGCGAAGTAAATATATTATACATACCCAAAAGTTTTGAAGGTCATGGTATCAAAATACAGACTGCAGTTTGCAAAACAAAAGGAAAGAGAGACCACCGAACAACTGCTGAAATCGAACATATTATACAAATGCAAAGTTTTAAAGAGAAAGGAAAGAGAACAAGGAGCAAACCTAGGACGAGGTTTCGGGATATATTGGTAGGATGAGGTCTTTGTAGAGGTCAAGAGCATATTGTTTGCGGAAGTCATTAACTAGTGCGTCGGTAATGCCGAACATGTGAGGTTCTGGATCACCTGCAGCATGCATTTCAATGAATTTAATGGCAACCGGTCCACAGTCCCCCGAGCGTTCGTTGAGATAGATGTCAGGAATGCGTTTCCATGTGTAGGATGTAAGGCCATTTTGTTGCGACGCTTGGGGGCATAGACTATCAACGGCGTACGGCAGCATGTTGCAGATTGGTCTTAGCCAAGTCTCGACATTCTTGTCTCCTTTGAGAGGGGGGTATGGGTCTAGTACTTCGATGTGGCCAATGCTAAGGTTGATAGCCAACCCAACCCAGTGTTCGTCGTCCCAACACATGGGGACGTAAACTGTGTATGTGTCTTTGGCCCAAGTCTTTCCCGGAGCATTGACGTAACGGCTGAGGTCGTCCCATCTAAATTGTGGCTTGTTTCTTGACATGTGGAACTTCCTATCTTTCCCCAAGAGTATTCCGAGTAACTCAGGAGGACAGAAAGCGGCGGCTTCGTAGTTGTGTGAGTCGTCCTGTCTTGTAGCTAGCCATTTCATTAACACCTCCATGTGCTGTGTGGGAGAGCTAATCAGTTTAAACTTGCGTTAGTGTGATGATAAATTCTGGATTTTTGTTTACCTGAGTAGTAGTCTAGTTCCAGTAATAAGTTGTTGTTGAAGACACATCCTATGTGTGTGGAGTGCGTCCTGATGAATCGTACATTTTGTGCATTTTTAGATTTTTATAATTGTGTAGTGAATTTGTGTTTTAGGGGAAAAGTGCTTACACAGTTGGTATTGTTGAGATGGTGTCGTTGAAGACAGTGAATTCTCCCTCGTCGAGTGGGCGTATTGGGCCAAATTGAGTATGTTTTTTGGATTGTTTCATCGTCACAGCAAGTTGTATTTCTTGTTGTGATGGACGGTGCTTGTGAATCGGTGGCGGTGGGGACGAATCACTGACTTGTTCTGGGCTGTTTGGCTCATTCCCATTTTTCTTGATGCCGCGGCGCAGCCTTTTGAGTGGACGTGGTTGTTGTTGAGTTTGTGGATCACTGACCATAACCTCTGTAGGGGGCTGTTGTGAAAAGAAGTTTCAATTTCCATATAGATAATGTATGTAGTTGGTATAGAGTGTGGTTGAATGAACGTACTTCGTTAGTAGCCATTGATTGGTGCTCAGGTTCTAGATTGGATTCAATTACCGCCGAGTTAACTGATATAGGATGTCCCTCCTCTGATTTAGCCTACAGTAAAGATTAAATAAGACAATATGCATAGATTTTGTTGGAATAGAGTCCAGCGTTTGATGTCTGGATATGCTCTCGTGGACGCGAGTTAGGTGTGTGTATGACCATATGGATAGTCTTTGTGGTCGCGACTGACCATACAAAGAATGTACGTGGTTGGTGTAGAGTTTGTGTTAATGAACGTACCTCGGTAGTAGACATTGATTGGTGCTCAGCTTCTACATTAGTGTTAGTTGCGGGCGAGTTCACGAAGATAGGCTGTCCCTCCTCTGATTGAGCCTATAGTACAGAATAAACATAAATGATTTGGTACATAATGAACTAAATTTAGTTAAAGAAAGAATAAGAAAACGTACTGCCGAATGGGAGGCCATATGCTCGCCCCTTTCTACATCGGACTCCGGTGGAATCTACAGAGAAAATAACATAGCAAATAAAAGGTTATTTTTAGCGTAATTGGCCAAATGGGCGGTGGACGGTGCGCGATGGACAATAATCAATTAAAGGGTGACCATTACACAACTGTATGGTGGATAAGTAGGCTTGCCTCGGATGTAGGGGGTACTGGATGTCCGTTTTCGGGAAGGGGTGGTGTTTGGGCTGAAGTGATGTCGTCTTTTGGAGGTTCTGAAGGTGGGAAGGTTGGACATTGGCCATCAGTTGTTTCCGGCTGGGGGTTTTTGACATGTGTCCCTGTTGTAGAGTTGTCCACGGCGGACATGTCCATCGAACATTGACCATGGGTTATCGTATTTGGATGCATTGTGAAAGCGTGCTCTATTGGCTATTATCGTAGTGATGAAAAGAAAAGAATCTCTTTAATTTGAGATAACACTGTGTACCTGTTTTTCATAAACTGCATCGACGATGTCTTCGTACAGAGTTGAGTCTTGTAGAACGTCGGAGATAATATTATCATCCTGTTTTGGGGATGTATTAGCTTTAGAAGTTAGTTGTATTTTGAATAATTGCTGCGTTGAATAGAAGAGAACCTTATTTGGTGATGGGTGTTGTTGTTGCATCTGGTGAGAAAGCAGAGGGTCTACATCTTTCTCAAAAACTTCCTGCCAGAGTAGGGACAGAAGACAGTTGGGTGGTTATTAGTGGGGCTATTGTTGAATCTGCGTCGATAGAATATGAAAACCAGGCAGATATGTGTGTGTTCTGAAGTGTTACCTGTTCAGTTGAAACGTTGAGGGGCTCCTTCGAATGAGTTACTTGGATTGGAGGCGATCCGCTGCAGTAGTCTCTGTTAAGTCTAATGATAGATTCGTCATCTGCATCTGAAGAAATTGTTGTAGTGATAGGTGTTTTTTTGTGGCCCTGGAAACATGAGACCGGTACCATGCAAACTTTCCGAAACGAGCCTTCCGTTCTATTTGAAAAAGCGTAGCGAGTTTGTTGTGCTTGTCCTGAAGGAGTTGTAGTTGTTGAGCTAATTGTTGAATCTGAGACGAGAAAGACTGATCGTGTTCCGTAATGACAGTTGAGGTTGTTGCTAGACGACGTGTGATTTTTTTATTATTAGCAGAAGAAGATGTCTTCTTGGAAGATGACGTTGGAACGTTGGCTTTGAGTTTATCTCTGTGTGCTTGCTTTCTGTCGACAAGATGTTTTGTGTGTCGTCTTTTGATTGGGACATACTTGGTTGCTATTATAGGGGAGGTGGAGTCACCACCTGGCCATTCGGGTTTGGAGAAAACGTAGCCGCTATTGATTTTGCCAACCATGTACTTGATTTTCTTGTCCCAAACCTCGTCATCCCATTCCCCCCATTCGTTGTCCGGATCATCCATCGCCACCATGGGGCAGACGGTTAACTGGGTGGGAAAAATTAGAGGCGAAACAGCAAGAAAAATAACTAAAAGGAGAAAGGAGAGGTGGTTGCACCTTAGGGTCCACTTCGGCGACGTGGACATCGTCCAAGGACAGCGAGCCGCTTTTGGGGAAAACGACGCCAGACATCTGGAATAATGTGGGATGCTCAGCAGTAGACGGCAGCCTCTCTAGAAGAGGTGGAATTTGGTGTAATACAAGTAGTTGAAGTGCTAGTAGGAATCCACACAAACGCATACTGCCTGAGCGGAGCTGCTGGCGAAAATAACCTACAGTGTCTTCCCTTTTACCGGGGGTTGGCTGAGCAGACGTCATTGTTCCAATGGTCCGGAGGAATGATTCGCGTCCCCAGGGGAATTCCAGAAAAGCATCAACATCCTGAACCATACGCACGTACCTAGGGGTGGGTTTGTGGATACCCGTGTTTGCTATTAATACGCCATCGACTATCAGGATAAGAGCTAGTTGGAGTCTTCTTTTACTTGACATTGGACTATTTGATTTGAGCAATTTGCCAATATCTCCACATGTGGTGTGGGCGTCTTCGGATATGATCTCTTTCCATGGCTGGTCAGGTATAAAGTCCTTGACAGGCTGAAAATCTGGGCAGTATTCTTCAGGAAACGGATGACACGGCAAACCCGTAATAGAGCGGAACTCGGTGAGTGAGAATCTAAAGGGCTGACCACCGTAGACCATCCATAGCTCGTATTTCTTGTTGGATAGCAACTGCCTGGTCAAAAGAGCATGGAGGAGTTTGCACGAAATGGGACATCTTGCCGCATGAATATTGAAAAGAGGACCGAAGCAGGAGTTCATTATAATTTGGAACTCAGGAGTATCACCAATAGTATCTTGGATGACCTTGAGAGTGTCGGGTTTGGAGTATACATTGAGACGGGCATTGGGGAATCTATCGGTGGCGTACAAGCGAGTTGGCAACTCTTTATCCCAGTTGAGGCTGGGATCCGAACCTGGTGACCATTGAAAATATAGAAATGGTTAGTTCTTTTTAGATATACTCTTTTGGACGGGTTGCAATGGACAGTTTAAGTGTCTGTGTTCGACCGTGGCGACAAAAACCACGATTTCAGAAAAGGACATTTACGAGGTGTGTTAGATTCTTATCTTCCATGAGTAAAAATCTGACTTCTTCGTTCGTTGGGGATAGATCTGGGCTGGTCTTACGAAGATTGAACTGAAGGTGTCGAAGCGATTCGGCGGCTAATCGGTCTTCTTCTCGAATGGAACCGGCCTGCTAGTAAGGTAATTGGTCGTCTTCTACGATTGTGAAAACAAATTCGCGAGTTGACGTGGGGTTTTCGTCGGAATTTCAAGCGGCGGCGATATGGAGAGTTTGCAGTAAGAAGGAGAAATGTTGGAAGCGGTAATTCAGGTTTTGGCGTAAAAAGGTTAATTGAGGTGAAGATGAATCTGAGGGTAAGAAAGACAAATCACAGACCGAAAGTGTGTGACTTTCAAAAAGTGTCTAAAATGTAATATCAGTTATGAGAAGTGTCTGTAGGCGTAATATTTTCGTTATACTCTCTGTGTTTCTTAAAGAAGGTAGTTATGGGTTTTCACGCATATTAAGAAAATTTTACAAAAGACTTTCTTAACCTTATTTTTATTAATTATTACTTAAGTTATTTTTTAAATATTAAATGTTATAAGGGTAGATTAAGTAAAAATGGACAATAACTACGCCTAAAAAATTGAAAATTTCTTTTTAATTTTTTTTTTTTTTCTAAAACTATTTTTTTTAAAGAACAGAGGAATAGAGGAAGTATATTAGAGTGTGTAGTCTCATGTGTAAATACGTATAGCTGACTGTACATACAGATACGAGTACATTTGTATATAAGCAATACTGTGTACATACTTTTACAATTAATGAGAAAGAGAGTTTATTTACTTTGTCTCTCTAATATGGTATCAGAGCTCTAACAAACTTTTGCTCAAGATCTGTTCTGTTTTTCATTCAATCTTTCACAAATTCTATTCATTTTCATATTGATTGATTGGAATTACTCCGATTAATCTTCTTATCTGTTCGATTTGAGTTTTTCATCGGTTCAATTTTTCTTTTATGACGGAAAATGGCGAAGAAATCTACTCGCAATCGGCAGAATCAGTCTCCCGGTCCCGGAGATTCTACGTCGGCGAATCATCGTGCAATCTCTGTTCCCGAGGATCGCGATGCTTTTCCGGTCAATTCTATTCGTCGTTCTTCTGGTCCCGAAGTCCGACATCGAGCTTACATTCCTCTAGGTTCTGATTCCATCGATAGTATTCATAGCCCGTATTCTGGAGATCATCCTGGCATGTCGATAGTTTCAGAATCATTGAATGGTGATAATTACAACACTTGCGGTGAACACAAGTCTTGAGGCTAAGAATAAGATACGTTTTGTCAATGGTTCTCTCCTTAGACCTGATGAATCCGGATCCGCTATATTTTGTCTGGTGTCGTTGCAATAGCATGGTCAAAGCGTGGATTCTGAATGTTGTTTCCAAGCAGATCTATGCGAGTATATTGTATTTTCAGGATGCTCATGAGATGTGGAAAGATCTTGCAAAGCGATTTCACAAAGAGCAATTTGTCTTTGATATATCGGTTGGAAACTGAAATTGTGCTTCTCCGTCAAGGATCTATGGATTTGGCATCTTACTATATTGCCAAAGTCACGTTGTGGGAAAAATTGGCAAGTACTCGACCAATAATAATTGTGGCTGAAGATGGAGATAGTCCTAAAGTGAAGATACTCCTCGCTGATCAAGAAACAAGTAAAAATTGTTCAGTTCTTGATGGGATTGAATGATGAATTTGCAACAGTGAGAAGCCAGATATTAAACACAAAGCCAAGACCCAAGTTTATCTGACATTTACAACATGCTGGATGAAGACAAAACCTTCTCATAATCCTTCGGCTTTCAACGTAAATGTTCAGACTCATGATGGCAATTATGCAGCTTTGATGGTCACTAGTTCTGGAAATCAGAGAAATGTTGGTAAACCAAGAGCTGTTTGTTCTCATTGCAACATGTTGGGGCATACAGTGGATCGTTGTTACAAGGTTCATGGATATCCACCAGGCTGGAAACCAAAATGGGAGAACAAAAAAGAATAATAACCAGTATATCTCCAAGCCTGCTGCGAACATGACAATGAATGACTCTATGGTTCAAAAATCAGAAATAGGAGATGATCTATCTAAAAAAACAGCTTCAACAAATCATTTCGTTCTTTAGTTCCAAGCTTCAACCACAAAGTACCAGTGTGTCTAATAATGAAGATTCAACTTCAGGCACTACTTCTCAGCCAACAATCTGTCAAATATCTGGTATTTTCTACCCACCAATATTTTGTTACACTAATGGAATGAACACGTCATATTGCTACTCTACAACATATGACCCGGTTGTTATGAGTCATTGGGTGATAGATACAGGAGCTACACATTTAAATCTCTCTATGACACTAATGTTTCATTGCCTAATGGATTTGCTGTGAATATTGCTGGTGTGGGATCTGTTGTTTTGAATAACAGGCTGAGATTGCAGAATGTCATGTATATTCCTCAATTTTGATTCAATCTGCTCAGTATCAGTGCTTTGACAAGAAGTTTGCATTGTGGAGTTTGGTTTGATTCAGAAGCTTGTGAAATACAGGATCATACAAGGGAATGGACGATTGGGAGAGGTAACCAAATCAACAACCTCTATATTCTTGATGTGGAATCTATTAGAGGCATGTAAAAGAATATATCGTACAGTATGTGCAACTGTCGTTTCTGACCCAGAAGTTTGGCACAAACGTCTCGGTCACCCTTGTCATCAACGTTTGGAAGTATTAGCTGATGTTCTCTCTATTTCTTCTCAGAAGAATAAAGCTCATAGTAAGAGCCATTGTAAAGCTTGTCACTTGGCAAAGCAGAAACATCTATCCTTTGTATCCCAGAACAACAAATCTAATAAAGCTTTTGGTTTGGTTCACATAGACACTTGGGGACCATTTGCTGAATGTTCTTATGAAGGATACAAATACTTTCTTACCATAGTAGACGATTATTCTCGAGCTACTTGGATATATTTGATGAAAAACAAATCAGAGGCTCCTGATTTTGTTAAAATGATTGAGAAGGAGTATAATGTCTGTATCAAGGGTGTAAGGTCAGACAATGCTCCTGAGTTCAACTTCAGTCAGTTTTACAGAGAAAAAGGGATTGTTTCTTATCATTCATGTCCTGAGACACCGCAACAGAATTCGGTTGTTGAGCGAAAGCACCAGCATATCCTCAACGTGGCTCGTGCCCCCATGTTTCAATCAAACATCCCTCTTATATACTGGAGTGATTGTGTTCTAACCGCAGTGTTTTTGATCAATCGACTTCCATCTCCCGTGATCTCCAACAAGACACCTTTTGAGTTACTGAAGAACATCAAACCAGATTATGATTCTTTGAAAGTTTTTGGCTATTTATGTTACAGCTCCAATTCTGCGAAACAGAGACTTAAGTTCTCACCGAGAGCTAAAGCCTGCGCTTTTCTTGGATATCCTACTGGATTTAAAGGCTACAAATTATTGGATCTTGAGACTCACACAGTTTTTATATCCAGGAATGTGATCTTTCATGAAGGATTGCTTCCTTTCTCTGAAGCACAATGGTTTATATCCTGAGAAGCAAATTGAATCATCTGAGTTTAATGTTGTGGACACTGATTCAGAGGTAGATATTGAAGATAATTATTCAGAAGTCGATGTTGCAGATACTGATTCAGAGGATGATGTCGAAAGGGCAGTGGTTCATCTCGATGCTGAGTTTGATGGTGTTGACAGATCTAATAAAGCTGTAGTATCTCACGGCAAAGCAGAAGCTGGTCAAACAAGCTCTGCGAAATGGAGAAGACCAAACTCTTACACTATTACATACATTGTTATAAAAGAAAAATAAGAAAAAGAAAAGAGAATATGTAAATAGGACCCGCGTTTACGCAGGTTTATAATAACAAAATTTTAAATCCGTTAAAATGATTGTTTTTAAAAAAAATAGAAAACAAAACCGGATCACTACTTTAAAAAGTTATATATTAAAAACACAAAATCGAAACCTAAAAGTTATTTATTTATTTTAGTTCTCATATTTTTTAAATTAAAATATTCAAAACAGAGAATCTATTGCGGATCCTAAACAACATTAACCCTATTTCTTTTGTAGTTCACACACTTTATCAACTATCTTTTTCTGTTCTGCTGCGTTAAAAATTTGGGTATGCAATTCGAAGCTATACTTCTCAAGACTCGCGTCAAAAGTCTCTCTACATGATTTTCCTCCTCATTGAATTCATCATCGTCTAATGTCATATCATTAGCATATAAGATTTTATTTTCTTAATTGGAATATATCATAGTTAATCTTGTTGAATTTTTTTTCCTTATGTTAACTTCTAATAGAAAAATTTTAAACCCGTTAGAATGATTTTTTTTTTAAAATAGAAAACAAAATCGGATCGCTACTCTAAAAAAATATGTATATTAAAAACACAAAATCGAAACCTAAGAGTTATTTATTTATTTTAATTCTCATGTGTTTTCAATTTTCGAAACCTAAGAATTTTGTTTTTGTTTTAATTCTCATATGTTTTCAAATAAAATATTCAAAACACAAAATCTGTTGTGGATCCTAAGCAATATTAACCCTACTTCTTTTGTAATACACACACTTTATCAACTATCTTTTTTCCGTTTTGCTGCGTTAAAAATTTGGGTATGCAATTCGAGTCATTCAAGTATGTTAACAATCTCCTCATTAACTCTCTTCAAGCAAACAAAGTCTTTTTTCTTTTCATAGTCATCTCCCGTATATAATCGCTCTGCTCTCTAGAGAAGTTATGCTTTTCAAGACTCGTGTCAAAAGCTTCTCTACATTATCTTTATCTTCATTGAACTCATCATCGTCTAATGTCATATCATTAGCATATAGGATTTCATTTTCTTAATTGGAATATATCATAGTTAATCTTATTTACTTTTATTTTTTATTTTCCTTTTCTTAAATTCTAATAGATCCTTTTGTTTTATTTTCCTTTTTTAAATTGAAATCTATTTTTATTAAATCATATTAAGTAAATAAGATTCATAGTTAATCTTATTTACTTCTTTTTTATATTTTCCTTTTCTTAAATTGAAATTGATATTTTTGTTTTATTTTCCTTTTTTTAGATATATCTTTTTATTTTATTTTATTTTTTAACTATGACACATGTCAAGATCTGATCAACTAACTTAACACGTGTCGCGATCATGTTAATTATTAACTTTGACGCATCCTACTTTATATAATAAGATAGCATGAATAAATTGAATATTTAGGATTTCTCAATGTACTTATGGATTGTTTTGAACTGAATATATATATATATATATATATATATATATATATATATATAGTACTACTAAAAGATATATCATGAGAAAGAATATGAAAATATTTTTTTGATTTCATTTGTTAAAATACTTTTTTCCATTAGTTATGAATTTATCAGACTATGAGGTTATCATAATTTTAGTAACTTTGAAATAGTTGTAAATATGTAAATTTTCTAATTCCAAATTAAATAATTACATTAAAACAAAAAGTTTCGTCTTATAACGACTATATTATTTTCAGCAATGCTAAATTTTTTATATAATTAATAAACTCTCAATATATAATTATTTTAAATCTTGACATAATATGAATATGTATAATTGTATGAACCTTGCTGCTGCCATGAAGCCGAAGGCTACCATCATCTCCATTGCATTTATATTGACACTGCGAAAGTTGATAAACATATACGATCATTTTCCCTTGACATTAGTGTATATCATGCATTAAATTTCAAACCAATGCCGGAAGGAATTCCAATAAGGTAATAGCAAGAAAGGTTAATCGGTTCATGAACATATGTTTGCCATCCGGCTCTGACAGCATATGCGCTGGTTTAAAGATCGGATAGCTATTAACTATATCCGTATACAACTACTATAACAAAAAAAAAAATTAATGTATCATTTAAATTGTATCACAACACTAAGTGATACTATTTTGAATTAGTTATTTATAAGTGAAACAAATATACATTGATGTTATAATTAACTAGTTTGACATCAATTAAATATAAGTGATACAAATTTTATTAGTTTGTATCACTTTAAAAAAATTGATATTAAAATATAAATTTACATCAATTAGGTAATCAATGTATTTATTAATTTTTTTTAACATCACTTCTAACAATGATGCAAATTTAAAATCAATAAAAATTGATGCTAATAAAAATTACAATAATAATAATACAAACATAATTATGTGAATTAGTTTCAATTATTAAAATTGATGTAAATGTTTTGTTCTTTAACATCAATTTATTAAAAATGATGTTATTTTATCTTAACTTGTATTATTTAATACATTTGATTCTAAATCAAACTAATTTACATCAATAAAACAATGGACATATATATGTTAATTTTTTATTTTTATTATATAGTATAATATATTGTACATGATATATATGTATTATTTATATGTTCACTACAAAAAGACTGATTACATCAATTAAATAGTATCACAAAATTAAATAATTTTATTTTGAAATACTTATTAATAAATGATATAAAATAAGTGGTTTAACATCATTTATGTTAATTGATATTGTTATTAACTAACTTAACACATGTTCAATAAAAATTGATACAAACTTATAATAGTTTGCATCATTTTAACAAAATTGATACAAATTATAAATTTACATCAACTAAATAATCGATGTAACTAATGATTTTGGTTAACATCATTTAGAAAAATGATATAAAATTTATATCAGTTAAAACTGATGTAACTAAGTTTTTTTACTCTATCCCACATTGCTAATGGATGAAAAAATGAAGGAGAAAACATGTTTATATATATTGAAACTTAAATATCTAATATTCATATTTATTGGTGAATAAAATTAATCTTTTTATTTGGTTTTAACCAATAAGATTAATTTTCTTTTTTTGGTTTTAACCAATAAGTAATTATATAAAAATAAATGACACAATTATTACAATCAATTATGAAAACGCGCATAAATTTAACATCAATTATGTACAAGTGATAGTATTATTTTAAATCGGTTATTTTAAATGATACAAATATTAAATCATTTATTGTAAATGATACAACTATTAAAATCAGTTATTAAAATTGGCGCTAATTTTAACATCAATTATTATAATCGTCACAAATACTAAATCACTTTTAAAAATTGATGTAAAAGATAACATCAGTTTTTTGTAATTGACATATATTAAAATCGATTATAAAAATCGATGCAATATATTTGCATCGATTGTTAACTAATTGATGTTAATTATTTGCATCATCAAATTCAGAGTCATTTGTGTAAGTGATGTAAAATTTGTTTGTATCAATTATAAGTAATGCAAAAATATAAAATAAATGATATAACACACCTTTTTGTAGTGAACATATATTTACGTACTAGGGTTATAAACAAATACAGTCGTCTTATATCCATTACTTAATTACATAAATCTATTTGGGTTGAGTAACATTCACTAGACGTGGAGGTGATTGAATAGTAGATATCACCGCCACCTAAATATTGGTAATTTGCAAATGAATTCTATTCCTAATATATACTCCCTCTGTTCGGAAAAGAAAGTTGTTTTGGAATTATTACATATATTAAGAAAACATATTAAAACTTCACTATAAATGCATTATTTTTTGTAATTAACAATTTTCTATAAATTTAAATCAATAGAAATTCAGGAAATTCAATTAATTCTCTTGAAGTTTACAATTTTTCATCATTAATTAAGAAAAATGCATTGAAAACTTAAAACAACTACTATCTTTTTGAAACAAAAATAAAATCTAGAAATACTTTCTTTTAGGAACAAATGGAGTAATAGATTTGGCAATCTTTAGTTTTAACATAAATAGAATGGCAATTAGTTCAGTATAATAACTTAAATAGATTTAAAAAATAAAAATAAAAACTAAGAAAAATTGTGGTGTTAACACATCAGGAAAAATGAACTATTCTAAGCTTCCTTTCCCATCGGCGAAGACGGAGCAGCACTACCTGGAACTCCAATGTTTCTCCTTTAATATACTCCTTATGTTCTTAAAAGAAAGCTGTTTTGAAAATTTTACACATATTAAGAAAACATATTAAAACTTGACTGTACATGCATCATTTTTTGTGATTAGTTTACAATTCTTCATCATTTACTGTAAAAAATACATAGAAAACTTTGTGAAACAAAAAAAAAATCTAAAAAGTCTTTCTTTTAGAAACAGGGGGAGTTTGTTCTTTATAGCAAAAGTGAAAAACATTAATAACACAAATATAAGTGAAATTTTTAAGGTGATTAGGTGAAGACTGAAGAGTCTTGCACCCGTTAATTAGGGTTAACTTGATCTAACCGACCCAAAAAGTTGAAAAAGATTTTGTCAAAAGGGGCTTTTGCATCGAATCTACCTTTCTCCACAATTGTTAATCGGACAAAGAAGTTAAAGATTTTGAATCGGTTCGTAAGTACTGTATCCCATATATAGCCTCTAAGAGCACCCGCATCAGCAGCTCTTAATAATTTTTAAAAAGTTTTTTAAGTTAAAATTTTTTTTTTGTTAATCTTAGTGTTATAATTAAACAAAATTTTATTGTACCAAAAAAAAATTATATAAATAATTCTAATTTAACCAATCAAATTTTTTTTTTTTTTTAGGAGAAATTGCCAATCTTCAAAATATACTAACTTTTATGGTAACATGACAACTAAAAGTTTTTTTCACTAATGTTACTTGACAAATAATTGTAAAAAGATATGAGCAAGTGCCTACTAAAAAAAACACCAACGATAAAACAAAGCCCAATAAATGATAAAAGATAGAGCTGATGCGATGCCTCATCATATGAGGGGAAGCAGCTCGCAGGGAAGTCCACTCGGTTCAGGCGACGTTTATCAACAATGACGGCCATGAAAGTAGTAATCAGCATGGATACTATAATCAATGGGAATCCCATGATGAAGACGATCGCTGATATAGCTTGGAATAGGCTCATAATTTGGAGTCGGGAATATAGTGACGTATGTTGCTAACATACTGAAACCTAGAGCCGCCGTTGAACCATAGATTAACTTCCACATGGGGAATCCAATTATGAGGATTATGATCACATATAGAGATGTTAGGAAGGCAAACCCGTTGAGGATACTAAAAAATAAGGCACTGTAGAAGCTCATAATCATCTCCCCAGCAAAGTGACCATCAGCAGTATCCTGCCAAAATCCGCCGGGATGACTGAAACCTGCCTGGTATGTAGCTGTTACTATCAGAATAGCTACCACAAGTATGGCATCTTGGCGGTTGCTGGTGTTTAGAGACATGTCGCTACTCACGCTCAAATTGCTCAGCCCCAATAGTTTGTTCCGTTTCTCAATTAACGATAGATTTTTGCTCAAATATCCCGCAAGAGTCGTTGTCGAACGACAAAGTAGTCTTTCTTTAGCAATGTAAAGAAGCCTTCTTGCTTCAGGAAAACAAGAATATTGGTAAGTTTGAAGAATGTCCATCGCAGTTTTGCCATCCAAGTTCTTGGCTTCTACTTTAACGGTTTTACGCAGCAACTTCATGACCTACGAAAGATCGAACACACCTCACGCATAATTCTAGGATAAGATTATGAGACATAAAATAGATATTTGCATACTAAGGCCATGGGATAACCTCTCACTTATCGCCACAGAAACCCATGCATGAGAGCATATCTATCGATTTTAAAGGACCAACAGCATTGTCTAAACAAGAATTTTGAGGAAAAGGAGAAACGAAATGAGATAAGTGAGACATTTACCTCAGTCTGATTTATCGACGCAGCAATATGGAAGACTGTGTTACCATCTTCATCCTTCCAGTCCAAGATTTCCTCCCTGTTTACTCTCTTGACCCATCCCAATAGAACCTTAAATGCCACAAGCTGGCCGTTCTTCACGGCAATGTGCACAGCTGTCTCACACTTAATCGTCAAATCGTTTACCGAAGAAGGAGAAGCAATCAAGAACTCGCTCAACAACTCCGCATCACCTATTTGAGCCACATGATGCAAAAGAGTAATTCTTCCTCTTCCCTTGATGTTGACTAAGCTGCTGTCGATTGCCACAAACCCTCTCACCATTCGCATGTGGTTGCTTTGCAAGGCTAAGTGCATCGGGCTGAAACCTGACACGTTTAACTTCGAAGCAAGCGACGGCTTAAGGGTCATTAATTCCATGGCAAAATTATTTTGCCCTTTTTCAGCTGCAACGTGTAGTGGCGTCTCAGAAAACGGCACTTTATCAAATTGTCCTAGAATGTTTGGATCTTCTGCTATCAACTCGTAGAGTCTTTCTATATCCCCATCTTGAGCCGCCTTCTTTAATCTCTCATAGATATTGTCATCTTGAGGGTCAGTACTCGAACTCCCACTCAGGTTTGCATCTTGAGCTACCATAACTGAGACTTTATTGACATCCACAACAATCGACATAACTTCACTAGTCTTCCAGCCGTCTTCTCCTGCAACACAGGTCTCCATCAACTAAGTTGCGTGTGGTGGGTATTCTAATCAAAACACGTAATTTTATTTAGAAGTTTTAATTTGGGTATCCTAGTCAAAAAGTTTCAATTAAAACACAAAGTTTTAACTAAAATGTTAATTAAAAAGTTTTAACTAAAGATAAAATGTGTATTACTAAGAAACTAATCCTCAGACACTTGTATTCAGTATTAACTATTAAGGTTCAACAAAACGACATGATACAAACAAGAATTTCAAAATTCAATCATCCCATACTTATTTCTTCTTCTCTGGTTACTGAGTTCTCTAGTAAAATCAAAACTGTGTTTGTATTACTAAGAACTGTTTCTTGATTTTATTGTTTGGGTAAGGGAAAAAAACAAGGCGAGGGAGAGTGGATTTTTTTTTTTTTTAGCAAAATTGAAAATATCATTATATAATGAAGGTTTGGGAATTACATGAGCCCTTCCCTAGACTTTGTTACCTTGGCAAAAAGAAATAAAACCAAGGCAACAATAACTGAACTTTTGTTACCAAAACGTCTTCTAGTCTTCTTGCTAAGATTTCGTGTTCCTTACCTCTCTCGATTTCTTTGAAGATGACGTCGGGAGTATAAGAGTGTTCATGGTGTTTGGCCCGAGAAAACAGAGAATGAATGGTGGTGTGACGAGAAGAAACGGAGAAGAAGAAGGAAAGAGAGAAAAATGGGGATCTTTTGATTGTTAATATTGAGATATCAATTCAAATCCCACATCGGAAGATTAGACATGAATGGTCTAATATATAAGTAATGTCCAACTCTAATTAGTATGAGGCCTTTTGGGAAGGAGCACAAAGACAAATCCGTGAGGGCTTTGCCACATGGGCCCAAAGCGGACAATATCATACTAATGGGAGAGTTGGACATGGGCTTGAAAAGCCCAACAGTTAACGCTCTGATACCATATTGAGCTGTGTAAGCGAATGATATTATTCACAAGAGCAATGCTCTGGATTTATAAAACAGAGAATAGCAACAGTATTGGAAAGAATATATACTTTTTTTGTTAAAGGATTAAGGAAAGAATATATACTTCCCACTATATAATTATGATAAAGTTCGATGATGGGAACTCTCTGTAAACTCTCTTTTATTGATAAACGAAACCAATTACAGATGCTCAATACGTAACTCTCACGATCTCATGGCGATCGGAGACGAAGGTCTCATCAAGACTCTTCAAACATTCACAATATCAAGCATGAGTCCCAAAAAGGCAAAAATACAAACAATGATAACGTACTTAAAGAAAATGAGCTCAACGGCAAAGCCTCTGAAAGCGTTCGAGTCTTTGCCTTCACCAATCAACATTAGTCAACTATAATGTTGACGTTCTCTGTTTCTCTTTTTCTTCTTCAATGCCTTCTTTACATGTGGAACGTATCAGATTACGAGAGAATACAGCTAATCACAAATCTACTTCCCATACTCTTATCGGGAGGTCTTGACGTCGAGAGAGAGTGGGATCTTAAATTAGGGTTTCTTTAAACTCTTTCTTTTCTCGGATTTTAATGGGAGACTGAGAGGATTTGAAAGAGTGAGTAAGTGTAGTGACGCTTACGGGTGGTCATTCACTGAAACTGTTTGCTTTAGCTTTACGTTATCTTTATTTTTGTTTTTTTTCTTCTCTTTTATTTTTTTTTCCCCCTTTTCAATTGCCCTCCAATTTATTTTCCAAATTTAATTTCGTTTGAAATGACTGGTTATATTATTGTTTATGTCAATTATTTCCATGCTTACTGACATCATATCCTCAAATTTTGGCAAAGTTTTACGGGTTATTCACTTCTTTAGTGTAATATAATATACATTGATCTGATGAATCAATTGGGAACTGCTCTACAGAAGCAAGCATTTTGTCTGTGGGAATCGAGAGATATTAGTTGGTTATTAGTATGTGGATAATTGGATGATCAGTTGTAAGTAATTAGAAAAGTTAGAATGAGGCGATCCTTAGAACGAATAATTAATCGGTAAAAAAAGTTAGGGAAAGAAAAGGAAAAAGAGAAAGGGAATAATCAAGAAAGCATAAGATGATGCAGGGAACCCATAACTATATGGCTTCGGATGGCAATAGATTTCAAGTGGGAGTACTATTTGAGTGTGGGAGCGGTCATATTTGGAAGCGATGCGATTTGATGAAACTGTAAATAGAGATACGATCAAACTGCGATGTGATTACCCTATATTTTTGAATGACAATGCGTTTTAAAAGTGATTTTAGAGCAACTAAAAGATAAAATTACTAAAATAGACATTGATTGTATTATTATTATCTTTATATATTTTTGGTGCAATTTGGTTTATGTACATTTTTGTAAACAACTAATCACCCTGTAAATGTAGATGAATCGCATCATTGTCGTATTGTCATTTGGTGCTAAACCATGATTAGAATCATCGCACCGCACCCAATCGGAGTGCCATTCGGAGTCTGACAAGTTCATTCACTTTGATAAAAGTTACCTCACAAGTTGAGCGAGTTAAAGGGATTGTGACGTAGTGGTGTCTCACAAGTTTTAACTAAAGTTGAAGTTTTAATACAAATTTAAACATGAAAGACTTTGTGATAAGAATGTGGGTATAATATATGCATGTCCCACGAAGGCACTTTCTTCACTCATAAGCTAGCTTTTGTGGCGAAAATTCTATCCAATTCCTATCACTTTGATTATTCTAATCAGAGACCACTCATTTTCCACATGAAATACTTTAACTAGCCCATTCTTCTTTTATGTCAATTAAAGTCCGGACAACCGTGATCGAGAATTCGCATATTAAACTTTAGTTAGGTTCCACATCAAAGTTGTAGAAACCCATCAAGTCGTTTTCCAGTCTGATGTGAAATCTTGTAAGCACAACACTACTGCCCCCAAAATATGTTAGAACTGAATAATTATGAATTTCATTTTCTAACAGAGCGATGGAGGTGTGGAGATGAACATATAAACTATGGACAGCCAAAGATTCTGTCCATACCAAACACCAAAGAAATGAACAGGCATATGATATATCATTACATCTACTATATGCTGATATATGAACACATATTTCCATCAGAGAATGCAAAAGTAAGAGACCAACATCAGCTTGAATTTATAATGTATTATTCATAAGAAAAGAAACAAATTTAAGAATTGTAAAGTTGCAAACCATAATCCTAACATATACCAATCTAAGCATTTAACCTAACTTACAGTGGGAGATTAAGTTCATACCTGGAACTGCGATGATGAGCAGATATGTTGAGTTCATAACTGGGACTCCAATAATAAATGAAAATAGAGATAAAGCTTAACAGCAAGAGAGGAAGAAGAAGAAGCCATGAGAGATTGGTTAAAAGAGAGATCAGAGAAAGTATAAGCAATGGTTTATGGATAAGCTATCTATGGAGGAGGTAACAAGTCCTTTTTTATATATTGATGCAAAAAGAGTAAAGATAAGAGAAAATTCAAAGCAATTTCTATGTAATTGTTTCCTCAAAAGTCGTCGACTACTCCATAAAAGTTATAGTCGTGGAGGACCCTTGTGATTCTTTTTTCGGCGAAGAAGAAACACTGAAATGAAACCACAACAATGAAAGTTTGGGGCACGTAGAAAATAAAGATTTTTGAATGCCGCATGCATTTAATTATAAGAAATATACTGTTTCTACTTTTAATAAATCCAAAAGAGAAATATGCAAATTTGTTAAGAACTTAAGATACTCTTATGTCTGGTCCATATATTTTTATGGAACGGAATCATAATAGGGGTTTGATAGACTGATTTTTGTTTCTATTGGTTAAACTACCCGTGGTTGGATATCTTCATATATATTTACCATTACAAAAGCGAAAAGCTTATAATAGTGGTAGGGAGCCAAAAATGAAAAGGGTCAATGCTGGCCTCTCACCAAACATAGTCCCCCCTTCATTACGCATCTCTAAAGCTAGGGATGGACAAAATTTATGTACCATCCTCTTCTTTTTTTTTTCTATTCCTATTACAAGATCCGTGTTTTACATAGTGGTTTGATTGATTATAATCCTTTAATGCTGCGGTAAGAGGTATATCATTTTGATAGTTATAGTTAATTACCAATGACAAATAAACAATTGTTTTTTATACTACTATCTCTTACCGTTACATGTTATCTTTTTTTTAACTACATTCTGGAAATGTTTACCACTGTTTCTTTCTGTTGAAAATCTCTTAATGTTTTACATTCATCAATCAAATACAGTATAAGTGTTTCCGTTTAAAGCGTGATTTTAGTTTTTAGTTTAGTTTAAGAAAAAGTAAACGAGAAAGAAATAATAAAATTTTCGAATTTAATGAATTATTTTAAACATTATACATCAATAGAATTCTATCATTTTTCTATAAATGTTTAAATGCTAGTTCCCTTCCTATAGGTTTTCTTTTTGTAATTCTACATACGAGTTTGGAAAACATTTGATGGATTTTGATGGCTTGAATTCTCGTTCATGTTTAGATCTTATATTCACGTCCTAGATATCAGATGAGAATGGAAGAAGCTATGCTTTTTTCAATTGAATGAATCCTCCAGTTTCCGTTTTTCAAAAGAAAAATTTCTTGCAATATCCATCTCCTATAAAATTTTTCTTTTTATTTCAGTATATAAAGTTTTTCAAATGTTTTTCATTAAATAAAAAACACTAGCTAGGTCCACCAATGTTTGGTGCATTGTAAAAATGTACACATTTGCCAAGTTTAATTTTAATGCACACAAATTTCAAAAAAAAAAGATGCATGCATAATTAAAATGGAAACACAAAGAAATTAAAAATTTCTTTGCCCTTTTTCTCTTTAGAGCTTGATTGGTTCTCCCGCTAGCACCCGCAAATGCAGCTTTTGTGGGTGGTAGCGGTTGTTGGCGTTTGGCAACAATCACACAAAACGCTTTCTACCGCTTCGAACTGCTTTGTATCGTTCAAAATCAAAATTATAAAAAAATTATAATATTTTCTCTGTTGCTTCATCCAAGACTCATCCCGCGCAATTTAAAAAAAATTATAATTATTAATTTGCATGATAGTAACACAGTTTCGTGATTCAACATTTTTATTAGTCGTAAATTTTAACAATTATGCCATGGCCTAATTATATTGGGTTGGCCAGAATAACAAATATATATATACTTTTTAGTCGTGCTCAAAGTTTACAATTCGGATTAATGACTAACTTTTTTAAGCACACAAAATAATAATTTAATATAAAATGTAGTATTTCAAGTTATTATAAACAGAAAAATATCGTAGATAATTATAAGTAATAAATATATGTGAAATAAAAATAGTCTATGCATCTATTGCTAAACGATTTATCTATGCGACCTATGATGTGATCAAAGTGTGTAATTTAATGATATGTATTTCCGTTGTTCTTGTGTCATAATAGTATTAGGGAAAGGAAAAGGCAAACAAGAAAGAGGTTAGATTAGGACAGAAAATAAATAAATGTGTCCATTGATTAGGACTGTTAATATCTTTCTTTTCTCAATGTACATTCACATCCACTAGACTAAAGAAAGTAGACGCAATCCAAAGATTTGATTCGAATCCCCAAATATGTAACAAAAAATAAAATCCCCTCAAGGATAGCTTCATCGAGAACCTCCCCATCAATCCGCTTGATGAGGAGTTAATTTGTTGATTTTAACCATATCAACTTGGCCTTCCAATCCACCATTGAAATTTAGTTCTTCATCGTCTTCGCCGTCGCTATATGACTGTTAACTAACCTCTTCACCGAATTAACTAAAAATACGGTTAGTACTAGACAGGCACAACCAAGACATACATATCGGTGGAGATCTACGATCTCGGCTATGGAAGGTATATCGATTGGGGAATCTCTTATTGTTGGTTGTTTAGACTTAGTCGTTTAGACTTAGTCTCGGTTGTTAGAATAAGGATCCGATGTTTAAGGATCTTAGCTAGTTAATGGTTTAGTTGATTGTTTCAAAGCTTGTAAAAGCCCTCCGAGAACGTAGGAGGCAGTTAATCGTGTAATCGGCTATATAAAGCCATCTAAGCAATAAGAGAAAGTAAGCTTTTGAGTCTCTCTATTCAGTCTTTGCTAACTCTGTTTCAACATATTTGGTATCAGAGCCTCCGACTGAGTGGTGAGAAGCTACAAAATTACAAAGAAAGAGTGAGAAATGTCAGGAGAAGGACAAAGCATGTTGGTGATTCCCAAGTTCGACGGCGATTTTGAGCATTGGAGCATGCTGATGGAGAATCTCTTGAGGTCCAAGGAGTGGTGGGATCTGATAGAAAGAGGCTACGTTGAGCCTATTCGTGGAGAGGTCCTTACTGGAATACAGAGACACGAGTTGTCTGAGAAGAAGCTAAACGATCTGAAGGTGAAGAACTACCTGTTTCAAGCAATTGACAAATCCATTCTGAAGACCATAATTCAGAAAGACACAGCCAAGCAATTGTGGGATTCGTTGAAGACCAAGTATCAAGGAAACGAGCGTGTGAAGCGAGCACAACTTCAACGCTTAAGGAGGGATTTCGAGATCTTGGAGATGAAAGAAAAGGAGAACATCACAGAGTACTTCTCAAGAGTGTTGCTTGTGGCAACAGATATGAGAAACCTTGGGGAAGATATGCAAGACTCTAAGATCGTGGAGAAGATCTTAAGGACACTCTCTGAGAAGTTCACCTACATCGTGTGCTCAATTGAGGAATCTAAGGACATAGATAGCCTCTCGGTGGATGCTCTCCAGAGCTCACTCCTATGCCATGAGCAGAAGATCACAAGGCACTCAAAGGGAACAAGCAATGATGAACAAGTGCTACAGGTGATGTTTGGAGCTAATCATCTGGGTGGAACAAGAGGAAGAGGAAGAGGAGATTCATCCAGAGGACGTGGCACTGGCAGGGGACGTGGAAGAGGGACATTCAACAAAGCATTAGTGGAATGCTATAAGTGTCATAAGCTAGGACACTTTCAATTTGAATGTCCCAGCTCGGAGAAACAAGCAAACTATGTGGAGTTTGATGAAGAAGAGGAGCTCGTATTAATGGCGTATGTCGAGATGAAAGGGTCAAGAATGGAGGATTTGTGGTTCCTGGACAGTGGATGCAGCAATCACATGACCGGAGCTAAGAGGTGGTTCTCTGAGATGGATGAGAATTTCAGACACTCAGTGAAGCTTGGGAATGATACACGGATGGTAGTTCGAGGAAAGGGAAGCATCAGGATCAAGGTGAATGGCCTCACACAAGTAATCCAGGATGTTTACTATGTCCCAGAGCTAAGCAACAACCTACTGAGTGTAGGACAGCTGCAGGAGAAGAATTTAGCTATTCTGATACAAGAAGGTGTATGCAAAATCTTTCATCCATCAAGGGGGCTTATCATTGAGACCCCAATGAGCACCAACCGGATGTTTGTGGTCTCTGCAGAAGCAATGGGAGAAGATTCTTGCTTCAAGATGGATATCTCAAACGATACCCATCTCTGGCATTGCAGGCATGCCCATCTAAATTACAGAAGCCTAAAGATGCTAAGTTCAAAGAGAATGGTGAAGGGTCTTCCTCCCATTGAAGCGTTCAGTAAGGTGTGTGAGAACTGTCTCGTTGGGAAGCAGAAACGAGAGTCATTCCCGAAGAAGAGTAGCTGGAGAGCTTCAAGGGTTCTGCAATTGATACATGCAGACATATGTGGCCCAATCACCCCAGCTTCCATGGGCCAGAAGAGGTATCTCTTAACTTTTATTGATGATCATAGCAGAAAGATGTGGAGTTACCTGATTGCAGAGAAGTCAGAGGCGTTTAACATGTTCAAAAACTTCAAGGCAAGTGTGGAGAAAGAATCGAGTGTCTCAGTCTGCGGTTTAAGAACATATAGAGGAGGAGAGTTCTGCTCGAAGGAGTTCGAAGAGTTCTGCAAAACTCATGGGATTAAACGCCAACTGACAGCAGCCTACACACCCCAACAGAATGGAGTAGCTGAGCGAAGAAATCAGACCATCATGAATCTGGTCCTAAGTACGTTGTCAGAAAGGTACATGTCAAAAATCTTTTGGGTAGAAGGAGTCAAATGGATAACGTACGTTCTCAATCGCAGTCCTACGAATGCATTGCAAGACAAAACACCAGAAGAAGTTTGGAGTGGTTTCAAGCTAAACGTGAATCACTTCAGAGTCTTTGGGTGCATTGGTCATGTGCTTGTTCCAGAAGCAAAGCGTACAAAACTGGATGACAAGAGCTGTAAGTGTATCTTCCTTGGAGTCAGTGAGGAATCCAAAGCATACAGAATGTATAATCCCATTTCAAAGAAGATCACCGTAAGTAGAGATGTGGTATTTGAAGAAGCAGAGAATTGGGATTGGGGAAGGAAAAATGCAGAAGGATCGGTTGAATCCTCTGAGGTGCTTACCTGGGAGAACGATTGAGAAGTCTTTGCTGGTGAGGAGGAATATTTACAGGAAGGTGATGAAGTTGATCCTGAAGGAGAACCAGAATCTGCAGAGAATGATGGTGATGGAGTTGAAGCTGAATCTGAAGAAGAACCAGAAACTTCAGAGAATGATGGTGAAGGAGTTGCATGTTCTGGAACACAAGGAAGACCATTACGAGAAAGAACAGCTCCAGTCTATCTATGTGACTATGAGTGTGGTCAAGCAATGACAGAAGAAGAAGTCAATGCTCACTTCATTGATGATCATGCCCTACAAGTAGTTGCTGCAGTTTCTGATCCTATGTCTTACGATGAAGCAGTAAGGCATTTTGAATGGAGACAAGCAATGAGAGCGGAGCTGGAGTCCATAGAGAGAAATGAGACTTGGGAGTTGTCAGAAGTACCTAAGGGTACAAATACAATCTGAGTTAAATGGGTGTACAAGATCAAGTACAATGAAGATGGTGAGATAGACAAGTTCAAAGCCAGATTAGTTGCAAAGGGATATGCGCAGAAGTTTGGGATTGATTACAATGAAGTCTATGCACCAGTGGCAAGGTGGGACACAATCTGAATGATCATTGCTACAGCAGCACATAGAAATTGGATTATCTACCAGCTTGATGTGAAGAGTGCTTTCTTACATGGAGAGTTGCACGAGACTGTCTATGTAGACCAACCACAATGTTTTTAGAAGAAGGGAAGTGAAGGGAAAGCTTACAGTCTCAAGAAGGCTCTATACGGTCTAAAACAAGCACCGAGGGCTTGGTTTAGCAAGATTGAAAGCTACTTCACCATAGAAGGATTCTTGAAGTGTGATTTCGAGCATACTCTGTTTGTAAAAACAGAACAAGGTCAGATTCTCATTGTAAGTCTTTACGTAGATGACTTAATCTTTACTGGCAGTTGTGAGAGTCTGATCATCAAGTTCAAAGAGTCAATGAAGAGGACGTTTGACATGACGGACTTGGGCAAGATGAGGTATTTTCTGGGTGTGGAAATTTTACAGAGGGAAGAAGGCATCTACATGTGTCAAAGGAAGTTTGCCAAAGAGGTTCTTGAGAGATTCGGGATGGATTCAAGTAATGGTGTCAACAATCCAATCTTTCCAGGGGTAAAACTTTCAAAGAAAGTAGGTGGAGCAGCTTTAGATGCCACGCTTTACAAGCAGATGATAGGGAGCTTGATGTATCTCACAGTTACTCGACCTGATTTAGCATTTGTAATGGGTCTTGCAAGTCGGTACATGGAGAATCCAACTGAGGCACACTTCGCGGTGGTGAAAAGAGTGTTGAGGTATGTCAAAGAAACTGTGGAGCTTGGTATCATGTATAAGCATGGGATGAACAGAGAGTTTCATGCTTATACGGATAGTGATTACGCTGGTGACCTGGATGATCGTAAAAGTACTTCCGGATATGTGTTTCTGATGGCGGGAGGAGCTGTCTCATGGAGTTCGAAGAAGCAGCCCATTGTCGCCTTATCCACAACGGAAGCGGAATACATAGCTGCAGTCGGATGTGCTACACAAGGAATTTGGATGATGAGGATACTTAAAGAAATCGGAGAAAACTATGATGAATGCATCATCATCAAGTGTGACAACAGCTCAGCCATCCAATTGTCCAAGAATCCAGTACACCACTGGAGAAGCAAACACATTGAGGTACGATTTCACTACTTGAGGGATTTAACTAACGAAGGCAAGGTTAAATTGATACATTGTGGAACTCAAGATCAGTTGGCTGATATCATGACCAAGCCATTAAAGTTGGATACGTTCAGAAGGTTGAAGGAGATGCTAGGTCTCGTGGAGGCTCCAAAGTAAACTGATATATTGGCGAATATCAGTTTAGGGAAGGATTTGTTGGTTGTTTAGACTTAGTCTCGGTTGTTAGAATAAGGATCCGATGTTTAAGGATCTTAACTAGTTAATGGTTTAGTTGATTGTTTCAAAGCTTGTAAAAGCCCTCCGAGAAAGTAGGAGGCAGTTAATCGTGTAATCGGTTATATAAAGCCATCTAAGCAATAAGAGAAAGTAAGCTTTTGAGTCTCTCTATTCAGTCTTTGCTAACTCTGTTTCAACACTTATGAGCTTCGATTTCAATACTTGAGATATGCGATTTGGGATATCGATTTGTGAGGGAAATATATTTGAGGATCTGGAAATCACTACGGATTAGAATCGGTATCGGTATTACAGTTAATGAAGATACGTAATACAACTGCTGGAACATAATCGGGATATTTTGGCGATTAGCTGAGATTTTTTTTTTTAATAAGCATTTGGTTGTTGACTATGGTAAATATATATATATATATATGACAAAGAACCGAATATAGCTATTAAGTTCATGATCGTGATCTGCAATCAGAATCACTCAAGGATACGGATGATTAATTTGGTGTTTCCTACATGAATAAAAAGTGGTTGAACGAGACCAATAGAACATCATTTACTCTTACAATACTCTGGCAATTATTGTCCAGCAATTCTGCAATTTTGTCTTGAGAGAATGGCACAAAGCTCAGCACTAAAAATGGGTGATTCCGGGAAGAAGGAAGAGGTCATGGTTCACGGCATGAAGATCATGATACCGAGATTTGATAACTCACGTCTCATCGAGGGTTACTCGAAGACTCTCATAGGGCGGTGTATGAATCCTTCTAAGAAAGACATGAAGTTCCTGCTTAGTATGCTCCCTCGCATCTGGAAAGTTGAAGAGAGAGTGGCAGGGCAGACTTGGGGTTAGGATGATTCCAGTTCGACTTCGACAATGAAGAAGATATTACTGAGGTTCTGAAGATGGAGCCTTTCCACTTTGATTTCTGGATGCTCTCAGTGGTGCGATGGGAACCAATTGTTCATGCCAAGTATCCCTCGGCAATCACCTTTTGGGTTCGTGTTATGGGAATCCCATTACATTTCTGGGCTGAGCCTACTTTTATATGCATTGGTGCAGCTCTGGGAGAGGTCAAGGAAGTGGATCTCGATAATGGAAAGGTCAAGGTGATCATCGATGGCTACAAACCTCTTGTCTTCAAAACAATGGTGGAGTTTCACAGTGGGGAAGAAACAGTGGTGCACTTGAGTTACAATCGGCTCTTCGGGGTTTGCAAACTCTGTTGCAGCCTCTGTCATGAGGAGAGCATATGTCCAAATCGGGTGACACAAGAAGAGACAAACAGGGACAAAGAAACAAAGCCACGATCAGACAGACGTGAAGAGGAAAGAGACGTTGAGATGCTGAGCTACCGAGGTGCCCTTTTGGGAGCACCATCTCTGCGCACCGGTAATGAAAGTGATGCTGAGGGCTATCAAACACAACGAAAAAATCACTACAAGGGTAAAGGAAAGCAACCAGACATGCGTGAAGATGGAGGGAAAACAAAACAGGATACACGTAATGGTCAAAGACAACATGAAAGTCGGTATGGAGAGGGATCTTCACGAGCCTACAAAATTTTGGGGTATAGAGCCTCTTCGGAGATGGGAAGGCTGGAGATTGGCTACAAACGGGGGCCATATACAACAGAAAGAAGACAAGAATCTGAACAGAGGGGTCTACCTGCGAATGAGGACCAAAACAGGAACGTCATGGAGAAGGGAAATGCAAAGGAACAATTTATGTCTAGCAAAGCAAAAAAAGGGATTGATTTCCAAGAGGTAGTAGCTAAGATTGATGATACTCGCAATAGTAAGTTGGATTGCACAGCTGAAGAGCGTTTGATTGATACTATAAATGG
The DNA here is from genome assembly GCA_020283515.1 of Alliaria petiolata. Classification (NCBI taxonomy): domain Eukaryota; kingdom Viridiplantae; phylum Streptophyta; class Magnoliopsida; order Brassicales; family Brassicaceae; genus Alliaria; species Alliaria petiolata. The sequence continues at coordinate 33,511,627 of JAHZTW010000001.1, forward strand.
GATCCAAGCAATGGATCAATTGAACGTGGCAAATGACTTTTTGCTTCACACAGTTGAGGAAACCGAGGGGATGGAGCTTTAAGATGCAGCTTTGGGGCAAATTAGCTCTTCGGTGGCTGAGGAACTTGCGGTTACTGAATTGGGGCTTACAACAGAAGAAAACAGGGTGACACAAACTGAAGGGGAGAACACAAGGACAATAGCCGAGACATTGGATCAGCAACGTCTCGGAACCATCGCTGGCAGAGAATGATGATGGGATAAAACAACCTCGGGCAAATAAGAAAGTGGAGAGGAAACAGATTGTCCGAAAGAATCTGTTTAATGCAATATTGGGTGTTGGCAGAGGCAATACCAAAAAACGAATGGTGCAAGCACTTCTTTCACCAAGAAAAAAAGTCGGGGTTCGTCTAGGTAATCGTACGGAAGAGAGCATCGAGACGGAGGATGACAAGGGCGACCCAAACCCAGAAACAGATTTGGGTATGCAAAGTAATATCAATATATGAGGATTCTAAGTTGGAATTTCCAGGGGCTAGGGAACCGGTACACAATAAGTTACCTTCATGAGGTTTGGAAGAACTTTAAACCATAGTTTCTCTTTCTTTCACAAACCATGAATTGTTTTTCTTTTGTTAAACAGTTTCAGTTGCATTTTGATTATAATAAATTGTACACGGCTGAGCCGTGCTTATCCAGTCGAGGACTTGCGTTATTTTATAATGATTATTTCCATGTTCAAGTGTTATATGCTAGTAAACACATTATTGATATTGAAGCAAATATTGAAGGTAAAACAAGTTACTTATCATTCATATATGGGGAACCTGTTCAAAAATTATGGAGTCAAGTCTGCGAACGACTTACAAGAATGGGAATACATAGATCTGATCCCTGGTTCTTGATTGGAGATTTTAATGAGCTAACGGGTAACCACGAAAAACAAAGTGGGACAATTAGATCAGCGGCAATTTTTTGGACTTTAACGGTATGATTAGCAATTGTGGTTTATTAGACTTTCTAAGTAGGGAAAATAAATTGTCTTGGCGAGGTAGGAGAAATGGGCAAATAGTTCGGTGTAGACTGGATAGAGCATTAGCCACAGAATATTGGCATGACATATTTATGTACTCCTTTGTCGAATATCTATGAATGATCGGGTCGAACCATATACCGATAGTGGCAACCATTGAAGTAATAATATCAAAGCGACGAAAGCAGTTTCGCTTTGATAAGAGGTGGATTGGACAAGAAGGCTTAATGGAAGCAATTAAAAACGGTTGGCAACAGTCAAATTGACGTGAATTAACTTCCTCGGTAGACAGAATAGGTAACTATCAACATGAAATAACTAAATGGCAAATGGAAAACAGGCCGTATGGGAAAGATAAAATAGCGGAACTTCAACAGGTCCTAGAAGACATCCATGGTGATGATTCACGAAATCAGGAGGAACTCAATGAGGCCACACATAAACTTAAGGAGGCATATATAGATGATGAACAATTTTGGTAACAGAAAAGTCGGAATTTATGACATAAAAATAGAGATTTAAACACCAAATTCTATTATGCTACAACAAAGCAACGTAGAACGATCAACCGAATGGTGGGAATGTACAATAAAGAAGGAATATGGGTGATTGGGGACAAAAAGGTGGAGGAAGTAGCCGTCGAGTATTTCAACGACGAACTATTTACATCTTTAACCCCAACAAGTTTTGAGGATGCCCTTGCGGTAATCACGGCAGAGATAACATAGGTGGATAACGAAGCTCTAATTAGACCGGCAACGGAGGAGGAAGTTAAAAATGCTTTGTTCATGATTCATCCAGAAAAGGCCCCAGGACCGGATGAAATGACAGCTTTATTTTTTCAGCAATCATGGCATATAATTAAAGTGGAGGTGACACTAATGGTAAGTAATATTTTAACAACAAGGACTTTTGATAAGAGGCTTAATATGACGAATATATGTCTTATGCCAAAGACTGAGAGACCTACTAAGATGACAGAATTACGTCTGATAAGTTTATGTAAATAGGTTATAAAATCATTTCAAAAGTTTTATATCAACAGCTACGACGGCTACTACCACGACTTATTTCGAAAACGCAGTCTGCTTTCGTGCAGGGGAGGCTTATTTCGGATAATATTTGGATAGCCCAGGAAATGTTTCATGGTTTACGTACAAACAAATCATGTAAGGGCGAATACATGGCGGTTAAAACGGATATGAGCAAACCTTATGATCATGTTGAATGGCGTTCATTGAGCATCTGCTACGGAAGATGGGTTTCTCGGATAAATAGACTAGCTGGATGATGGGGTGAATTACGACAGTTCAATATAAGGTCCTGATTAATGGTCAGCCTCGAGGTACTATAACTCCAAATCGTGGGCTAAGACAAGGAGATCCTCTATCTTCTTATCTTTTCATCATATATACAGAGGTACTTATAGCGAACTTGAGGAAAGCAGAGCGATCAAAAGAGATCACGGGGTTAAAGATAGCAAGAGGAGGCCCAACAATATCCCATATGCTCTTTGCATATGGTAGTTTATTCTTTTGTAAAGCAAACAAGGAGGAAGCACATATATTGCTCAATGTATTGAAACAATATGTGTCAGTGTCGGGCCAGCAGATAAATTTTATGAAATCATCGGTACAATACGGACATATGGTAGACCCGGTAAATAAGGCCGACGTTCACCAGACTTTGGGGATAATGAATGTAGGTGGAATGGGAACATATTTGGGGATTCCAGAAAGTATGGACGGGGCAAAAACAAAAATCTTTAATTTCTTAATAGAACGCCTGCAAAAACGGGTAAATGGTTGGACATCAAGACTATTATCTAAAGGGGGAAAAGAGGTGCTCATAAAATCAGTGGCATCTGCAATGTCGACATATGCGATGACGTGCTTTCGTTTGCCAAAAACATTTACATCAAAACTCGTTAGTACGGTTGCCCAGTTCTAGTGGAGCACAAATGGTCAAACAAGAGGCATACATTGGTTGGCTTGGAAGAATTTGTGTAAACATAAATCCGAGGGGGGTCTCGGTTTCCAAGTTATAGAAGACTTCAATACGACATTATTAGCCAAACAACTTTGGCGACTTATAGATCATCCAGGATCACTATTTTCAAAAGTGTTTAAAGGACGCTACTTTAGGAATGGAGGGCCTTTGGACCCCATTCGATCGTATTCTCCGTCCTATATGGAGAATTATTATTTCTGCTTGATCTCTGGTACACAAATGGCTTATCAAAAGAGTTGGATCAGGTCATTCTATCTCAGTCTGGAATGATCCTTGGCTTCCGACATCTCGCCCTAGATCAGCTAAATGCAAGGGGTACAACTTATACCCCGAGCTAACGGTCAATCAGTTCATTGATACGACAACCTCAACGTAGAATTTACCACTAATAACACAACTTGTGGAGTTAGAAGACATATCATGGATTCTTGGAATTCCAACTACAAGAGCCCTTCTACTGGACATATTGACGTGACATTATACTAAATCGGATAGATATACGGTTAAATCAGGTTACACTACTGAACAAGAATATCCCACACATGGAAGTTTACAGATGTTTTATGGGCCAAATGTAAGTACATTACAAGGATTTACATGGAAGGTTAAATGTCCTCCAAAAATAAAATATTTTCTCTGGTAGATTCTTTCAGGCTGTATTTCAGTTATGGATCGTCTATGTAGTAGGGGTATAAAATGTGACCCACAATGTGGACAATGCGCAGTAGTACGGGAAACGATAAATCATACTTTTCGAAAATGCCCGAGCACTACAAGTATGGGCTTTATCTCCTATTCCTTCGCCCCCACATGGATTTCCTTCGGATGCCCTGTTTTCGAATATGGCGCACTTATTTTGGGGTCTCCCCCAAAATGATGATGTAGCGGTTTATCCATGGATATTGTGGTACATTTGGAAATCAAGAAATGATAAACTCTTCTCAAATATAGATAGAGACCCGAGAGAGGTTCTACGAATGGCGCAAGCAGAAGTCATATCATGGAACTCTGCTAATGTTACTGATGATGACGGATTAGACAACTGAAAAGCGTGGAACCAGAGGAACAGGGATTCGATGGATTTAGATGTTATGCAGATGGTTCATGGAAGGAAACATTGGTTAATACTGGCTTAGGATGGTATTGCCCAGCAGCTGGCATAGAAGAAACTTTGATGGGAGCACGAAATGTAAGACGGACCATTTCCTCATTACAATCGGAACTGGAAGCATTGATATGGGGCATGCAATGCATGCTCGATGCTCGACGTTTGGCGGTGGCTTTCATCATAGACTGTTCTGATTTAGTGAAGATGGTGTCTAACCCAGAAGAATGGTCGGCCTTCGCAACACATCTGTAGGAATACGAGAGAAGCACGAAGGAGTTTGTGACCTTCTCTATCTCGCATATCCCATGCGCTCAAAACATAAAGACAGATAAGTTGGTATGCGGTGCCCGCGACTACCTTTATCTTGTTGATAATTCCGCCGGTTTAGATTTCTGAACCATTTTAAGGATGGAGAATGTTGAAAAAAAATAAATTAAAAAAATTAAATTAAATTAAAGAAAGTTAATTTGCATATAATAGTAATATAAATGACATCATCACATTACATAAAATGTCAACCATTCATAATTAGTGACATTTATACTCATACAATAAATTTAATTTTAAATCCAGTTTTAAATGCGGTTCTTTCTGTCAAAAGAGTATGAACCCATGAGAGGTCAAAGCTTTGCATCCTTTTCTCCTTCCTATTAAGAGGTTGATGCATTTTTTTTTTCTTTTATTCAATCCATTGTGTGACTGAAATTTTTGTTTGAACTATCACTATTCAGCTCTTTGAGCTTTCGTTATTGAAAAAAACCAGACGACAAAAAAAAAAATCCAGTTTTAAATAGATTTGTGTACAAAGATATCCATTAGTGAGGTATTATAGCCAATTTTTTATTTGGTAAGAGCCTAGTGTTATCGACGAAAAAAAAATTTTATTTATTTATTTAGTAATCGGATAATCTTAAATCATATGGATGGATATTCTGTTATTAAGTTTGGCTCAAGTTATTCAAGTTATGGATTTTAAGATTTTTAGAGAATATGTCTTATTTGAAATCAAGTTTTATATCGGGCTGGTTTTAAACGATTCGGTTCCATTTGAATTATTTAAGAAAATTATAACAAAATTAAAATATATTTATTAATTTTAATTAATACTATAAATTTTAATATACTTTTTAAATATTTAATCGAAATATTAGTGTGATGAATTCTGGTTAAAGTTTGGTTCGAGTAATTTGGTATAAAAATTTATATTATGTTTGAATTATATTATAATTTGGTTTGAAATCAGAATCGAGTTTATTTTACCGAGGCAGATTTGGTTTGATTCATTTGTTTTTTTTGTCCAAACCTATTAAATAATGGAAAATTAGCATGGATAACCAACAAAACTTTATAAATTAATAAAATATACATATTAGTAGTATGGCTAGAATATAAAATGTTATTTCTTTATTATATACAAAACTATCATTATTTGAATTTCAACAGAAAATAAATTTTTTTTTTTTTTTCAAAATTTTTTTTAAGTGTAAAGTTTGACAAATTCTAAGGTTTTTGCTTAGTAGATTTATTACCCAAATAGTGTGGCTATATTCTTCATTAATCAACCCAATATGGTTATTGGTGCAAAAAGCCTTTAAATTATTATAGGTGTGGTGGCTTAGTGGTTAATGCAAGGAGTTGGTTCTTTTGCACCCTAGGTTGTGTCCCCTTGGGAGGGATGATTTACGACATATCTTGGTATCATCACGAGTCCAGTTCCGGCCCATTGAGATGTACGGATTTTGCACCAGAACTTCGTGGTATTCAAAAAAAAAAGAGCTCTTAAATCATAATGTATCCGGCCCGTTATTAATAATCCCAGAGAAAGAGCTTTATTTGCCGGCTCTCATAACAACACTTAAAAGACCTAAAACCCTGAATCATCGATTCCCTTCCGTTCTCTTCTTCAATGGCCGCCCAGATCCAGGTTTATATCGACGCCGAGAACGCCAATATTTCTAAGGGAATAACCTCGGATGATTTGGTGGCGAATATCGGTACTGCATTGGTGGAGGTCCCCGACATCGACGACAGTTTTCGCCTCCACGTGTTTGTTGCGAAGAAAAAGAGATTCGGTCGTAGGAAAGGTTCTGCTTACGCAGCAACCTCCCAAAAAGTTGATAGTGTTCTGGACTACCACGACCTTGACAACAAGACTGGCCAGGCCGTGGATCTTTGGATTTATGAAGAGCTTGGAACCCTTATGGAATGTAGGATTTTGAGTTTGAGAAACCCACATCCAGCACCGGTGAAGACAGTGGTCGTTGCAAGTGGAGACATGGGTTATTTGCCCTCCCTCCTTCAGCTTCGAAGGATGAGATTCTCAGTACTTTTGTTGACGCTTGATGGTTGCACAAGTTCTGAATTGGTCGAAAATGGGATATCGGGAAACTGGAACAGTGCTGTGAAGGGACATCCAGTTAACTGGATCGAGACCTGTGGTTTTTTCTAATCTTAATAATAGCACAAATCATGTTTTGTTAAGTATGGTTGTTTTTGTTATAATTAAGTCATAAGTTTTATGTAAGTCGTAAGTTATGTAAGTCGGTGTTGTTATGTAACTGATATGTATTAATTTTGATTGACAAGTGTGATAACTCAAATTGGGTCTAAGACAATAATAAGAGTTAATGGATTTAAAGAGAGATCGTTATTAAAAATTAGTCGGAGCTCGAGAGATACAAGGAGGGTTTAGGTCGCCGGAATAAGAACGCCGACCTAAACTTGAAAGAGAAGAATTCTAGAGTGCTAAACAATGAGTTGTTGTATTTGCCCTAGGTATTTTTCTCTCGATTTCTGAATGACTTATGCATCGTGAAGTACTCTCTATTTATAAGACTATCTACATTGGTTGTAATATTACAACACCCTTTTTTCTCTTTTAACACTTCACATCATCTTATCTCTCTTCCATATCATAATTCAACACCCACTTAAACTTTATCCTCTACAATGGTTTTATTTTATAAAATTACAACACTCTACCCCTACTATTTTTATTTTATGTATTTTATTTTCTTTATGTGTTTGTTTTTGGTAATTACATATTATTAATAAAAATTAATTATCGATTGAAATTAAATTAATATAAATAAGAGTCAACAAATTTTATAAAATAATTTTTGTTTTCGTTTTTATTTTATAAATTTTTTTAAAAAACTAATTCAATTAAAAAAAACGTTGTAAAAAGAAAACAAGAAGAGAAAAGTTTATAAATTTTATAAAAATCTCTTAAAGGTTTATAAAAGGTTTATAAAGAGTTACAAAGGAGCTTATAAAAGTTAATAAAAGGTTTTCTTTTGTATATTGAAGGCTAGTAAAAAAAGACGGTTTTTTTTATGTATCTAAATAAAATGAAACAAGTCTCTATTTATAGAGTATGAAAAATGATGAATTTTGGTATAAAATATATATATACAATTATTATGAAATAATTGATGTTAAATAATTGAGGGGAAAAAAAATCCAAAATCTGAACGACCAATCGCATTTTCCATGTATATAATCTATTTTCTATTTATCAAATAAAATTGGTCAACCATTAAAATTTTGACAAGTGTCTCACTCAATTTTTATCAACACCGTTGATAAGTTTCAACACAAAATTTGCCACATAGTTTACAACTTTTATTCAACACACCGTTGTAGTGTATTCAACTGTTGATAAAAATTATCAATACCCCCATTGTAGACAGTCTAATGTAGCCGAGTCGGTCTTCGAGCCTTCCTCTATCCTTTTTAGGGCTTGATTGGTTCTCCCGCTAAGACCCGCAAACGCAACTTTTACGAGTGGTAGCGGTTGTTAGCGTTTGACAACAATCATGCAAAACGCTTTTTACCGCTTCATACCGCTTTTAAACCCTCAAAATGAAAAGCTCTTTCCAGATAGCGTTTGCGGTTGCGGGCGATTGCGGGTGGATAATTAAAAAAACTTGAAAAATTTTAAAAACACAAAATTTATTTAAAATCAAGATATATATATAATCATTTAAGAAAATAAGATTATAATATTATAATTACAAATAAATAAATAAATTTGTCATTTTTAGCTAATATTTATTAACTATTTTCATAATTTTATATGTATAAGATCTTTAAACTCTAATTATTTTGATAAATTTTTTCTTCATCACTAATGTATATATATATATATATATAATAACTACAATTCTTTTCATGTAATATCTTCATAAAAAATAATTTTTTTATTGAAATCATAACTTTCATCCAAACTAAAAAAAGAAGAAGAAAAAAACGTAAGTATTATTATACACATACTATTTTATAATTTTTATAAATAATTATGTTTAATTAATAATTTTATAGTTTTTAATAATAATATGGTTTTTGATGTTTTTTCTAGTTATAAAATATGTTTATTGTTATAAACCATTGAGGTTTGGATGTCCATAACCGGCTCAGTCCATAAGACCCAATTTGTGGTCTAGTCTCGGCGTGAAGACCAAGTCCCATTAGAGATAGGATTTCCTTTTCCTAATAGGATTAGTAGAAGTTTTCCTATTTCATGTATGAGTAGTAAAAGGACTATTTCTTTTTCTCTCCTTTGTGTAATCACTATAAATATAGACCATTGCTCTCAACAATAATACAACACAATTCATTAGATTCACAACACGTTATCAGCACGAGCTTGCTCTGAAAAACCCTAGCAGCCGCGCCGAAAAAAAAAATATATAAACCCTAATTCCGACGAGCAGCCGCCGCAGCCGCCGATCTGCCGCCGCCGCCTCCAAGCAAATCCGATCCTGAGGTTTTGTTTTCCGAGGTCTTTAGCTCCCGGTTCTTTTCCAGTCAACCCAGAAGAAGGATCAAGGTAAAACCCTAAACTAAGAACAAAGAAAATCGAATTGGATCTTAATATTACCAAATCCTAAAAATCGATTCTCTTATGTTCTACTTGTTTGATTTTTGAGAACTTGAAATCGAATTGAACCTAAGCTAAACTAGAACATTAAAATTGCTTGTTTAAATATTTATTCTCTGAGAACCTCACAATCAAATTTGAACATTAATCATACATAAACCCTAAAACCGATTTGCGATTTGCTTGTTTATCTTTGATTGTTTGAATAACCAAAACCGGATGAACCCTAAATCTAAAATCGCATGTTATTTTGAATTTGGAAGATTTCCTTTTTAATTAAAATCGCAAATTGGAAATTCCCTTATTCGTTTTTGAAAGTTTCCTTATTTGTTTTGGAAAATTTCCTTATTTTAAATTTGGACAATTTCCTTATTTTGAAATTGGAAAATTTCCTTTTTGTTTAACCACATTAAAATCGGTTAGGACAATTTCCTTATTTGTTTTGGAAAGTTTCCTTATTTGAAATTGGGATAATTTCCTTATTTTGAATTTGGAAAATTTCTTGTTTTCCTTTATCACCTAGAATTAAATGTTAGGATTGAATTTGGGAAACTTGCTTGATTTAAAATCGCATGATAAATGCATAAATACAATAGGTTGAAAGAAACCCTAAAATCTTAAGATAAAACCGATGCTTGATTTCAGATGGCGAAAGTCAACAATTTGGACTTCGCAGCCCTTAATCTCTCAGGAGATAATTACTTGCAATGGGCTTTAGATGCAAAGATCATGCTGAAATCAGAAGGGCTCGGTGAATGCATTAATGATGCAAATAACGAATCCGAGAGGAATAAGTATAAGGCGATTCTAATCATACGCCACCATCTCGTTGAGAGTCTCAAAGATCAATATTTGACGCTTGAGGATCCTCTTGATCTCTGGAAGGAGTTAAAGGCAAGATATGATCATCAGAAGATGATTATACTGCCTAAGGCCAAATATGATTGGCTTAACTTAAGGCTCCTGGACTTTAAGTCCGTGGATGAATACAACTCGGCCCTATTTAAGATAGTTTCAAAATTGAAGCTATGTGGCGAGATTGTGACAGAGAAGGATATGCTTGAAAAGACCTTCTCGACCTTCCACTCAAGCAACGTGTTGCTACAGCAACAGTATCGTGAGAGAGGCTTCACGACCTATGCAAGTTTGATCTCTTGTTTATTGCTTGCGGAGCAAAACAATGAATTGCTGATGAGAAACAGCGAGATGAGACCTCCTGGATCAACCCCACTTCCAGAAGCCCATGTGGCCGAGGACACTAAGATGGAAACCGAGGCAAACCATGTCCAAAGATACCAAAAGTATAGCGGCCGTGGATCTGATTTTAACCGCGGCCGTGGGCGTGGAACGAGACAAGGGCGTGGTCGCTACCACCCATATGGTCGAGGGAATGCCCGCGGATCTGACTTTAACCGCGGACAAGGCCGTGGCCACGGGAACCAGACCGGACACAAGTCCGGCCCGACCAAGTCCGTTTGCCATCGGTGTGGGATGGACAATCATTGGGCCAAGACGTGTAGAACTCCCAGACATCTTGTGGATCTTTATCAAGGGAGTGTTAAAGGGAAGAATCCCGAGGCCAACATGATCCAGCGTGAACATGAGCATGACAATGAGGGCGATTTTGATCATGAAAAGGATGATCTTATGGATAATGATGATCTCACGAAGTATGAGACTTCCGATTTCTTAAAATGATTTTAGACTTTGAGTTCTATTTGCTTTGTTGCTTTTATGTTTACTTTGCTTTGGTTTTATGTCTTTGGATTTGTTTGGCATTAAACTACTTTGAGTTTATTTTATTGCTATTATCTTGTTTGATTCTTGCTTGATAATATGAATGTTCTATTGCTTGTTTTATTGCAAGTATAAAATCTCGACCAAAAGGCATTGCCTAAAAGGGCATGAATTTCTCACCCATACAAAGCCCATTGAGTTATAAGAATGGTTTCCAAATAGAAACAATGGGCAAAAGGAAATGAAAATTCCTTAAGATCGCCTAAGGCATCAAAAGAAAATGGTCGAGACTATACTCTACTGATCTAGACTATGCCAAAGATCAGTATGATAGAGGCAAAAGCCATGGTAACCACAATTGGTATACCCCACGAAATTTACACTATATGGCATGACTGGACTAGCCATCCAAGTCCAAAACTTGATGCAAAGATTGATCATGAAAACGGCACAAAGAGTTATCCCATAGAGTCTCACGTTGTGTTACATGTGCACAAGGGAAACTCATCAGATTTATTGTCTCAAGCATCACGAAATTATAGTATATTCATGAGGGGGAGTGAGGACAAACCCGTGGTCCATGACTATACTACAAATTCGATGATCATAATAAGACTCGGCCGAATTTTATAAAAAAAAGTCATTACCTATAAGGTTTAGACCCTAAAGTTTATCAGCTTGGAGACATCACAAGTTTTACATGTATATAAGATCAATATGCATCAGGCCATATAAGTGAGCATAGATATTCCCATCTCAGATTGAATACGGGTCATGAGCCAGACATATACCATCTTAAGAGATTTTGAATAAAACCACCACATACATATGTGCCGTCTAAGATGGAATCTCATAAGGAGATTGGAGATTGGGAATATATATATGTTGGATAAGAAATGTTTCTCCTACGAATTTTAAAGAAACCTTTGAGCCAAATATGGGTGATCTATTTAGTGGCCAAGGAACACGGATTACATGAGTTTTTAAGTGAATCCGAATATCCAACATTATAAGGAGAAACGTAATAAGCTGATAAGAGAAATGAAATGGTATCAACCATCGGTGTCTTGGCAAGATCCTCGGACTAGATAAAGATTTAAGGACGTCCAAATACAAAGATCATATAAAGCTAGCATAATCAGATGCCAGACACATTGACCCGAAAAGAAAAGAATGACTAAGTCATATCAGCTTAAGCACCACGAAATTGATGTCTTAGAGACACAATCAAGTTGCTACGGAGTCTATACAAGATAGACCAATAAGTTCCATAAGATAAGAAACCTCGGAAAAAGGGTGCATAATATAAATCCGGGTTTATTAAGGAAACCAGTCCAGACATAGAGATATAAGGCTGGCCAGCTGAACATCTAAGGTACCAAACCATGTAGCTTGGGACGCCAAGCTGCAAGGTAATAAAGGTCTTGGATTATGAAATCTCAGATCGATCAAATCATGTCTGGATCAAAATAGGAACTACACAAGAGTGTTAACATCAAAATGTATAAGAAAGCGCGTACAAGATAGTAGCACTTGAACAATAAAGAAACAAGCAAGGATCATAACCCACGAATAAGAATGCATTCATAAGATAAAAGGAAACGTGGGATTATGAAAGTGATAGGCGTATTGGCCACATAAGAAAGCGCCATCAGATGATTAAATCAGTGGATAAATAAGTCTTGTGAAGAAAAGAAAATCGTGAGACCACATGATCTAAAGTGTTCATGTTTTACAAGCATTTCGAGATAGCTTTGTTACACAAGGATACTCACAGAGACTAAGGAATAAATTATAAGGAGATATACTCCAAATGTGGTGGGTGCTGCTACAAACTCGAAAGTTTATGATGTCTGGACACATAAGAAAGAAATCAAATTGATATAGTAAGCAGCCTATGGTCCACTGGATAACGAAATTTATACGAAAGTCCCAGAGGGGATAGAGCTGAAAGATAAAAGAAGTTCTCGAGACCAGCATTGTATTAAGCTGAATAAATCGCTCTATGGATTGAAACAATAGACTAAGCGAGTACTTAGTGAAAGAGAGCTATAAAGACGATCCCATGCATATTCATAAAGAAATTCGATAATGGATTCGTAATTATCGCAAAAGGGTACTCAAGTGATTTAATATGGACCAAGCTTACCCACTGACTAGCCCAATGATGGTGAGAAGCCTTGGCCTGGACAACGATCCATTCGGTCCAGTAAAGAAGGACGAAAAGGTCCTTGGTACCGAAGTGCCATATCTCAGTGCTATAGGAGCGTTAATGTACTTGGCTAGTAACACTAGGCCGGACATATGCTTTGCCGTGAACCTCCTTTCAAGATTCAGTTCTTGTCCGACCCAGAGGCACTGGAATGGGATCAAACACATATTTCGTTACCTGAAAGGAACGAAAGACATGGGTCTATTTTATACTAACCTTAACAAAGAAGGATTAGTTGGTTTTGCTGATGCAGGTTACCTTTCGGATCCACACAACGGTCAATGACTCAACACATTAGACGAGATTGTGGGATGACAGAAGGGAAAGAAGAACCGACCAGCATGTACGAAGACAATGCCGCATGCATAGCTCAGTTGAAGGATGGATACATTAAAGGAGATCGGACGAAGCACATATTGCCAAAGTTCTTTTTCACTCACGACCTACAGAAGGCCGGTGAACTCCATGTGCTCCAAGTCCGCTCAAGTGACAACTCAGCCGACCTCTTCACAAAGTCGTTTCCAACCTCCACGCTCAAGAAGCTTATGCATCAGATTGGCATGCACCGATTGAAGGACCTTCAGTGATGTTCATTTCAGGGGGAGTAATACGTGTTGTACTTTTTTTCCTTCACTAAGGTTTTGTCCCACTGGGTTTTTCTTGGTAAGGTTTTAATGAGGCAGCATTCCCCAAGCGTATTACTGAGATCCCATCATCATCACATACGGTTATGTCATCCAAGGGGGAGTGTTATAAACCATTGAGGTTTGGATGTCCATAACCGGCTCAGTCCATAAGGCCCAATTCGTGGTCTAGTCTCGGCGTGAAGACCAAGTCCCATTAGAGATAAGATTTCTTTTTCCTAATAGGATTAGTAGAAGTTTTCCTATTTCATGTATGAGTAGTAAAAGGACTATTTCCTTTTCTCTCCTTTGTGTAATCACTATGAATATAGACCATTGGTCTCAGCAATAATACAACACAATTCATTAGATTCACAACATTTATATTGATAATTTATTGTTTAACCGTTACTGCACCCGCAAGTTAACCAGTCGTAAGTATCCCGCAAACGCACCCGTTTCCAACCGATGTGCCAGTCGTACAAACTGCTTAATAACGCTGTTAACCGCAATCGCCCGCTTCTGCAAACTTTCGCAACCGCAGCCGCAACCGCTGCGTTTAAATCAGTCAGGCTCTTAGAATAGGAAAACTTTCTGATCGATAAAGCTGACCTGACGCTTTTTCCGGAGTGATAAAAATAAATGGAATATTTCCATTTATCTTGACCGATCTAAAATAGCAAGAGCCTTTTAGGGTTTTTTAACGGGACGAGCTCAATTGATGATGGGCTTTTTAGAGGGGGTGCGAATCCGACTGTAACAGTTAGTCCCCCAGTTCGGCAAACGAAGGAGTATCGAGTTTACCGAATTAGAAGGGAAACGGTTCGGCATGAATTGAGGTCGGTCCCTGCTACAAGTTAGAATTTTTTTTTAAAGTATGTACCTTTGAGATGTCAGGTCGGAGGCATGTCGAGAAAGCTCTATCTTCAGCGCGTAGGTTTCGAGACCTAGCTTTGTAAGTCTGCGCGTTTACACGGTTTTAGGCATTGAAACACATCCGACAGGCAGTTCGAACAGTTGTAAGTGAAACTTATCCGTACTCGCCACACGCGAAAATGGTAATATCAAGCAATTCATTTTGTTTTTTTTTTCTATGATTAAACAATTAAGGAATTGAGAAGCAACCCGAACAAAGACTAAAAACACAATATTTTATTGTGACTTGGGAAAAAAGAAGAAAAAAAAACTCGCTTGGACATTATTTTTTGAAAGATTTAGTAGATATCTAAATTTTATAAGAGATCCTACACATATACAAATTGAATGTGAAAGTGAAACAATCAGGGAAGATGGATATATTTCAAAAGTGCTTCTAAGAATATCCGGGAATAAATAACTCTTACAAAACAAAAAATGAAGAAAAGTTTAAACGATTTCGAAACAAGAATGAAGATTTTGTCTGGTTTCCAATACCAAATCCACAGCTTCCATCTCACCATTGTCTCTGTTCTTGGCTCTGTTCCTGACATAACCCAGATGAAAAGAAAGAGGCCAAACCATTGGATAAAATCGAAACTTTGTAAACCAAAATGAAAGGAGGTTCACTCTCTCTTCAGAAGCTGCAATAGAATGGAGTTACAAAGTCTGCATATAATTCAAATAAGTTCTATCACAATCCTTGCCCTGGAATTGTTAGATATGGACTTTTTAACCTGAACGAGAGATATAGTATGATGATCATATGTATATAATTCCCAAGGCAAGAGAGACTTTAATAAACAATGACGAACCATGAACACAACAATGGTATTGGTAAATGAAAAAAAAAGGTGGATTTGTTCAGTAGACAAATTACTTTGAGAAAACAAAATTGTGTTCCTACATATATATAATAGAAAGTAAAATGAAATAGTACAATACGTCTTATAAGAAAACTATAATAATCCTATTACTTTGAGTAAAGATTTAGCAGTTTCGATGTTAATATCCGGCATAAAGTCAACAGTAAGAAGCCCTGCAACGAGACCATATCAACCTAATTGGAACATATTTTTTAAGAACTTCATCTGAGTTATTAAAAAAACAAGATATTGTTCATTATAGGTGAAATTTTTGAGTCTTTTATGAGTTAAAGAGTTTTTTAGAAATTTTTTTGGTCATTTCTCGAGTATTTTCAAGTTTTAAGTCATTTTAAAAGAAAATGAGATATTTTGGATGCAAACGAACTTATATACAAGATAATGCATACTTATTAGAAGTTTGGCATTCGTTGAACAACTTTCCACCCATAGATTGTTGTCAACAAGGTCAATCTTGCTCAGCCTTAGACAACATAATACTTAACTTTTCTGGTAAATCTGGTTGTTAAGCCTATTTACCAATACAACTTTTTAATTCTAAAAGGTGATAACAGAAATATCACCTGGATGGTTAAACCGCGATTAAGATAGTTCCATTATAAAGTCAATCTCTAAAGCCCTTTTGTTGAAATGTAGCTGAACTGATGCACTGATCCAAATGAATCTGAAAGTAGTTTAGATCCTGGAAAGAGACAGACCAAATCGATCAGTAGTATCAGTAGAAACATCATAAGAACAAGTTTTTATTCTTCTTCTTCAACTTTGCTTACAATAATGTAAAACATTAATGAATTGCATCACACATGGCGCATACTAAGCAAGTCAAATCAAATCATTATGACTCTAATCGGTACAACTGTAGAATTGTTGAAGCGTTAGAGATAAGTTTCGCGTTTTATACTCCATTCATAAATTATTTTTGTATCGATTAAAACCCTTAAGTTATTTCTACGACAATGACGTGTAACACACGACAACACCTCCTTAAAGCGTTTGATTTCTCGCACAAATATATAATATCCTCAAGGCTCAAAGCAGAAAAAGTTTATACGAATCCGAATCACGATGGATCCAACCCAACAACTCGACCCGGTTTACGATATCGTCATACTCGGAGCATCCGGGTTCACCGGCAAATACGTCGTTCGAGAAGCTCTCAAGTTCCTCCAAACTCCGTCTTCTCCGTTAAAGTCCCTAGCTTTAGCGGGTCGTAATCGGACCCGGTTAACCCAATCTCTCGAATGGGCCGCCCGCCCAAACCCGCCTCCTTCCTCCGTCGCTATCCTGACTGCTGATACATCCGACGCTGATTCACTTCGCCGTCTCTGTAGTCAGACCAAACTCATCCTCAATTGTGTTGGACCGTTTAGTATCCATGGCGAGCCTGTTGTCGCCGCTTGTGCCGATTCAGGGTAAAATCGTCTTTTCCTCTGTTTTCGCAAATGTTAGTTACACTGTGATTTTTTTTTAAAAAAGACAAGAATCTGCTATGTTTCAGTGTTAAGAACTGTTAACTAGATCAAATTTTTAGGGTTTTGAGATTTCGATTTTTTTTTTTTTTTTGAACCTTGATTTCTTGTTTCTAATTCTTGACAAATGATAAGATAATCTTGAATACTTTAAGGGGAAAAATTTCTGTTATGAAATGATTATTTAAGAGAAAATAGTGAATGAATCTTTCTGTTAAGTTTTAATCTCTGATCAGATTTAAGGAATGATTAAAGTTGTAGCTTTGATGAAAAAAAAGTGTAGTCATGTTAAGTTTCTTGCTACATGGTTTTTATAGGTGTGATTATTTGGATATAAGTGGTGAACCTGAGTTCATGGAGAGAATAGAAGCTAACTACCACGAAAGAGCACAAGAGACCGGCTCTTTAATCGTTTCTGCTTGTGGTTTCGATTCAATACCTGCTGAGTTGGGTCTTCTCTTCAACTCCAAACAATGGTTGCCTCCATCGGTTCCTAACCATATCGAAGCATATCTCAGCTTTGAGTCTGACAAAAATATTGTTGTAAACTTTGGGACTTACGAGTCTGCGGTTTTAGGTGCGTCTGACAGAGAAAAGCTTAAAGCACTCAGACGTTCAAGACCTAGAAGGCCAAAGCCATCGGTAAGTATATGTGACATTGAAACAAATCCTACTCGAGATTGAGATTATATCAAACTTTGGAATGTATTTTGCAGATTCTTGGTCCACAAGCTAAAGGATCAACAATGGAAAATAACAAGAAGATTGGTCTTTGGACTTTGTTACTACCTTCTGCTGATACAGCAGTTGTTCGTAGAACTCTCACAACTCTAACAGAGCAACCACATGGTCTCCCTGGGCTTAACGAGAGTCCTGATCAGATACAGAAGAGAGAAGCCTTCTGGTCAACGATCAAGCCAACTCATTTCGGTGTAAAGATAACATCGAAATCTCTATTTGGGATATTCCGATATGTTACACTTGTAGTCTCCCTTGGTATACTTTCCAAGTTCTCCTTCGTAAGATGGTTTCTTTTGAAGTTCCCTTCGGTATTTAGCCTTGGTTGGTTCCAGAAGAAAGGTCCAAGTGAGGAAGAGGTAGAGAGCGCTACGTTCAAGATGTGGTTCATAGGTCGTGGCTACAGCGAAGAGAGTCTTGTTTCACAAGGAAAGACAAAGCCTGACATGGAGATTGTTACAAGAATCTCAGGACCTGAGGTTGGGTATGTAACCACTCCGATAACACTTGTTCAATGCGGTTTGATAGTATTGGGCCAGCGCGAAAGCCTAGTTAAAGGAGGAGTCTACACACCAGGCATCGTGTTTGGTTCAACCGATATCCAGCAGCGACTTGAAGACAATGGCTTATCCTTTGAGGTGATTTCGAAGAACAAGATTCAAGACTAAGATCGAAAGAGATCTCTTATCTAATATTCTATTCTCTTTTTGTATGTTATGTTTCTTCATTTAACGACGTTCAATGACACGATGAAGACAGTTTAATGGTAATAATAATAAAACCATTTCCTTGACTTTTGGTACAGAGATGTGTACTCAAGAACAGAGTGTCTGGTGTAAAATGAACTTTGATCAGTAATCTTAAGCTAGAAAGTAGAAGCAGACCATCCCAGTGAAAAAAATGGATGGAAAAAAAAAATCTAGAAGATGGCATTTAGGTGTTACAAGTTGTGATTATAGATGGAAAAAATATTATAGTAATGTTACAACATTTGTAGGACAATACACAACTCTTCAATGCACAATAATTTCGGTGAAATGTTTTCAGAATTTTATGGTTTTACTTTTAGATGATTGATCAAGACCACCTTGTTCAAACAAAAGATTCTTCCTTTTCAAGGATTAAATTTAAAAGCGTAGGGATTTGACCATGGTCAACGAAGTCAATCTTCCTCAGCCTTAGACAACACAAGACCCATTTTTTTTTTCTGGTAACTCCTCTTGTTTTTGAGCCTATTTACAAAGACAGCTTTTTAATTCTTGAACAAATATATGTCTATTAAAAGATGATAGCAGAAACAATTTATCAAGAGTTCCAATTTTAAGTCGTTCTCGAAATGCTTCAAGCCCCTTTTCTTGAAATGAAGCTAAACCGATGGATAGAGAAACATTAAAAAAACATTGGAAATGAGGGTTATTTTGGCGATTTTTTGTGCGATTCTCCTCTGTAGTTTCTCCGATCGTGAGAACGATTGTCTGATCATAGATCCACTATCTTCTGGTCATCTATGTGTCGGTTTTTTTCACTGGGTCACGTTCTACTTGATTTCCGGTGGCTCTCTTTTCTATTTTCCCACGATCTCTTCGTGGAAATGGGAACCGCCATGGCCGGATTTCTATTTAAAGATCTCTGATTTTCTTGCTTTCTCATAACAATCTCTCCATCTCAATCTTTTCCAGTATTATCTTCCTGCATCCTTTGATTTAACAATGAGTGATAATCTCAGAAATCAAATGCAAAACATCAACCTTGGGATTAACGACGCCCCGGTAGCCCTTCCACCAGTGATCTGTGTACAAGCTGCGGCGACAAATCAGTTCTCCTTGGTGGTGGTTCCCGTCAACCCAAAGAAGCAAAACCTGCGAGTGATGATCAACCAACTTCCTCGCTTCTGGGGTTTGGAATCTTCAGCAACGGGTGTATCATTGGTCCAAACAAAATTCAATTTTTGTTTCGATCGGAGGAAACTATGAATCTGGTCCTTCGCCGTGCCCCGTGGTCTTTTGCTGACTAGATGATCACCGTCCACCGTTGGTCACCAAATCTCCCGGTTGAGGCCTCCAAAATCATTCCTTTTTGGGTTCAAATTCGAGGTATTCCACTTCAGTTTCTATCCCGTGAAATGATCGAGTACATTGGGGAGAATCTGGCTCCGGTTTTCGATGTTGATTTCGATGAAAATTCAACAAAGGTGGATTTTGTTCGGGTTCAACTTTTGTGGAACATCAATCAGCCTTTGCGGTTCCAACGGGCTTTCCAGTTTGGGGATGGGGCGAACACGATTCTACACTTCAAATTCGAAAGGCTCAGAAATTTCTGTCAGACTTGTGGTATACTCTCTCATGATAAAAAGACTGTCCTTTGCGTTTTGATGATGATGAGTATGCGCCCGGGTCTGATGGTGATGATGGAGATATGGGGGATGATCCAAAAACAGTTGGTAACGCTGATGCTGCTCAGGCTGGTGTCCCTGCTGAAGGCCATGTTCCGACGGCTGTTGATGTAACACCAGATGCTCAGATTCAGAATGCTACTGCTGAAGTGGAGCCTGCTACAGATCAGATTGCTGAAGATATCCGTTTACGCAATATTAAAAAGGTAAAAGGAAAGTTCCATGAAACTGTCTTTGTTGCGGGTTTGGATGCCAAAACACGTGATGAGGAGGGTTTCAACAAGCGTAAGAGACAGGTGATTGAGGATATGCTGAATGATCCGTTTAGATGTGATGATCGGATGGTCCTGAGTCCGTTCAAGAAGAGAGACTACGGTGAAGAATCGCAGGATTCCTGTTCCGTCAACAAAACTACCGACAGAGGCGCGAGGGGTCCGGTACCCTCATTGTTCCCCATATGAAGATATGCTCATGGAATTGTCAGGGGTTGGGGGGGGGTCTGTTACGGAACCTAGGTTGAAGGAGATCTGTCGTAAAGTAGGTCCTGATATTTTATTTTTAGTAGAAACAAAGTTCGTCTCAGATGTTGTTCGAGATGTTTCAGTTTCTTTAGGATTTGATTATGTTTTTTGTGTCCCTTCAATTGGTAGAAGCGGAGGTTTAGCTATTATGTGGAAGAAGGATGTTTCAGTCAGTAGTATCTATTCTGATGTAAGGGTTATTGATGCTTTTTTGGAATTTAATAGTATGAGTTTTTACTTGTCGTGTGTTTACGGTCACCCTGTCCAACAACATCGTCATGAGTTATGGGAGAGATTAGAAAGAATGGCAAGATTAAGGAATGGTCCTTAGATCCTTATGGGAAATTTTAATGAATGGTGGGCCTATTCGAGATGAGTGGAGCTTTAGAGACTTTAGGAATATGTATAGTTCTTGTGACTTGTCTGATCTTAAATCTCGGGGTAATAAGTTCTCTTGGGTGGGTACTAGATATCATCATAAAATTTATGAGTGCCTCGATAGAGTTGCTGTAAATTCAGAGTGGTTGGTTTCTTTCCCGGCGTCTGAAACTGAGTTTCTAGGTTTATATGGCACGGATCACAGACCTGTTGTTGCTCATGTAGCTGTTGTGCCTGAAGGTAGAAGACATCAGTTTCGGTTTGACAAGAGATTAATGTCTCAGCCTAACTTCAATGATTATGTAGAACGTGGTTGGAATTTTCAGAATCAGCGTCTCAACTGTTCCATCACAAATTAGATTCGCGAGTGTCGTAAGCAACTCTCTTTATGTCGCAGAAATTCGAATTTGAATTCGGCACAAAGGATTGCAGAGCTACAACAGGAATTGGAATCTGCAACTCTCGCTCCAGTATCAAATCAAGACCAGATTCTGCTTCTGAGAAATCAATTGGCTGCGGCTTATAAAGATGAAGAAACATATTGGTTTCTAAAAAGTAGAAATACGTGGTTATGTGATGGTGATCGCAACACTAAGTTTTATCAGTCAGTGGCAAAATCAATGTTTTCCAGGAATCGAATTTATTTTATTTCGGATGCTAGTGGTCATGTTTATCGTGGAGATATGGATGTGGGTAAACATGCAGAAAGTTTCTTCAAAGAGATCTACAAAAGTAATAACAAGCCGGTGCAGAGTCAGATTTTTGAGGGCTTTAAACCGACTGTTACAGATGTTATTAATGAAAGCTTGACTCGTGATTTCACCGACAAGGAGATCTTTGAGGCTGTGTGCTCAATTGGTGCGGATAAAGGACCGGGTCCTGATGGTTTTACTGTCCGGTTTTATCAAAAATGTTGGCATATAGTCGGCAATGATGTGATTAAGGAAGTAAAGCTTTTCTTCTCCACTAAATCTATGCGACCTTGAGTAAATCACACTAACATTTGTATGATTCCAAAAATCAACAAACCAGTGACTCTATCCGATTACAGACCAATCGGATTGTGTAATGTACTCTATAAGATCATATCGAAGCTTTTGGTTTCCAGACTAAAAGGATCTCTGGCTTCTATTGTCTCTGAAGCTCAGGCTGCTTTCATCCCCGGTCGGATGGCGTCTGATAACATCTTGGTTGCAAATGAACTGATGCACTCGTTGAAAGTAAGGAAGCGGGTTTCACAGACATACATGGCTATCAAGACTGATATGAGTAAGGCATATGATCGCGTAGAATGGGATTTTCTGGAATCTACTATGAAAGCTTTTGGTTTTTCTGATACTTGGGTGGCTTGGATCATGGAGACGGTTAGGTCAGTTAGTTACTCGGTTTTAATCAATGGAAATCCTCAGGGATATATTCAACCTGAACGTGGAATTCGGCAAGGTGATCCTCTTTCACCATATTTGTTCATCCTTTGTGTTGATGTCATGAGTCATTTGATGGAGAGGAATTCGCAACTGGGTCGGATTAGAAGAATAAAGATTGGTAATGGAGTCCCTCCAATTACTCACCTTCTTTTTGCAGATGACTCTCTCTTCTTCTGTCAAGCGAATAATAGGAATTGCCGAGCAATTAGAGAAATATTTTGTATATATGAAGAATGTTCAGGCCAGATGATTAATCCAAGCAAATCTACAATCACTTTTGGATCTCGGATACCAGGAAATCTTCAAATCAGACTTAAAGGGCTTTTAGGAATTCATAATCATGGTGGAGGAGGAAAATATTTGGGCTTACCAGAGCAATTTGGTAAGAAGAAAACCGATATGTTTAACCATATTATCGATAAAGTTAAACAGAGAACAAGTTCATGGAGCGCGAAGCAGCTTTCCCCTGCTGGGAAGGAGATTTTACTGAAGTCAGTGGCTATCTCTATGCCTGTTCACTCTATGTCCTGTTTCAAATTACCAAATCAAGTGGTTAATGAGATTACTAGTTTGATATCTCGTTTCTGGTGGGAGAAGAGCCAAGCCTCTAAAGGGATTCCTTGGGTTGCTTGGAAGAAGATGCAGTTTTCTAAAAAAGAAGGAGGGCTTGGTTTTAAAGATTTAGAAAAGTTTAATGATGCCCTACTGGCCAAGCAGGCGTGGCGACTTCTCAAGCATCCAAATTCTCTGTTTGCAAGGTTATTTAAGGCTAAATATTACAGAGAGGGTTCTGTTTAGGATGCCAGACCACAAAGGAAACAATCGTATGGTTGGGCTTCTATTTTGGTTGGCCTCGACATCATAAAACAAGGAAGCAGTCATATTGTGGGTGATGGCTCTAATATCCGGGTTTTTGTTGACAACTGGATCCCATCTTCTCCTCCTCAACCAGCTTTAGGGAATGGAAATCAAGCTCTGCGTGTTTCTGATCTCATGTGTAGACAAGGAAATATACGTAAATGGAATGAGTCAATGCTCGACTTACACCTTCAGGAAGAAGATAATGTTTTAGTAAGATCAATTTTTTTGGCTCAGCAAAGTCATGAGGATACTATAATTTGGAGCTACAACAAAAATGGAGATTATTCTGTGAAGTCAGGTTATTATGTTGCTCGAGGGCCTATTCAGCAAATCATTCCACCTCCCTATGGTAATCCGGAATTGAAAGCAAAAATTTGGAAACTTCCTATTTTACCAAAGATTAAGCATTTTCTTTGGCGTGTCCTCTCTAAGGCTCTTGGAACAGCAACTCAGCTTGTAACTCGGGGTATTAACATGGATACTACTTGCCAGCGATGTTGTTTGGAAGATGAAACCATTCACCATACGCTTTTCTCTTGTTCTTTCTCTCATCAAGCTTGGAGACTCTCAAATCTTCAAGCAAGTATAATTGATCAATCCGATGATGTTGACGATATCTTAAAACACTTCCTGGATCTAGTGGGAAATCAAACCATAGCTCTACCTCAGTGATTGCTACCTTTTTGGCTGATGTGGAGAATTTGGAAATCAAGGAATAATCTGATCTTCAACCACCAGTTTCCTAGCCCTCGGAAAGATGTGGACATTGCGTTAATTGACGTTAATTAATGGATTGGTGCTACTCAGGTAAATTCCTCTGAAACTACGACGATGACTGGCCTTATTCGTAGAGTTGAATTCATTGGATGAGACCACGTGAAGAGTTCTTGAAATGCAATTTTGATGCGGCTTACAATCACACTTCACGTCAGGTTATTGGGGGATGGATTGTTCGAGATCCTTCGGGGGTAGCAAAATTTTGGGGTTGTGCCTCATTAGGTTTAGCCTCCTCTCCGTTGGAAGCAGAGGGAAAAGCTCTACTTATGGCCTTGCAGATTACTCGATCCATGGGTTTTAAAAAGGTGCAGTTTGAGGGAGACTGCAAAATTCTTATACATCAGCTTCATGGAGAATTGTTGGATTACAGTATCTACAATCTATGCAAGGATATTTTCTTGTGGGCATCGAAATTTGAAGATCACAGATTTTTGCAAACACGAAGACACAATAATGAAGCAGCACATGTTTTAACAAGAAAAGGGCCCCCGAATTTGATTTTTTACTCTGATTGTCTGCATCCTCCTGTATTTTTAACAGATGTTTTGCATAAGGACTATGTATTGTCTTGTTTAAGTTGATTAATATAAGTTTGTGGAAAAAAAAAGAGAAACATTACGCCCCAAACCGGTCAAATTGAAGAAGCGGGTTTTATAGTATACTCATAACTATAAGGGTAAATCCGTAAATCCCAATTGAAATTCGGATTTCAAGTCCGCTAAAATCCTATTAAAAGGGAAGTTGAAAATCATTAGAAACTTTTCTTTCAAGTCCGCTCTACTAATAACAAACTTTCTCAGTCTCTCCAAGTTTTCTCATCTTTTCACTTTCACGAAATCCGAGAGAGATCGATTTCTTCTGTTCGTCGGCGATTCGTGAACGGATTTTTCCTCCTCCGCCTTCTTCCTTCCGCTTCTCTCTCTCTCGTAGCGTCGTCCGTCGCGCTCTCACCGCTCCTGGTGCCGTATCGCTGATCGTAACTCACCGGACTTCGCAATGTCGTGGACTGAGGAAAACCTAGGTTCGATTTCTCGCTACGGTCGTTTCGTTTTCGTTTCTCCAGTATCGTTTAGATTTGTTAGAAAGAAGATTTCGGAGTTTTTGTTTCTTGGGAATTTTGGAATTTGAGGAATTCGAAACTTGAGTGCGTTGTTGCGGTTACTGTAGATAAGATTTGATTTCGATTTCTCGCTACGATCGTTTCGTTTTTCGTTTCTCCGGTATCGTTTACATTCGTTAGAAATATTTCGGAGTTTTGATTTCTTGGGAATCTGGAATTTGAGGAATTCGAAACTTGAGTGCGTTATTATTGCGGTTACTGTAGATAAGATTTGAGTAGAGTTTCGATCGGAGAAAAAAACTATTACTCGCTTACGATTATCGTCTCGTCTTTTATTGAAATTCTGCATGAATTAGGAAAAATTACGGACTCATCGGATGCGAAAGATGACGAGATTTCTGAGAATGTTGGCGATGATGTTGTTCGTCTATGTGAAGGAGAAGAGCCACTTGATGCAGAAAACGACTCGGTAATCTAAAGATTATGGTGAAATATAAATTTCGTATGATCCTTAATTGCAATCCCTCTGAAGTGAGATAGAGTTTTGTTTCTTCAGGATCCTGTGAATCCTTTGCCTAGCGATGCTGCTCAAATCCTACCTTTGCTACAGAATCTCCTGCTCAACAATGAAATCCAAAGGGTATATTATATATATCGCCATTTGAAAACGCTTCTTGTTCATAATTGTTGTTGTGGATTTTGGATCTGGATTTTTCATTTCTGGGTGTTGTACACTATTCTTATGTGCTTGGCAGGAAAGATTAATCGGATTGATTCAACTCTATGATCCAACTGCTGCTGGTTAGTTTTCTCTTCTGTATAAGCAGATTTTTTTTTTTGCATCTTCTCTGTTTTACGAGTTTCATTGATTAGGATTTTGATTTGTGTACAGAAGACAGAAATGCAATCGAAGGCGGGCAGGTTGTGTTTTGCTTCTCATTTTGCTAATGACATATCCATAGAGGGGAAGTTGGTGGTGTGAGGACAGAAGTAAGAGCCTTTAAGTTCTTCTGAAATTCACAGATAGCAACGGAGACAGATCTATCCTCTGAGGTTCACTTTTTGGAGCAGAGGTAATAAGATAAGTTTACAAGCTTAAGAAGATAACGTAAAGCTTTTGTGTTAACGTAAAGTTTACAAGCTTATGTAATAAGATAAGTTTACAAGCTTAAGATGATTGATCGTTTCAATGGTTTCAAATGCTACAGTGTGGAGAAGCTTAAAGAGGAGGTTGAGAATCAGAAAAAGACAAACGCTGAGGTATATATATGTGACATGTAAAAGATAGCCACAGTCGCAGTCACATATCATCATCCATCATCACCATCGTCTTGTTTTATTAGATTTTCATCACCATTTATTTATGAAGGTTTTTAAAATGGTTGCAGCTAGAAGAAGAGATAAGCCGCTTGACGAAGAACAGTGATCCATAAAAGCACGATTGACTTTGAGCTCCATCTTGAAGGAGACGACTCTCTGTTTGCATTCTTTCTTTTTTCCTTAAGAAAAACATTCTTGACAGATAAGAGCGGCTTTGGTTGATTCATTCTTTTACTCAACAGTTACAAAACCAAAAGAGGGTTTCTTTACAAGTAGAAAAATAAACAATTTGCATAGCTATTTCTTCATGTCACGACTTCTCTGAATCATGTTTTGTTTTTAATTTTGTAATTCATTGGATTGTGACATTTTTCTTTTACTTATAGAGGTATGGCATAACTACAGCTTTGATAACCACATTATAAGAAATAGCCAATCGTTTTTATTTGGTAAACTGAGACTAAGGAGGAAAAATGTCTTTTGTAACGCTGACTTGTTTAACTTTAGAGAAAAGTTTATTTTGGTTCGGTTTGGTTTGAATACCAAACATTTATTTTATTTGTTTGGTATTCAAACCAAAACGAAATAGTTGACCCAAAAACCGAATCATATTTTAATAAGGTGTAATCCGAGAAATAGAATATACCAAAATCAAACCAAACCGAAAAGAAAATCAAACCCAACCCAAGTGAGAAGTCACTGAGAACAATAATCAAAAGATTGTAATCCAGAAAAATATGATTCGGTTTTCTATCTCAGGGTCATGAATCATCTTGTGAAATCACCAAGACAAAAACACACTATTAGGGAAAGAGAAGAGTGCTACACAACTCAGTTCTCTATCTCAGGGTCCCTGCATTGAAAACAATTGTTGTTCAGTAAGCAATTTTACAGATTCATATCTTTGATCAATGAAAGAGGTAGCAGAGAAGAAGTCAAATTGGATTCAAACCTCTGGATATAATCTAGTATCCGAAGCCTTGCCCCCGGTGGGATGCCCACTTCTTTTAGTGACCTGGTTAGAATACAAAAGGGGTACAAGACGTCATGTCATTAATGTACTTGCTACATAAACAAAAACTCAAAGATTATATATATATATATATATATATATATATATATATATATATATATATGTGTGTGTGTGCACATACTCATCGGTGAGGTGAGGTAAGGCGGAATCTGTTAGAAGTCCATTCTTGAAATTCTTCTCAAATCTTTCTAGACTTAGCTTTAATAGCACGGTTCTTGAATGTGTGTAGCCGGGCGTGGTGGACGTCGGTTGTATATGTTTTTCTATCAACTGATGAGGGAAACAAATGGGTAAATTAAAAAAAGAGATGCTTTGTGTATGATACATGAATACAATATGCATGTTCTAGTAACTGTAAAGAGCTTTACCTTAAAACCTATTCCGTAGAGAGCAGCAAAACCAAGGCAACACGCGAGTTCGTTGTTGTTAGGTTGTCGGGACAAGCCTTCCTCCAGCCAAGAATGCATTTCCGCGCCTTGGGCCAGCCAAGAAAGTGTTGATCCAGCTGCTGATCCCGCTAATACGCTGCGAAGTAAAGAATTTGTCCCAGTGATAAGCGAGTGATGAGAAAAGAGATGAGCACAATTGTTTTAGTTTCTTTAACGGGCATGCAGCTATAAAAAAGAGAGATGATGGTTCATGGTTAAAATATTTAGTAGTAACTCAAACTAATGTACGTTGGAATTGAACTTACAACGACATAAGATCAGGTTTGCCTCGAATATCTTTCATTATGGACAAAATTCCAGAACTCACACCAGTTACGACAGCACAATTCCGAGCTTGGACCCATGGCCAACCCGCAAGAGACTATGTAGAGATTCACACACATCAATTACAAAATCAAAAAAGAACATACATATAATGGAAGATGCATGGGGGTTAGGGTTTAAACCACAGCTCGCGAGCCAAAGCCTGCCTGATGCATTTTGTGGGCTATAATCCACATGAAAGCTCCTTGTACACCGTCGATGGTGGAGGATACAGCGACTTTGATTGGCGGATACTGCTTCTCTGTCCACGTATCGAAACTAGTTACTAGTTCCCCATACTTGTCTTTCAACGTATGGAAACTAGTTAGTACCTCATATTCAACTCTCATTGCTATGTTTATAATACTTAATCTGCTCCTCCGCAGCGTGCAAAGTGATATTTACTCGTAGAGATCTTCTGGTTGCCTGGAGAAGTGAAGAGAAGCTTAGGGAGAGCTATTCTGTTCGACTTTATGTTCACAAGGTTGATGTTTGCGAGATGCTTTCCAATTGCACTGCTGGTTGATTCATCTGCAAGGTTCAAATTGGACGAAAAAAAAAATACAATAAAAACCCTAAGCCCTATCGAATAAACCTCAAAAACCTTAATAAAAGACGAAGAAGTTGCTCCAAAGCACAACTATAAAACGAACACGCAATATCCAAGCTTTAACGCAAAAGAATCGTGCAAAAAATTGATAAACGAATTACGAAGAGAGAGAGAGAGAGAGGTGACCGGTGTATTTGCGGGTGGTGGAAGACGACATGTTGAAGAATTCGATCGATGGAGAAAATTGGGGAGAGATGAAAGGTTGGATTCGAGGAGGAAATATTATTTTGGCTAATTAAGTAAATATGTTTTTACTTTTACAGGGCCCATGAAGAGTATATTCTTTCAATAAACAATTTGTTTTCAAATGCGAAATTAAAATAAAATAATAAAAAAGTTATGGTATTAAAAGTGTCACAATCCCTACTCGAAATTTTAATATTTTGGAATATTTCATTGTAAACATGTATTTTTTTTTATCATCTTAAATATTATTTCTACTACAAATTATTATAACAATTACACGAATAATATTTCAACGATAGTTTATCTATTTCACAAAGATTCACAATAGTTTATCTTCTTGCACTATTCTGAAATTATTTTTTTTATGCTTGACTTCAATAACATGTAGAAATTTCATCTTTTGGAAATTGAAATCCAAATCTTCTGGTATAGAAACATTAATAAACCATTTTGTACACATATATTCAATCTATAATTTGGAAGTATTTAAAAGGATTTGAGTTTTAAAACTCTATGAAATCCTATCTAAAACTATGAGATTTATTTTTTTAATATATTTTTAATTAACAAACTCCTCCAAAACCAATTAAAATCATTCAAAATCCTCTTAAATTCATTATTTAAAATATTTTCAATAACAATGGACTTGAAAGTACATTTTTAAATCATTACTTCAATAACATGAAATTTTAAAAAACATTTTAAAATTCATATTTGAATAACATAAGAAAAAATATCCTAGGAATAAGGATTTTGTGTCCAATGTTATCACAAATTACCACCTTACCTTCCATGATATAATTAGCCATCTTAATAATAATTAGTCTCGTCCCATTACACAAACCACCTTTATGATCGATGTTCCCAAGCAACATGATAGGGATAGCAACTTTAAAACTAAACATATGATTTGGTAAACCAAACACCTTGACACTATTTAGAAACTTCTCGGTGTAAATTATATTACCAAGACCATTTTGATCATGACTCGTCACTTTCAGAAGGTACTTCGTATGTGTCATTACTATCTATATGATGTATACGTACAAAACGATCATTAGTATAAAGTTTATACGAAACAATAACTAATATCAGTCGAACATAATTATCACGGTAAAAATATAAACATTACCAGGTAATTGCAAGAGCATGTAGTCGTTAATCATTTCCACATCTTCGTTTCTTGGGTTGAGTATCATCCTCTCCTCTCTTAAAAGAACTTGGGATAAGTTTTCGCGGAAAATGGTTGTCTATAAACTTTAGCTACAATTGCTTTGATAGGTACTTCACAATCCGTGATTAACAAATCATCGACAATGTCAATCTCAGTCTCCCCAATATCATTCTCATTTATCTTTCCATCATCAATATCCAAAAAAAAATTGGATGAAATTGCAAGCTCAAGATTTCACGACTACTATCCCCAACATTAAGCCAAATATTTGTGTAGGTCTCAACACTTTGCAGTTATACCAAAACGATGAATTTAAAGTTCCAGTATATACAACGTGTAGAATCTCATCATAAATATGCATCTGCTTGTTCATTGGCTAACATCTCGACATGTTTAATCCACGTATACTTGCGACCGTAATTTTTCTCATCTAAAAAAATTAGAAAAGTAACTCTCATTTATACTTGCGTGCGGCCCTTGCGAGAATCATCTACTGTTTTGGTTCTTTCTCTTATTTGGCGCATGTTCACGCTATCTGGCTCTCTTTGGGTAGCCTGGATAAGGCAATATCTTCTGAATGAGGGCTCTTTTTGGGATGCAAGAGAGAGTAGTAGTGGTTCTTGGGTATGGAGAAAGCTTTTGATATTGAGGCCTCTCGCCTATCCGTTCATCAGATTTAAAGTTCACAATGGAAAAATTGCTTTCTTCTGGTTCGATGATTGGTTGAAACAGGGTCGGCTACTTGATGTTCTTGGTGATGGGGGCACCCGTCAGCTGGGGCCTCACCGTCGGGCAAAGGTTGTTGATGCTGCTAGCGAAGGTAATTGGCATTTCAGAAGACAGCGTGGAACAATCACGAAAGCCCTTGTAGACCAAATCCGAGAAACAACTGCCCCGATGGACGATGCGAGAGAAGATATATTCCTCTGGAAACACAAGCACTATAAGAAAACATAACGTTTGCCACGATTTTTTGCGAGGAAAATAAATCGTCACAAATTAGCATCGAATTAACGAGGAAATGGCGAGGAAATCATAAAACGTTGGTAATTCGTCGCAAAGAGCGAGGAAAATAAGTCGTTGTAAATTCGTCGTAAATTCCAACGACTTAACGAGGAATTAGCGACGAAACTGATTTTCGTCGCTAATTCGTCGTAAATTTACGAGGAATTAGCGACGAAACATTTTCGACGTGGAATCCTCGGAATTTCGTCGTTAATTTCCAACGAATTACCGAGGAAATTTTTCGAAGTAAAATAACGAAGTAAAAGAACGAGGAAAATAAGTTAGATAAAAACGTGTTTTACTGGTTTTTTTGCCACGAAATATTCGTTTGTAATTCGTTGGTAATTCGTTGGTAATTCGATGTAAAGATATTTTGCCACGAATTATTCCTTGTTAATTCGTTGGTAATTCATTGGTAATTCGATGTAAAAAAAAAAGGGGGCCTATATATAGAAGCAAACACTTCATTATCAAAACTACAAAAACAAAAACAAACACTTCTCTCTCTAAAAAAAACACTTCTCTCTCTCTCAAAAAAACACTTCTTAAACACTTTTCCAATATATTTCTTTTTCCAGAAAAAAAAAATCTCTTATATACCAAAAAAAATATGTCAATATACGAAATACGAAGTTGGATGTATAATCGTAAAGATTCGGAGGGATCGCTGACGAGGGAGTTTCAAGATGGGCTAGAAGGATTCATGTATCAAGCGGGAAGTTTGCAAATTACCGTTGAAAGTGGTATGATGTACTGTCCTTGTCAAAAATGCATGAATAGGAAATTTATTAGTATCTCAAAAGTGTGGTCGCATCTATTAAATAGAGGGTTTTTTCCACACTACTATATTTGGTATAATCATGGAGAAGGGCATGGGGGAAATGCTGCTAGTAGTAGCGGTAATAACCAAGCAGTTAATGTTGATGCTGAGTCAAATAATGTGCATCAAGTTGATGATCATGCTGAATATGGTGATCATGATAGGATTCATGAGATGGTTACAGATGCATTTCATGAAAACACGGGTACATTTCTAGCTGCTGGTCATGATAGTAATATCTACGATGAGGAACCCAATTTAGATGCCAAAAGATTTTATGATATGTTAGATGCTGCAAATCAGCCACTCTACGATGGATGTAGAGGTCACTCTAAATTGTCGTTGGCAGCTAGGATGATGACCATTAAAACTGATCATAACTTAGGTGAGGTTTGCATGGATGATTGGGCTGATTTGATTAAGGAGATTTTGCCCGAAGATAATTTAGCCGCTGAGAGTTACTATGAGATACAAAAGCTGGTTTTTAGTCTTGGGTTACCTTCTGAGATGATAGACGTTTGTGTAGACAATTGCATGATTTATTGGAAAGATGATGACAAGTGGCAGGAGTGTCGTTTTTGCCATAAGCCAAGATATAAACCGCAAGGTGCTGGTCGTAATAGGGTGCCGTACCAAAGGATGTGGTATCTTCCAATAACTGATAGGTTGAAAAGATTGTATCACTCGGAAAGGACTGCTGCATCCATGAGATGGCATGCTGATTATTTTCAGACAGATGGGGAGGTCAATCATCCGTCAGATGCAAAAGCGTGGAAACATTTTAAGACGGTACACCCCAACTTTGCTAGAGAGAAACGGAATGTATATCTTGGTCTTTGCACAGATGGATTTAGTCCATTTGGTATGTCTGGTAGGCAATATTCTTTATGGCCAGTAATCTTAACGCCTTACAACCTTCCCCCAGACATGTGCATGCAAAGAGAATTTCTATTCATGAGTATATTATTCCCTGTTCCCAAGCATCTGAAGCGGTCCCTTGATGTGTTTTTGCAGCCTCTAATAGCGGAGTTGAAGGAGTTGTGGTTTAATGGGGTTCGTACGTATGATATTTCGAGGAAGAAAATTTTTACGATGCGGGCGGTTCTTATGTGGACAATAAGCGACTTTCCCGCATACGGGATGCTATCAGGGTGGACTACGCATGGGCGGTTGTCTTGTCCTTATTGTCTCAATCGAACAGAAGCATTTCAATTGAAGTACGGTAGAAAAACAAGTTGGTTTGATTGTCACCGCCGATTTCTACCCTTGTCGCATTCATACCGAAGAAACAAGCGGTTATTTAGAAAGAACAAAGTTGTCTGTTTTCCTCCTCCTGTATGTGTATCCGGGGCAGATTTAGAAGCGCAAATTGATCATTACGGTGCACAGCAAACAGTCTTCCGAGGTGGAAATTGGCACAGTACAGCGACTATGCCAGATGGATATGGGGAGCATCACAATTGGCATAAGAAAAGTATTTTCTGCGAGCTTCCGTATTGGAAAGATCATCTGCTTAGGCACAATCTCGATGTTATGCACATTGAGAAAAACTTTTTTGATAACATCATGCATACAGTGCTAAACGTAAAGGGGAGAACCAAAGACAGCGTCAAATCAAGACAGGACTTGCCTGAACTTTGTTCGAGGAATGAGTTGCATCTTTCAAGCAACGTGAAAGCACCAATTCCAATATTTTGATTGGGTGCCGCAGAAAGGTCATCATTGTTCAATTGGGCAACATCTGATGTGAAGTTCCCCGATGGGTACGTTTCCAATCTATCTAAATGTGTGGAAGGGCAAAAGTTTTCAGGGATGAAGAGTCATGACTGTCACGTAATTATGGAACGCTTGTTGCCTTTTGCCTTTGCTGAACTTCTACCCGCAAATGTACATGAAGCAATTGGAGGTAAAATTCTTTTTTTTTATAATTAATTATTTATGTACGTATGTCTAAGAGACTCATGACATTGATTAATTATTGATAAATTTTATACTTGTTAATAACGTTGTTTTGTTATTAATTGCACGCATTGGGTCATTTTTTCGAGATCTTTGTACTCGTACTTTGACAGAAGATGTAATTGCACAATTAGATGCAAATATACCTATCCTGCTGTGCAACTTGGAGAAGATCTTTCCACCAGTTTTTTTTGATGTTATGGAACATCTACCTATTCATCTTCCTTATGAAGCAGAACTTGGGGGGCCTGTTCACTTTCGTTGGATGTATCCGTTTGAGCGATTTATGGGTCATTTAAAGCGGAAAGCAAAAAACTTAGCAAAGGTCGAAGGTTCAATCGTTGCAGGAAGTTTAACAGAAGAAACTTCTCACTTCACGGGATATTATTTTGCATCAAATGTGCGGACACGAAAAAGGGCTCCTCGACGATATGATGATGGAGGTGTAGGTCTAACATACTCCGTGGAAGGTGTCCCAGATATTTTCTCATCAATCGGACGCCTATGCGGAAAGTTGAAAGAAGTATGGTTCGCCAACGAACATGATCATCATAGCGCACATACGTATATCCTTCTAAATTGCGAGGAAATTACTCCATTTGAGATGTAAGTGAAATATTCTTATATTTGTATATAGATATCATATTCTTATTTGGTTGGTCATTCGCTCATATATAAATACTTTTCTTGCAGGGAATTTGATAGACAGGTACGTGAAGCTATTGACGGAGTTACAAACGAGGAAATAAGCACTCGTAAAGATCGCCACTTTGCTCATTGGTTAAAGTCTGAAGTAAGTTTATATATATATATATATTTAAATTTCTAAATATATAAATATATCATTAATAATGTTTATTTTATTTTTTCATATAGGTTGCCGGATGGAGATACGGCATACCCGCTCCCGCCAGTAACTTTTCTGTTTTGTTTTCAATTATTGTAGCAAAAGTACACTTGGGATTCTGTACACACCCTCACTGTGAGGACAGCCTTTAGGAAGAAGGTGATGGGACGTCTCGGAGGCATCGTTTCAGACTGGAAGAGAAAATGGGAGGTCGTAGGCGACGACTCAAAACCCATTTACCTCGAGAAGACTGTTTGGGACGGATTGGTTCGCTACTGGCGGGACCCCCACTCGGTCTACATTTCCGGAAAGTGTTCAAATTCTCGTAATACCGTTGGTCCAGACGGTTTACCCGCAGCATTGCCTCATACGGCCGGTCAAATGCCTTTTGTGGGCGTTCGTTTACAAATGGTATATTATTAAATACATTTATAATTTTTTTTCCTAATTTTTTTAATATTTTCTAACAAAATATAAAAATTTGTAGGCTTCCGAAAACGAAGGTGTTTTGCCTCCGATGACGCAAGTTTTTGAAAAGACCCATCGTAGGAAGGCATCGGGGCTCTTTGTCTCGGAGAAGGCCGAGAAGATCTACAATGAAGTGCAATCGAAGATTGCCGAGCGTGAGTCGCAAATGTCTCAACTTTCACCCGGCGGTTCTTCTGTGCAATCCGGAGGGTTGACCACTCCCGACATTGATCGGATATACGAAGAGGTACGTTTAATAATAATTTTTATTTTTATTAATTCAAAAATATTTTTATCTAATATAAATTGTTTTTTTTTAAAACGTAGGTTGCCCCTAAGAAAAAGGGCAAAGTCATTGGGATGGGATCGATACAAGATGTCCCATCTGCTTCATCATTTTCCCCTCGACGGTCCGCAGAAGATGATCCGGTCTTTCTACGTGCCAAGATAGCGAGTCTCCAACAAACTCAAACCGACTATCAGGAACAAGTTAAAGCTGAAATTTCGGAGTACGACGCTATCTTCGAGATAATGGCAGTGGGAAATCCCGAGGTCGCCGCATTGTTGAAAGAGAAGCGGAGACGACGAGCCGCACAACAGGCCGGGCCAAGCAATGCAAACGAAGAAAATATGACAGAAGAACAGCGGGAATCGCAACGCCTTGCGGATCAAGCAGCTCAAGAGGCTCAAGGCTATCCGGATTTCGAATTTAACTTAGATTAGTTTTTTTATTATAATAAAAAATATTTATAATTTATAAGTTTTATGTTTTTATTTTATTTTTGTAATTGTTTTTTTTTAAATTTTTTTTCGGTAGAATCCTCGTTAATTCGTGGCAATTTGCATCGATTTTGCGACGCAATATTTTGCATCGATTTTACGACGAAAATTTCTTTGCCACGAATTAGGGACGAAAAATGTTGCCACGAACTTGCGACGAAATACGTAGCTTCGAATTTACGACGAAATTAAATAGCCACGAATTAAGGACGTTTTTTGTCTCGGTAATTAGATACGATTTTGCGACGAAATCAAACCTCGCAAGTTTGCGACGAATTCGCGACGAAATAATTAACGACGATTTTACGACGATATATGAGACTACCAAAATTAACGAGGAATTTACGACGAAATTGCTTTAGCGACGATCAATTAGCGACGATCCGGATTTCGTGGCAAATTCGTCGCTACTGCTGATTTGCGACGAATTTGCCACGAATTTGTCCCTCGTAAAACCTATGTTTTCTTGTAGTGAAGGACCAAAGCTTTCATGAGAAGTTCTCTTGGCTAGTACGTGGGACCAAATCCGGAAAAAGCGAGAAAGAGTATCTTGGAACAGCGTGGTCTGGTTTACACAAGGTATCCCTAGACTATCTTTCATTACTTGGCTCGCCTTAAAGAATAGATTGTCGACGGGGGACAGAAAGCGTTCGTGGGGTTTCGACCAACCTTGTCTCTTGTGTGGGGAGCGTCACGAAACTAGGGATCATCTTTATTTTGCTTGTCCCTATTCTTATACTTTGTGGCTGAGTCTGGCGGGAATTTGATGGGTACTGCTGCCACCAGGCGGATCCACCTTATAGGAAGGATGGTCAACTGACACCCCTTAAAAAATAAAAATTATTCATGTAAGCAAGAACTTAAAAATATCAACAGCACAGTTGGTGAAAATCTCTATATTTGACCCCCAACCCGAGTTCAAATTCCCCTTGTTACTCCATATTATAGTTTTAATTCTTTATTATATGGGCCTTAAGTCCGATTTATTTGATATCTTTAGTTTTTGTTCTTTATTAACTAGGCCTTAAACTCGATTTATTTGATATCTTTTTAAATTAGACCTAAAAACTCAATTTTATTTTTGTTCTTTTTTAGTCTAAGCTAAATAAAATATATTAACATAACTAGTTGGTAAACCGCGCTACGCGCGGATGTGTCACTTATTTTTATCCATTTTTATGTATTACATTTGTTGTATCGTATAATTTTTTGAAATGGGTTTTCCTTTCCCATCTATATTCGTTTCAAATTTACTGTCCTATTTCCAATTCCGTTCAAATATTATCCATTCGAAATCATTATTTTATTCAAACATGTACATAAAAGGAAATAATATGATGTAAATTACCTCAATTACCCGTTTAAAAATTTAATATTTTTAAATTATATATTATTTTCTAAAATTTTCCGAACTTTCTAGAATTTTCACAAAATATGTCTCCAAGTTGATCATTACCCAAATTATTGAGATTTTGTGAAGAGAATTTTCCCAAACCCGTCCCATTTATGAATATTCTGTTCCGGTTATTTACCGAATTCCCTTAGG
>JAHZTW010000001.1:33552133-33589775 GCA_020283515.1 Alliaria petiolata
TAATTGATGATTTGAATGCTTAGTAGGACGCTTAGGTGACGAAATCCGGATGACCCGTTTACAAATTTTAAATTTAAAAAATATATATCATTTTCCAAAATTTCTCGGACTTTCCCGAATTTTCTCAAAACATATGTCCTAAAATTGACCTTTACCCAAATTATTCAGAGTTTGGGAAGAGATTTTAGATAATAGAATTTCCCGAACCCGCTTTGTTACCTCAATTTTCCGTTCTATTTGTATCGGATTCCCTTAGAGAATTATTTTTCCTCTTCCAAATTGATCAATTCTCGTCCCATATCCATAAATTACCGTTATGAAACCCGAAATGTCCAAAACTAACATATATCCTTGTTTTTAGTTTATTTATTTTTCAATGATTTTGTTTATTAGATTCTCTTATGAAGTTGTTTTTCTTATACCAAATTATCTAATTCTGTCTCATCCATAAATTACCATCATGAATTCTGAGATGCTCATGACTAATATATATTTATTTATTTTCTCATATTTTTGTTGATTGTTTATTTTTTTTATAACGTTTTATAACTGTTTGTTAATTTTTTTTCTGTTTCGAAAATTATAATTCAGTTTATTTATTGCTTTCTAACATTATTGTTGAATATAAATGTTAGGTTGTGAATTTTAAAACAAAAATAAAAAATAATTGATGATGTGAGGGATGAGGTGGCTGCTGATGTGGCGGAAGGAGAAGAGAGAAAAGTTAATTTTATATATATAGATTACGAAATAATTAATTTAGTTTATGATCCGGGTGAAAAAAATTTATGCGTCCGCCATTGGCTGCCACTCCAGATTGGGGAGGGACTCTACAGTTCATTGTGGCTGGAAAACTTACCAAAATAGATGGGATACTACTTCGGCTTCTTTTCCTGGCAACTTGATTTGAACAATGGGACAAGTTGGGTTGCCATTCCAACACTTTGTCGCAATATTGACCGAATTATTCGCAATCGGATTCTTTCTCTGCGTTATCAATTCACGCACAGGCTTGAAGGACTACTGCGACGATGGTTTGAAATACAAGGACACGTTTAATCTTTTCAATTATTGTTACTAATTTCGATGATAATATATTTTGCCTTCATGTACTAAATTATCGGTTTTAGTACTGTCTTTTGGAACGCTTTATTTCATTATAAATTCTACCAATGTTGATCAATAAATTTTACATTTCATTAAGAAAAAAACTCTCATTTATACGTGTAAGTTATGCGGTACGGATAGAATAACAGCAAAATAAAAGTTATTTATTATAATTAGTAAAGTATTTGCAAATTGATTTGAACAATGGAAAAATTATGATTTTTCTTTATTTTGAAAATGAAAAAAAAAAATCAATACTATTTCATTTCATATATAAAATAATCCATAGTATTTATTCAAATATGAATATGCAACTAAAGCACTATTGAGAAAAAAAATTCAAGTTGCATCAAATTAAGGACAAACTCCAGAAGATGATAATTTGAGGTGGACCATATGTGATTATTGATGGATATATATTATATGATTGTTACAACATTTGTAGAAACAGACATACACAACTCTTCAATGCACAAGAAGTTCGATGAAAAAAAATCAATTTTTTCTTGCATTACTTATAGATTCTCGATCAAGACCACCTTGTTCAAACAAGAGATTTTTCTTTTTCAGGGATTAAAAGCGTAGGGATTTGACCATGGTCAACGAAGTCAATCTTGCTTAGCCTTATACAACACAAGACTTTTTCTGGTAACTCCTCTGGTTTTTGAGCCTATTTTACAAAGACAAGATTTTAATTCTCTGCATTCTTCAACAAAAAAATAGTGTCTATTAAAAGGTGATAACCGAAACACTACCTGGATAGTTAAGCCAAGATCAAGAGTTCCATTTTTAAGCCGGTCTCGAAATGCTTCAAGCCCTTTTCTTGAAATGAAGCTAAACCGATGAACGTCCAAATCAATCTCAAAGTAATTAGGACCCTGGATAGAGAGAGATCACACCCAAACCGGTCAGATTAGGCGACGAAATGTTATTTATCAGTTAGGAAAGGGTTTGGTTGTGAACAAAAAAACCTTGAAGAAGTTGTGTTGAGGACGTGAAAGGACAGGTTTTTCATTGTAAGCTTGTATAAGCTTCTTTTCAGTGGAGCTAAGACTTAGATCCTCTGGGTTAACTAATCCAGCTATGATTTTAAGCCTTTCGCGGAACGCAACAATGTTTTCTTTTGCAAACCCTTTAACTTTCTCCATCTCATCTTCCACTAGTTTCTGCAAACAAATTAAACCCTAAATATCAATGTTTACGTAGCTCACAAGAAAGTAAAATTTTTTTAGGTCTTTAGTGTTTAACCTTGATGCTGTCTTGGTATCGCTGAGAGATTTCTTTTTCGTAATTGTCACATAATTTAAAGTAAAGTACAATGCTCATGCCTTCTCCATTACTATCACCAAGAAACATTGCGGCTGGATAAGTTGGCAACTGCATAAAGCCAAGATTCAATTAGAGTTTTGAAAACACACATTTTTTTATCTAATGGAACTTTTTTTACCTGAATGTTGACAATCAGAAGAGCAGGGAGATTTGCCTCGGCTTTGGTATTGGGAAGCTCGATGTGTTGAGCTATATGATCAATCTTCCTTGGACACACAAACAAGTCAACACCAATTGGAGTGTATGGACATTGGTTTGGAGCCGGCGATTTCCGTTTATCTCTGCAAATTCATTATAGTCCTCAAAAGTTTACTAATCCACATCGAATCATTTGAAGCACATATATGTATAAAGAAACAGAGAAGTACTTGAAATAGGTTTCACTACGTAGTTTAAAGCTTGAAGGAGGTATCTCACACCATGATCCTGAGGATTGCTGCTTCTCTTTGGTTAAACAAGGAATGGTGGATCCCGCTTGTGGACGGTACAACAATCTCTTGGACGACCCTTTTATACAAAAACCGATATGGGTTAAAAATTACTATTCTCGGTAAGGCTTTGAGAAAACTTGACAAACTTACTATTTTCGGTAACTTCTTCACCATCGCATGATCTCCTCTTGAATGAAAGCCGGTAAACCGAAGACTTTCGTTTCTGAGATGTAGGCGAGTTAAGAGTCTTGTCGTTGAAACTAGCCGTTGGTATCAACCGGCTCAAGGTGGACTTCAATGTTTTCTCTTGTTCTTTCAAACCTTTAAAGCTTCCAACAGTACTATGTTCCAATAGTTTCTTCTTGTTGTTTCCAGTTATAACAGATAAACCATTAGGATCTTTGTATAAACCTTCAATCTTCAAGTAACTCTCATGGTATTCTTCGTAATGTCCTTTTCCATCGACAATGCATGAAGATGACTCAAACTGAACCACTTGACCATTTGGGATAAGACCCGGTAAGCCACCCTCTGACCAAACATTTTCAGATGCTTTAACAAATCTTCAATACCCAAATAATGAAAAGAACCAAACATTTCAAACATATATTGACATTTACCTTCATGTGGGCTGATAAAGTCATCATCTGAGTCAGAGAAAATACTTAAAGAATCAAACCACGCATCTCCTTGAGAAATATCTGCAAACAAAACCGAAAACCCAACATTCATCAGTTATCTTTTTCTGTATAAACAAGAAATTCAATTTCACAACTCTCTCCCTAATGATACTCACC
The DNA here is from genome assembly GCA_020283515.1 of Alliaria petiolata. Taxonomy (NCBI): domain Eukaryota; kingdom Viridiplantae; phylum Streptophyta; class Magnoliopsida; order Brassicales; family Brassicaceae; genus Alliaria; species Alliaria petiolata. Next base: position 33,555,798 of record JAHZTW010000001.1, read on the forward strand.
GGAAGAGGTTCGGACCCCGACACCACTTGCCCGTCGGATATCTGGATGAGAGATAATATCAGACACTTTCGAAATATGTTTGGAAAATCTGCGACGGCCTTTCTTTCGTGGCCTAAGTCTTCTTGAATGTGTTGACATACATGTACCCATTTTTGTTACTGTTTTTTTTTTTATTTAGATCCAGCCAAAGACAAACACACAGAAATGATACATCGATGCGTTAAAACATATCTCCAACATACAATTGTGGTTTTTCTCAAAAGATAAGATAGTTAGGAAATAAGGAATTTTAACAATCTTGTAACATAATCATCTCTAGAGATACTAAGACGTGACTTTGTAGTTTACTTTTACATTGGATCAAGTCATTGCCTGACTTTGTCTTGAACAGGTATATACAGGCTAAAGCATCAAATTCAAGATTCTTTCGAATATAATATATTTCAGCCGTCCCCTAAAAAACATAGAAAACTAGTTTAAAAGACAAAGTGGGACACAAGAAGATTTAGCTACAAATCTTACATGTAAGATTAATACATGTAAGAGTTTTATCAGGTCAAACTCTTCAAGTGGAAGCTTCCAGGAAACTCAAGATTATACAACACAATAGAACAGAAAAGAATATGAGATTAATGTCATTAGATTCAAAACATAATTAAACAAACACATCTTTTGACCAAAAAAAAAACAATTAAACAAACAAATCTAAACACGGATTATGAGCTTAACACAAACCTTGATGCTAGAAAAGCATTCAACACTTTCATGGCGTCACACAATTTGGTTAGAAAGACAATGCAATATAATTTGAAGATTTCTTTTGGTTTAATGTAAATAAACTCTTATGTATCTATTTTTTTTTTTTTTTTTTGAGAAAATGTATCTAGAAATTGCATTGAATAGAGGCGTTATTAACGGGGAAAAAAATTAGGAAATGAAATATAAATTACGGATTTCAATCACAATCAGGTTCATGTAATAAAAAAAATTCTGATAAAAGTTGAACAGACAAATGTGGAAAGGTAGAGTCAACATGACAAACAAAAAGATGGAATCAAGATAAGGTTGCAGAAATAGGGAAACAGAGTTTTTCAAATAGGAAAAACAAATTGTATAGATATGGGTCTTGAATCTTAAGATTCAATGAACATTACATAAACACATGGCATATGCAGTGCATAAAGATCGATATCAATTCTTAGCTGACTTAAGTCAGATCCTAAAGAGAACAGTTATATAAATCTTTTAAGGAAACAAATAAAATATACAAAGCTTTAAAATAGGATGCAAAGATCATGCAATGACCCACAACGTACTGGAGATTATGAAAAAAAAAAAAGATTCGACATGGATGAAGTTTAGAATTGTTTTTGCTGGGTTAAAATTTTACCTGAAAAAAAAATTCTCTATTTTTGTGGTGTCGAAGGATGAGACAGAAACGGAGCGATGAGAGGAAGCTTGATAACCACATGACATGGTTGTTGGACCTTTTCTTTTTTATTTCACATTTCATATGTTTTTTTTGTCTGAACATCCACATTTCATATGTTAATGATGAAAAATGAGGATAATTGATAAATTGTGCTCTCTCTCTCCACTCTACAAACATTATAGTTTTCGAGTTAATCTTTTTGTTTCCAGAATGTGTTTTAGAATCTCAAAATGGCTGTTTATTTACTGTTTATCTAAACCTGATACTATTGAGTTTAAATTGTCAACGCTTAACTAATAGTGCATATTATCAGTTATTTAAATAATTTTATGTATGTGTGAAACAATTAACAACGATATCCTTTATGAAACAGAAAGAGTTTATATTTTTGTGCTCCTCATTTTTATAAAATAAGTTCGACCTTTAAATTTCATAAAATTTTTTATTGAGTCGTCAAATTATAATTTTTTTTAAAAAAGGCCTACGTTCAAAATCTAATATGATAATTCTTTTTTTATCTTGCGGCCTTTTAAAATTTACGGCCTTTTAAAATTTAGGACCGCCTCTGATTGTAAAACTGAATATTTTAGCTTTTTATTTCACGATATATAGGTAAATAAATAGCCACGATCTTATCCGAGCCATCGTATCGCGAGAGCAAAATGAAAGAAATCTTCGGACTTCTTTTCGATATCCAATCTCTCGCTTCTTCGTTTTTTTATCTATTTCATTTGTTTTTATTCTCCGATCATATGGTGGCTGATTCGCTAGCCAAAAAATCTCTTCGTGATTTTTCTTTTTATGTTTCGGTTATGTAAAACTCTGCTTCGATTTCAATGAAATTTCCGGTCAAAAATAAAAAAGTACAACAAAAATTCCTAACAGTAAGAGTAAGAGGAAAACTAATCCCTACAGAGAAAATATCAAGTCAACCCTAATTGATATTCAAGCAGAAATCAATTCAATTCTTGCAATTTTTTTATAAAAAGTTTCTTCAACATGTCACCGATCAAGCTGAAGGTGAAAGATCTGGACCGCATAAGCCAATTTTCATGTGAATTTGTAAGTTCTCTATCTCTTAAGTTTTTTGTATTTCTATGATGTTTAGTAGTTTCACTCTCTGCTGATTTGTATCTCACTGTTGCTTTTTTTTTGTTTGCTCATGCAGTCTTAGATTCAATTGTCCATACCACAAATATGACGATTCAATTGTCCATTCCAACCAACCAACAAGGTTTCTGCCAATTTTGATAAGTTGATATTGTTATATACCTTAATATCTCTTTTTTATATGTATACTAGCTAATAGTATTAGATATCTGGAGATCCTACAACTTTTACTCTAGAAAACTTGATTATATTGAAAGAACTATATATACTGAAATGATATTTAGTGCTAATCGACCTATTCCAAACTAAAAATAAAATTTTAAACTATGTCAAAAGCTTCTCTGATTTTTCATCTGCTCTTTCGCTAAATGATAATTGTTAGAGAAAGAGAAAAATATTGATTTTCTTTTTCGCTTTTTTTATTAAATTGATTTAATGTTTATTTAATTTCTTACGTAAATGTTGTAAAATAAAAAAATTAATCAGAGTTAATATAATTAAATATTATATTAAAATATCTATACAATATAATTCTTCTAAAAAATAGAATATGATATATTTCCTAAAAATGTATATAAATGTTATAGGCTTTTTGGTATTTTCAAAAAATAAATAATGTTTTTTCTTTAGTTTCACATCATAAATTAAAATCAAAACATTTCAAATCAGCTAATAAATCTACTTCAAATTTAAATATTTTTTTAAAGTATCGGAAAAACATATAAACATTAAAAACTTACGTTTTATAACTTTTTTTCTCTACAAGAAATTCTGTAATATATATATAGAAACAAATCTATGTATATGTGTATATATGCTATATTAAAATATACTAGGAATTATAATCTGTCTAGTTAGTCAAACCACCCATTTACATTAATTGCAATTTGCTTTTTCAAGGAAATAATTTGTTTTTTTTCAAAAAATGTTGAATAAGCAGATTCTAGTAATCCTTTTCACTACTAATATTATATTTTAAATTTATTGTTTTTTTTGGTCAAAAAAATTTATTGTTATATTTAGCTTTATTAAGCTAAAACAGAATTGACCTTTGTAACGTAAGGGTATGGAAATTAATTTATTACTATCTGATGCCTATTGTGTGACTCATGATGATTCATGAAGAAAGTGTGACTCAGATTTTTTTTGTTTTACTTTACGTCAGTCTGACTCAGTTTTACACCAAACAAAACTAGGTAAAAACCAAATGAGAGGAAATAAATTATATGTGTCCACGGACTATAAGGTCTACAATTTATTTTCTTATTTTAATCCTCCTTTACTCTAAATAGGCCCAATTTTTTGTGTATGTGTTCATATTTGCATTATAGATCTCAGTTTTTCTTTATTAACCAGAGTCTTTACGAGTCTTCTTCGTTTGAATATACATTTTAAGGTTTTTCTTCTGTTAAAGATTTTTGTTATATAACAAGCATGGATTTTATGGTTTACTATAACACCTAATGCTGCTTGTGAATGTGATAACATGTGTATACGACGGTTTTCATAATAAGTAAAATCCCATTTTGTAATTAATATGATGAAGGGATTGAAAATCGTTGGAATATCCTTTTGATTTGCGAAATTCACCATTTAATGGATTTCCTATGTAGCTTTACCATTATGTGTTATCATTAACTTCACATATATTTTTGCTACAAAAAGTTTTACTCTGAGCTTTTTTTTTTTTATGTTGCAGATTCTCAGCCTACAGGAAAATGGACGGATCATCGAATAAAATTTCCAGTAAGAGGGAATCAGTTCTACCAAATTATAAGATTGGTAAAACTCTTGGATATGGATCTTTTGGGAAGGTGAAATTAGCAGACCATATTGCTACTGGACACAAAGTTGCTATCAAAATCCTTAATCGTGAGAAGATTAAGGAGATGAAGATAGTCGAAAAAGGTATATAAATGTATTAATTTTTATTTAAGAGATTTCGTAAAATTACAAGATTTTGTCTATCCATTATAATCAATGATTTATGCTCTTAATAATATAAATAGTTTTCTTTGTATGGGTTGTGTATGCTAATCTCTTTTGTATTTAATCTTGAGAAACCGACACCAAAATTTTATATGGAACATGACTATGACATGTGATCTAGTGATTTGTATTAGTGTTGTTGATACGATCATCCATATTCGTCAAAAAAAAATAACCTAATCGTGCGTTTTCTTTTCATCTTTTTTTATTGAGAGTTTTGTTGTTTAATATAAGGGGACATATATCAAATTTTTAGTTGACACGTGGCAGCCTCTCACTTTTTGTGTTTGTAGAGAACTTTAATAGTACTCGACAAAAAACTATAACCTAATTGTGGGCTTTTTTCAAAAAAAATTAATATAAAGTGTTTGTTGTTTAAGGTAAAATTAAAAAATGGGTCATATATAAATTTTTTAGGTGACATGTGACAGCTTTTCATAGCTTTTGTAGGTAGATAACCTTAAAATATTAAAATAGATGTCTTTATATATAAGATTACGCTTTGGTTGTTTGGACTAGTTTGAGGGGGAAAGGGTAAAATGATACTATGATCATTATTATTATTTTAAATCTTATTGTTTGTACAACTTTTTTGCCTTATAGTGGAAAGGGAGATAAAAATTCTCAGATTATTGATGCATCCTCATATCATCCGTCAATATGAAGTTATAGAGACACCGGAGGACATTTATGTCGTTATGGAATATGTTACGTCTGGAGAACTATTTGACTATATTGTCGAGAAAGGTAGATTAAATGAAGACGAGGGTCGCAATCTTTTTCAGCAGGTTAGTTTGTTCTCATACGGTTCGTATTTTGTGGAACATCATATCTTATATGATTGCTAACATTTTATTAAAATCGTAATTATTCAGATCATATCTGGTGTGGAGTATTGTCATCGCAATAGGGTTGTTCATAGAGATCTTAAACCGGAGAATATACTTTTGGATTCAAAATGCAACATAAAGATTGTTGACTTTGGATTAAGTAATGTCATGCATGATGGTCATTTTTTAAAGACAAGTTGTGGGAGCCCTAATTATGCTGCTCCGGAGGTATATTATTAGAAAAATAACATATGCATGTGTCCTTATTTCATTAACTTGGGTATCTATTTCAAGTTTCAATGAATTACACCAATTTTTTTGTTAATAGGTTATTTCGGGAAAACCATATGCTGGACCAGAAGTAGATATATGGAGCTGCGGAGTGATATTATATGCTCTACTATGCGGCACTCTTCCTTTCGATGACGAAGTTATGCCTAGTCTATTCAGTAAAATAAGGGTATTATACAATTATCTTTCATAAAACCATCTATTATATATGTTTTGCAGTCAAATATATATGTTGTTTTTCGTTTTTTAGAGGGGAGAGTATACTCTTCCAGATCATTTATCATATGAAGCTAGAGATTTGATACCAAGGATGCTTATGGTTGATCCGTTGCTGAGAATTAGCATTTCTGAGATTCGTCAACATCCTTGGTTCAATGTTCATGTTCCTCTTTATCTTTCTGTTCCTCCGTTAGATACTACAGAACAAGCTAGAAAGGTTAGAGCCTTTTCATTATTATGTAGCAAAATAACATCATTTGTATGAATTAGTGAAGTTCAGAATTTATTAATATTTCCAGATTGATGAGGAGATAATTCAAGAAGTGGTCAGCAAAGGATTTGATAGGAACCATGTTATTGAATCTCTTGTCAACATAATCCAAAACGAGGTATGAAGTGTTTTTTCCTATGATTAAGTATCTTTATATCCTAAATAGTTTTTTTTTTAAATGATTACTAAAGTTTCATTTGTCATTGTTTCAGGCAACAGTTGCATATTATCTATTACTGGACAATCGACGTCGTGTTCCCAGTGACTATTTCAAATCCAATTTTAAAGTGATATCGGTATATGTTCTCTTTCTCTACAACTTAAACTCTATAGGAAATAAATCTATAAAACATGCATGCAATAATACTTTTGTTTTTAAACATGGGTGATGAATAGAATATACCAATTATTTACGTTTCACGTTTTGAAAATGTGATTATACCCTATTTATTTTAATCATTTACAACATTCGTCGAACTTTCACATTTTTAAAAAGTATATATGCTATATATATTATACACGTGTTGAAAATATAACTGAAAACAATATAAATTTATGAATCTACAAAAAAAAAAAACTAATTTTGTTAAGATTTTGTAGTTATTTAATAAATTAAAATGACTTAAAATGTAAAAACCAAAATTTGGCTTATATAATTAATCGTCATTTAATATGAAACGGAGAAAATATTAATTGTATTGGTCTTGATTATTCGATGTTCTAGTTCTTTTGTACCATAGGCTTTTAAGTCTTGTTTAGGGTTTAGTTACATATTTTCTTATTAATTAATGTTATAAATATAGGGTTGTACTTTTAATTCGACGATTCCAGCTCAAATGGTTGCTTCGTTTCCACATGACCACATGATTGGACTAAGATCACGGATCAACGCTGACAAAAATTGGACGCTTGGACTTCAGGTTTGTCCATGGTTGTTGAATCATTTCAGTTTTTTTTCTTCGAATTTCACTTGTTACTCTAAAACTTATGATTAATGTAGTTTAAAGTTTTGTTCTTGTTATTTTGACAGTCTCAAGCGCATCCTCGGGAAATCATGAATGCGGTTTTTAAGGCTTTTCAAAATCTGAAAGTGTGTTGGAAAAAGATTGGACTCTACAACCTGAAATGCAGATGGGTTCACAAAAGTAATATCTCCAAAGAGGATTCTAACATGATGGAAGATGAATGTGCCATGACCTCACAACCCGTCCTCAAGTTTGAACTTCAGGTATATACAAGATAATTTTTTTGTTAACTAAGTTTTTCAATATTTTTTTACATTTTTTTCCAGATTGTGAACACAATATTGCATATACCAAGTATTTTCTTCTTCATCTAGTTAAATGCAAAAATAATTTGTATCTTTTTTTTTTGGTTATAGCTGTACAAAGTTGGTGAAGGGAAGTACTTGTTGGACATCCAGAGAGCTAATGGACCTCACTTTATCTTCTTGGATCTATGCGTCGCTCTTCTCAGAGAGTTACGTGTGTTCTGAAGCTCAATATTTTTAGATATGCTGTGCTTCAATCTTTGGATGTTTTCTATGTTTTTCTATATTTTAAGACTAAATTAATGGTATTAAACCAAAAACAAGTTAATTTGTATTGTCTATATATTTGCATGATTATTTTGCAAAATGCATTTGGCTTTAATTAATATTTTATCGATTTATATTTAACAAAAAATATATATATGTTCTCTCTAGAGCTACCTGTGTGCTTTAAATTAAAGATCAATAATTTTTTATATCTATTTCGAGCTTAACTGTTTAGAATTCTATTATGTTTTCTATATTGTATTTTGGGATTAAGATAACTTTGATAGTAAACAAAAAAAAAGTTAATTTAACTGAAAAAATAGCAAGGACAAAGTTTAAAATTCATATAATCGAGGAGCATGAAACAGAACCATATTATATATTTTTATCTTGGGTTTGGAGGGAGTATATATAAATATATATATATATATATATTTCGGTCCAAAACTTCACAGTCAATAAAAAATTAATTAATTTGTAGATTTTTTTAGGAATAGGCAGATATAACCTCCTATCGAATTATTATGTTTTTGAAAGTTGTAGTAGTAAATAGTTTTTTAGTCAATTTTACCTTTGAAACCTCTTCAATTTTTTTATAATGGCATAATCTCACTACATTTTTTAATCATTTTCTTTCAAACGCTAGTTTAATAAATTTTATGTCTACTACTAGTGATAATGCACTATAAACATTAATAAAATTTATTATCTATCTTGATATCTTTTATCAATCGGTAAATTTGAAAAACGACAATTTTATGATATAACTTAAAAATATGAACTGTAATTATTTGCAGGGTTAATTTGTAAATACGAATATGTTTATATATAGTAACTTTGTTGAGTAGTTAATGCATTGTATAGTTAACTCATTCTATTGGGTACTTAGGACCTAGGTTACATGAAAACTCCGTCCGAGGTGCGTTTCCCGTTTCTTAAAAATTTCAGTTTGGAAACATTTTGAAAACGCATTTCTATTTTAGAATCACGCGTTTCTATTTTGAAAACAAGATAAAAATAATTTTTTATTTTTTTAGAACAAATAAATAATTATAAAAATAAGATTAAGTGATCAATTTAGTTCTTTATAGTAAGTTAATAATTAATTTGCTAATATTTTAGTTTGGTAAATAAGAATAATTTTGGTATTATTGAATTTGAAAATTGTTTTCTCGATAAATTAGAATTGGAGATAGTTTTGGTTAATGGAACTAATTAAATTTATAATGAAGAAAATCTTCTAAATTTTTGAATTTACATATTTTATTTTTTATTACTTAATAATTATGTAAAATTATATATTAGATTTTGTTGATTTAAATATTCTACTAATAATATAATTTAGATGTTTAATGCTTAATATATATATACGTTTCCAAAACGTTTTCATTTCTATATTTTTTTAAAAAGTTGTTTTCACGTTTTGAAACGTTCCATTTTCACGTATCCGTTTCCGTTTCCATGCAACATAGATTAAGACATTGCGTTAGGTTATGCCAGTAAAATTTAGTGGTTAGTTTTTCTTTTCCATATGTCTTTTATGTACAGCGTACTATACATTAATCGGTTTGGTTTGACCACTATACTAGGGTTATATAGTGCTCTATCATTTAAAATATTGTCATAGCAGAGCCATGCCTGCCTTTATAAAAAAAGGCATTTGCCTAAGGCCACAATAATTATATAAAATTTTTAGGCCACATTTTTGGAAAATCTTCAAACTGTTCTTTTTGTAAACATCATCTAAGGTTTGAACTGAGGCAATCTATGACTTGTTTTTTTCTGTATATTCTTTTTAATCTTTTGTTTTTCTATTTTTGTTTGTTATTTAAGATGTTAACTCTTTTATGTTATTTTTAAAGGACAAATCAATAAATTTAAAAGGCCACATTTTTCAGTTTGCCTTAAGCCTCTGAATCTCTGGGCACGGCACTGCTTGTTAGGTAATTACGATATTATTTTTGGGCCTTCCGATTTTCGGTTTATATTTCTAATTTAGAGGGTGTTATTGATTTATGTAATTTAATTAATTTAGAAATTCATTTGAGTTTATCTTCTTGGAACACCCTCTAAATTAGAAATCAATAACACCCTCATCAATTCTCACATGGCTACATATGTGCTCTATAGCTTGATATATATATATTTATTTTGAGTTTTGACTGTTTAGAATTCAGTTATGCTTTATATGTTCTTTATGTATTTTAGGATTAAGATAACTTTGATAGTAAAAAAAAAAAAAAAAAAACAAGTTAATTCAACTGGAAAAAGTAGCAAAGAGAAAGCCTAAAGACCATATGATCAAGTGACACTTGAAACAAAACCATATTACATATTATTTTCACAGGTTTGGAAAGATTATATGTTTCAACCCAAAATCTCATAGTCATTTTTTAAAAGGAATATATAGGTAGATATAACCTCCTTTCGAATTATTATGTTTCAGTGTTTGTTTTTGGAAAAGTTAGTAGTAAATAGTTTTTAGTCAATTTTTATAATGGCATAATCTCTCTTAATTATAACTTTCAAAGGCTAGCACACTTAAATTCTATTTTATTTCTACTAATAGCGATAATATTGCATTATAAACATTTATAAAAATTATTATGTATCTTAATATATCTAATGAATCGGTAAATTTGAAAGACAACGATTTCAGGGTGTAGCTTAAGAAGTTGAAGTGTAATTATTTACAGGGTTAATTTGCTAATGTTTTTGTAAATAAGAATATGTTTATAGTAACTTTGTTGGGTTGTTAATGCATTGCATAGTTAACTCATTTTATTGTGTAGTTAAGAAATTGCGTTTAGGTTCTGGCAATACAATTTAGCGGTTAGTTCTTCCTTGCCAAAAGTCTTTTATGTATAGCCTACAGTACATGAATCAGTTTGGGTTACTACTATTTCGTGAGGTATTTACGACATTATATTGGGTTCTTACCCTCATTCCAATTTAGAGTTTAGATTTTCCTATACTAGATGTCCTTTATGGATGATCAACTGTACATTAGTCTATTAGAATTCACTAACTTAATACTAAGTTCAACGTTCTCTTAATACATTGATTTGAGTTTATGATTTATTGTTTATAGATTAAGCATTTACGGTTTAGATTTTGTTTTTAATGGTTTATGACTTGTAATAAAGATTCAGAGCTTTACGGTTTAGTAGTATTTTGTAGGGTTTAGAATTCATAGTTTAGGTTTTAAGATAAAGTTTACAATTATAAAAAAAATTAGGGCAAATTAACTTAATAACCATAAAAAAACCCAAAACCTACAAACTAACCAAAATCCCCTCTTTTTCTCTCTCTATCTCTCTCTATCTCTCTCTAACCATTTGGTTAGTTTCTTAATTTTTGTTTTCCTTATGGTCATTCAACAAATTGACCCAAAAATTTATAAGAAAAAAAAATTATATATATATATATATATAAATTTATAACTAGAATAACTCTAATTTAATGTTTTATTACTAGAATAACATGTATCTTTTTTCTGTAATTAAATATATTTTATGTCGATATTGCCCTTTTAAACCTTCATAGAAAAAAAAATATTACGAAAATGCCATTATTTTTATCATGACAGATTTAAAAAATCAAATAAGTCTATCAAACAAGTCTGTCATTATTTTGATAGCAGATTTATGATTTTCGTACAGATTTATTTTGGCTAATAGACTTTTTTTGCAGATTTTATGGATGACAAGTTTATTTGTAAAAATCTGTCATATGAGACGACAGATTTATTTTATTTGATAGACTTATTTTGTGTCACAGATTTATGTAGCAGATTTGTTGTAATGAGGCACCTGAATTATTGTCTTCGATAGACTTATTTGTTTTGATAGAATAAATATAGCAGATTTATTGTAATGACACAACATATTTAATTATTTATGACAAACTTATTTTTAGGTGACATATTTATTTGATAGACTTTATTTTCTTACAATTGTTATTGGTGACAAATTTTTTTATTCAGTATTTATCTCAGACTTTGTAAAAAGTCTGTGTCAACAAAATTTTTGTTTGTGATGGAAACTACATACTAAACTAAAAACAGATTTATTGTTTGGAAACCCATTGTTTCACTTACAAGTTGTTGTTGTTCTTCTTGGAAACCCGAAAGTTCTTTGCCCTTATCAAAACCTGACAACTTTGTCCTTAACCAAGATAGGAACCGGCTTGGAGACGGAGTTGTGAAGTCTTGAATTTCTCTCCTTCCACAAGAAATACAACACAGCTTGAAGAATGATTTTGCAAATGGATTTGAGCTTTGTATTCCCAGAGCAAGTGTGAACCCACTGAAGAATATCGCCGAGAGAAGATGGAGGAGATAAAGCCGAATGGGTAAAGAATGATGACCAAACCTGAGTGGAGAAGGTGCAGTCGAAATATAGATGCGATCGAGATTCTGGGGCCGCTCCGCAGAGTAGACAAACGTCAGGGATATTTAATCCCCAACTTCTCAGCCTATCTCGAGATGGAAGACGATCCCTAGCNAAAGCCGTTTCTTGCTTCTCCACCAGGCCTTCCATGAGTTTTAACTTATACCTCTATTCAGTTTATCATTGATATCTGTTTTATTTGCAGTCTACTATTTGATAATTTTGGTTTTTAAACTTGTAAGATGATGTGGAGTCTTCACATCATTTTTACTGTTTTTATCTTTATTTGTTTTTTCCATGTTTTGATTTGAATAGTCTATCTAGATATATCAATCTAAGTTTGATTCATAAATCCGTCATACTTTATTATTTAAATAGAATTTTAGAAGGTGTTAGTCATGTGTTGTTAATGTTGGCTCATATATAAGTAGTGGCTATGTATAAAAAAAATATTTTACTACTTAGTATATTTCGAGTATAAAAGTTACTTGTGTAGTGTTTTTTTATAGTTTTTAAATCAGAAGCAGGTAGTGTATTAGTCTTTGTATATTTAAAGAGTATGTTTGATTTATGTCTGTTTGTTTTGATCTAGTTAAATTCAACTTCTTATGTTTAAATAGAAATGCTTATTTGGACAAATGAAGTTGATTTTTTAATCTTATGTATAGCTTAATGCATTATCTTTAACTTTTTATTTGTTAAAAGCTCTCAAGTTTTTTTTTAATTAAACATTTTTATATAGATTTTCATACTAGGTTTTAAATCAACATCAAAAATTTATATTAATAACCTAGTATGAATTCATAATTCATACTAGGTTATTAATCCGCGTTACGCGCGGATCTGTATTAATATTTTGGTTTAACTTTTTTAGCTAATATCTTTTAAATTATCAAAATCATAATAGATTTGTAGAAAAAAAAATTTATATAAAATTTTTTTAAATATAATGTGTAATTTTTCCTATTTTTGTTTATAAAATTAAAAATCTTATTAAGTAAAATAATAGTAATGATCACCTATCGAATTATCTAATTTCGACATGCACACACGTTTGATTTAGAGAAGAGTTTCCTTAATAAGATATTGGTGATAAATTTTTCTTTTTCTTGTGATTTTTATAGTTCTTTCTCTCAGTTTTATGTGTTTAGATATTTGGTTTTTTGATTGAATGTCTCATTTATGTTGTGTAACTATGCATATATAATTTGTGATTCATGTTGATAACAATTTTCGTATTTAAAAAAAAATTAGATATGTTGTTTTACCAATTTTTTTTAATTTGAATACAAAGTGTAATGCAAATTTGTTGGAATATACAGAGGAACTGGTCGCTCGGTTGCTAATATGCATACTGAGTTTTGCACAAGTGTGTTTGAGACAATTAAGAAAAAGATCGAGTTCGCGAACAACAAAAGGCTGCATGTAGTTTTGTTGGGAAGGAGCAATGAATTAAAATTAACATTTTTTAAGGTATTTTATCGCGCTACGTATAATAGGTAGTTTAATTTTTTTTGTTAGTAAATAACTTAATTTATGAAGAAACAATGTATCGCTCACTAGCACAAATGTTTATTTTTATTTTTTTCTTTGTTTTAGCAACTAAAAAAAAACAATTCAGAGATTAAAATGTTTTCAAAATTTCTAATTTTCTATTTAAATAATGTGTCAAAAATACAAGCATGTTATATTTAAAAAAATCTTATGGTCTCAAGGAAGTTGCCATTTAATATTTTTCAAGTTACTTGAATTTCAAGTTTCTAAATAGATATAATTTTTTAATTTAAAATAAATATACATTAAAAATGGAAAGATACATTTATAGATACATTTTTTCAGTTTTATCATTGACATATACTATTTATTGTTGGTATTAACATTTCCTTAAGATTTACCATCTTTTTTATTTTTTTGTTAGAAACTTTTCGCATTACATTTTGCATTCAAATTAAAAAAATTGACAAAACAACATTATCTAATTTTTTAAAAAAATACAAAAATTGTTATCAACAGGAATCACAAATTATATATGTATAGGTACCCAACATCAATGAGACATTCAATAAAAAAATCCAAATATTTGAACACATAAAACTGAGAGAAAGAACTATAAAAATCCCAAGAAAAACAAAACAAAACACCAAGATCTTATCAAGGAAACTCTTCTCTAAATCAAACGTGTGTGCATGTCGAAGTTGGATAATTTGATAGGTGATCATTACTATTATTTTACTTAATAAGATTTTTAATTTTATAAACAACAAAATTGGAAAAAATTACACATTATATTTTAAATTATTTTATATAAAAAAATTTCTACAAATCTATTATAATTTTGATAATTTAAAAAATATTAGCCAAAAAAAGTTAAACCAAATTATTATTACAGATCCGCGCGTAGCGCGGATTAATAACCTAGTTAATCTAATTTTTTTTAGTCTACACCTGATAAATGAGGCATAATGCATTATGATTTTGACATTTTTTAAGACATAATTTTCTTTTTCTCTTTCTATTTGTTAAACTTTTTTATATTTATTACTTAAATAGTTAGCTTATTTATCAGGTTAATTTCTTTTTGATGATCTTTTATGTGTTAATTTTTGTTTGTTATTGATTTCTATTTTAATTGTATTGACATGTTGTAAAACATAATTTCTGCTTTTTTATCTTAAAGAATTAGTTTAAATATCAAGTTAATTTACTTTTAGATGATCTTATATTTCGTTAATTTTACTTTTTAGTATTAATATCTATTTTAATTAAATTGATTTCCGTTACCTTTTTTGTTCTTTTTGATTTAATTAAATTAATTTTTTTATGTTTAATCCAAATATTGATTTAAACCAATGAAATTAACATTTTTAAACCTATGTATGGCTTAATGCACCAATATTAACTTTTTATTAGTTAAAAGCTCTCAATTTTTTCATTAGTTAAACATTTTTATATTGATTTTTAAAGAGTTAACATATATTAAATTAGTTTTTTTAAGATAATTTTTTTTGTTAACTTAACTTTTTGGTTAGTTTAGCTTTTGTGACATTAATTTTCTATTTTATTTTGACAAACGCTATAGATTTGGATTTTTGACATAACTTCCTTTTTTGTTAGTTAATTTTTTTTTTATCTTAAATTTCCATTATACTATGATAGTTTTTGTTTTTTGTGTGTTTTTAATTTATTTGAATTTGTTAATCATATTTAACATTTTTGTGTTTAATGAAAACGCTGATTTGGACCAATAATATCGAGTTTCTTCGTCCTATGTGGACGTCTTCAATGGCATAATGCATCAATTTTTATATAGTATAGACTAGGTATTTTATCCGCGCTACGCACGGATCTTTGTTAATGATTTAGTTTAATTTTTTTTTGTTAGTAACTTTTAAATTACCGAATGCATAATAGATTTACAGTATATATTTTTTTATAAATATATATTTAACATACAATGTATCATTTTCTCCTACTTATATTTGTTTATAAAATTGCAAATCTTGTTAAGTAAAATAATAATAAGTCAATTGATTTTTACTTGATTAAATAACTAATTTGTCATTTTAACACACTGAGTTATATTTCATGTGTGTACAAATAATAATAAAAGAAGAATACTTTGACATTTTATAAACCGGAAAACTATATTTTTTAATATATATGCGTATATATTGTATCTTTCAACATGTTTTCCTATTTTTTGTTAAACCCCATGTAAATCTAACAACATATAGATGACATATAGTTTGATTGCTAATATGTATACTGAGATTCGTACTAATGTATTTGAGATAATCAAAGAAGAGGATCGAGATATCGCAAACAAAAAGTCGCTAATAGCTTTGTTGAGAAGTTCAATGATCATGCAAGGCATCTTCTTGCTTCTCCGTTGGGTTTTTCATATGTTTTATCTTATATATTTGTTCCTTTTTTATCTTTCAAATTAGTTTTATTTGCATCCTTCTATTAGGTAATACTTTTTTGAAAATTTTAGGTTGGTGTGGAGTCTTTGAACCAATTATTATTGTTTTTTTAACTTATGCGTGTTTTCTCAATGTTATGTTCTGATTAGCATGTCTAGGTTTGACAATTTGCGTTTGATTCATAACACTGTCATATTTTATTATTTAAATGGAATTCTATGAGATGTTACTCATGTGTTGTTTATGTGGATTCAAATATCTGTAGTAGCTATGTATATGAAATCAGACTTTAATACTTGTTGTGTTTTAAGTGAAAAGTTACTTGTGTAATGTTTTCAAATATTACTTATATATTTTTTGTTGCATATACGCTGCTAATTCACTATTGAAGATCTTCTTATTATACTATTTAACTATATCTCTCTTTGAATGACTTGAAAAATTAATTTGTCTGCATAGTATTCATTTTTTTTGTATTAAGTAATGACTATACAGACAAATTAATAAGCTCTATTAGTAAGCTTTTTTGTAGTTTTTGAATAATATGTTTGGTTTGTATACTCGTGTAATCTATAGCAATTTTATATTGTTTTTAAATAGTTAATGCCAATACTTTAAAAATAATAATTTTTTTAACCTAAATTTTAAATTAATTTCTTTATGTTTTTAGTTAGTTTAGATCTTTTTATTTAGATCTATTTTATTTTGACATTTACTATCCTTACTATATTTTGATATACTTCACGACATAATTTGTTTATTTTGTTGTTGTTAATTAAGCTATTTTATTGTTAATTTACTAAAGACCTAGCTTATATAAATCATGCTAATTTTGTTTTTATATAATTTTTTCATTGCTAGTTTAACTTTGTTAATATTGATTACATTTTATCTTGACATATATTGTTATTTTGATGTACTGACATTCTTTAATATATAATTTATTTATTTTTTTGTTTGTTAGCTTTTTTAAATTAATTTTATAAAAAGTTAGCATATATATCAAATTAGTCTCCTTTTATATGTTTTTAATTAGATTTTGTTTTATATAGATTGTTATTTAATTTTGAGAAAAAGTTTTTAAATTTTAATACTGATTTCTATTTTATTTTGACATATACTATTATGTGAATATATTGACATTTTTATAATACATAGATTCCTTTTTTTTGTTAGTTAGATTTTTATGCTGATTTTTAAAAAAATTAGTCAAAATCAAGTTAATTTCAATTTTTTTAAATATTTTTAGCATTTATTTCTATTTTATTTTGATATATACTATTCTATGGAGTTATTGACATTTTTAAGATATTCTTTCCTTATTTTTATTTATTTAGATTTTATATGATGTTTAAAACAAATTGTGTATATCAAGTTATTTTTTTAAAAAAACTTTTTTGTTTTAATTTAATTAAAATTTTAATCATATTTAGCATTTTTCTGTTAATTATATTTTATGTTGATTTTCTAAAAAATAGTCTACACAACAAAATAATTTCTATTTTTAATTTTTTTAACATTAATTTTCATTTATTTTAATAGAATTAATTAAAATTCTAATAAAATACTTTAAATTACTTTAAAATCAATTATTTTTGAATTCATGTATATTCTTTTTATGTAATTCAATATTTTGATGAATTTTTTCTATGTTAATTTACTTTTTCAGTTATTGATTTTTATTTTAATTGTATTGATATTTTGTAAGATATAATTTGTTTTTCTTTTAATTTAAATAATTAGTTTAAATATCAAATTAATTTATTTAAAATCTCACCTAAAAATTGTGAATAACTAATTTTTACCATTTTGTTCTGATTTTAATAGAATTAGTTTAAATTCTAATAAAATACTTTAAATTACTTCAAAATCAATTATTTTTTAATTCATGTACATTCTTTTTAATTCCATATTTTGATAATTGTTTCTATGTTAATTTACTTTTTGTTATTGATTTTTATTTTAATTGTATTGACATTTTGTAAGACATAATTTTGTTTTTTTTATTTAAATAATTAGTCTAAATATCAAATTAATTTACTTTTAGGTGATCTTTTACTTTGTTAATTTTACTTTTTTGATATTATTTTTATTTTAATTAAAATATTGATTTCCGATACCATTTTTATACTGATTGTTTTAGATGATTTTTTCTTTGTTAATTTAATTTTTTTTGTTATTGATTTTGTTATTGTTTTTTTATTAGTTTATCTTTTGTGACATCGATTTTTTATTTTATTTTGACAAACGTTATAGATTTGGATTTTTAACATAACTTTATTTTATCTGTTTTGTTAGTTAAACTTGTTTGATCTTAATTTTCCATTCTACTATGATAATTTTCCGATTTTTGTTTATTTTAATTTATTTAAATTGTTAATCATATTTAACTTTTTGTTTCAACATATATTGTTCTTTTGAAGTACTTGAAGTACTGATATTCTTTAAGATATAATTTTCTTTTTCTTTTTTTGTTAGTTAGCTTTTTATGTTGATTTTACAAAATGTAGCATAGATATCATGTTAATTTCGTTTTAGATGTTTTTTGTTTTATTGTTTTATATTGATTTTGATTTTATTATAAGAAATATAATCTTGATTTTTTTATATATTTTTATTACTGATTTCGATTTTATATTGACATATATTTTTTATGTGGAAGTATTGACATTTTGGTAAGACATAGTTTCCTTTTTATTTTTTTGTTAGTTAGCTTTTTTTAATGTTGATTTTTCTTTTTGTTTTTTGTTAATAGCTTTTTATGTTAATTTTCCAAAAAAATAGTTTACATATTCTGATCTTTTTGTTTAATGTGTTTAATTTTAAAAAATTGTTAATCATATTTAACATTTTTGTGTTTAATGAAAACGATGATTTGGACCAATCATATCGAGTTTCTTCGTCCTATGTGGACGTCCTCAATGACATAATGCATCAACTTTTATATAGTATATAGATTTTTAAGTTATAATTCTTTATTTTTGTTAATTTAGATTTTGTATGTTGATTTTCCAAATACAAATTGTTTAAATATCGAGTTAATTTTTTTTTGTGTTTTAATTTAATGAAAATGTTATTCATATTTAAATTTTTTTTTATTTTGTAGTTAGTACTTTTTATGTTGATTTTATAAAAAAAAATAGTCAAACATCAAGTTAATTTCTATTTTTTATATTTTTAGTATTGATTTCTATTTTATTTTGACATATACTATTCTATGGAGTTATTGACATTTTGTATTAGATATAATTTCCTTATGTTTGTTATTTACCTTTTCTATGTTAATTTTTCAAAAAATGTTTATATATCAAGTTTTTTTGTGTTTTAATTTAATTAAAATGTTAAATCATATTTAACATTTTTGTGTTTAATGAAAACGCTGATTTGGACCAATGAAATCGAGTTTCTTCGTCCTATGTGGACGCCCTCAATGGCATAATGCATCAAATGTGTATAAGAGACAGGTATTAGATATAATTTCCTTATGTTTGTTATTTACCTTTTCTATGTTAATTTTCCAAAAAATGTTTATATATCAAGTTTTTTTGTGTTTTAATTTAATTAAAATGTTAAATCATATTTAACATTTTTGTGTTTAATGAAAACGCTGATTTGGACCAATGAAATCGAGTTTCTTCGTCCCATGTGGACGCCCTCAATGGCATAATGCATCAACTTTTATATCTGTCTCTTATACACATCTAGATGTGTATAAGAGACAGGGTTTTTGAGTTACTAGGTATTTTATCCGCGCTACGCGCGGATCTTTGTTAATGATTTAGTTTAATTTTTTTTTGTTAGTAACTTTTAAATTACCGAATGCATAATAGATTTACAGTATATTTTTTTTATAAAAATATATTAAACATACAATGTATCATTTTCTCCTACTTATATTTGTTTATAAAATTGCAAATCTTGTTAAGTAAAATAATAGTAATGATCACCTATCGAATTATCCAACTTCTACATGCACACACGTTTGATTTAGAGAAGAGTTCATTGATAAGATCTTGGTGTTTTATTTTGTTTTTCTTGTGATTTTTATAGTTCTTTCTCTCAGTTTTATGTGTTTAAATATTTGGTTTTTTGATTGAATGTCTCATTGATGTTGTCTAACTATGCATATATAATTTGTGATTCATGATGATAACAATTATTGTATTTTTAAAAAAAAATTAGATATGTTGTTTTATCAATTTTTTTTTAATTTGAATACAAAGTGTAATGCGAATTTGTTGGAATATATAGAGGAACTGGTCGCTCGGTTGCTAATATGCATACTAAGTTTTGCACAAGTGTGTTTGAGACAATTAAGAAAAAGATCGAGTTGTCGCGAACAACAAAAGGCTGCATGTAGTTTTGTTGGGAAGCAACAATGATCATGTAAAGCCGTTTCTTGCTTCTCCACCAGGCTTTCCATGAGTTTTAACTTATACCTCTAATCAGTTTATCATTGATATCTGTTTTATTTACAGTTTACTATTTGATAATTTTGGTTTTTAAACTTGTAAGATGATGTGGAGTCTTCACATCATTTTTACTGTTTTTATCTTTATTTGTTTTTTTCATGTTTTGATTTGAATAGTCTATCTAGATATACCAATCTGAGTTTGATTCATAAATCCGTCATACTTTATTATTTAAATAGAATTTTAGAAGATGTTAGTCATGTGTTGTTAATGTTGGCTCATATATAAGTAGTGGCTATGTATAAAAAAAATATTTTACTACTTAGTATATTTCGAGTATAAAAGTTACTTGTGTAGTGTTTTTTTATAGTTTTTAAATCAGAAGCAGGTAGTGTATTAGTCTTTGTATATTTAAAGAGTATGTTTGATTTATGTCTGTTTTAGTTTGATCTAGTTAAATTCAACTTCTTATGTTTAAATAGAAATGCTTATTTGGACAAATGAAGTTGATTTTTTAATCTTATGTATAGCTTAATCGATTATCTTTAACTTTTTATTTGTTAAAAGCTCTCAAGTTTTTTTAATTAAACATTTTTATATATATTTTCAAAGTGTTAGAATATAATAAATTAATTTTTAAGATGATTTTTGTGTGTTAATTTAACTTTTTGATTATTGATTACTATATTTGTTTTTTTTTGTTAGTTTAGCTTTTGTGACATTGAATTTCTATTTTATTTTGGCAAACGCTATAGATTTGGATTTTTGACATAAATTCTTTTTATCTATTTTGTTAGTTAAACTTTTTTTTTATCTTAATTTTCTATTATACTATGAGTATTTTCGTTTTTTGTGTTATTTAATTTATTTAAATTTTAATCATATTTAACATTTTTGTTTAATGAAAACGCTGATTTGAACCAATGAGATTGAGTTTCTTCATCCTATGTAAACGACCTCAATGACATAATGCTTGATGATTTTTTTCTTTGTTAATTTAACTCTTTTTATTTTGACATAAAATTATTTTGGAAGTATAAACATTTTTTAAGACATAATTTTCTTTTTCTTCTTCTATTTTTTAAACTTTCTTATATTGACTACTTAAATAATTAGCTTAGATATCATGTTATTTTAATTTTTGATGTTTCTTTCTGTGCTAATTTTTTTTTGTTATTGATTTCTATTTTAACTGTATTGACATTTTGTAAAACATAATTTCCATTTTTTTATCTTAAATAATTAGTTTAAATATCAAGTTAATTTTAGACGATCTTATATTTATTTAGTTTTACCTTTTTGGTATTAATTTCCATTTTAATTAAAATGTTAATTTTCGTTATCTTTTTGTTTGTTTTGATTTAATTTAATATAGTTTTTATGTTTAATAAAATTATTGATTTGGACGATTAAAATTGATTTTCTAATCCTATGTATGGCTTAATGCATCAACTTTAATTTTTTATTTTAAATTTTTATTAGTTAAAAGCTCTCAGTTTTTTTATTAGTTAAACATTTTTATATTGATTTTTTTAAAGAGATAACATATAATAAATTAGTTATTTTAAGTTGATTTTTTTGTTAACTTAACTTTTTGGATATTGATTTCCAAATTTGTTTTTTTGTTAATTTACCTTTTGTGACATTGAATTTCTATTTTATTTTGACAAACGCTATAGATTTGGAGTTTTGACATAATTTCCTTTTATTTGTTTTGTTAATTAATTTTTTTTATTTTAATTTTTCATTATACTATGATAATTTTCGTTTTTTGTGTTTTTAATTTTAAGATGGATTATTTTTTTGTTAACTTAACTTTTTGGTTATTGATTTCCAAATTTGTTTTTTGTTAGTTTAGCTTTTGTGACATTGAATTTCTATTTTATATTGACAAACGCTATAGATTTGGATTTTTGACATAACTTTCTTTTTTTGTTTTAATTTTTTTTCATCTTAAATTTCCATTATAATATGATTATTTTCATTTTTTTGTTTTTTAATTTAATTAAAATGTTAATCATATTTAACATTTTTGTGTTTAATGAAAATGCTGATTTGGACCAATCATATCGAGTTTCTTCGTCCTATGTGGACGTCCTCAATGGCATAATGCATCAACTTTTATATAGTATAGATTTTTGAAGCATGAATTAATAGGATATGTTTTTAATTTTAATTTTAAGGTTTTAAACCTTAAGCTTGCAAATTATACGGTTTTTAAAAAGAGGATTAAATTTACGGTCCTTTAATTTATTATAATCACATATCAGATTTTAATCTTTTTCTTTTAAAAAGTTTTGCAATTAGATGAAAATCAAAAGAGAATGGCATTGCTGTAAATACAAATTCAAAAGTTGGGCTACAAGTCTTTTTCATTAAAATTAGAGTTATTCTAGTGGAAGGGATGTTATTCTAGTAATTAAATGAAAAATTAGAGTCATTCTAAGTAATTTCTCATATATATATATGTTAGCGAGTTTTTGGTGCATGCATGGTTTAATTTAACATCTTTATGTTGTACATATGTAGCTAGAAATCTATGATGAATATTGACCACCAAAACTAATTTATAGGCCAGCCATGAACATATCTATGTCACCTTAGGGTTATTATCATCAATAAAAATTAATAATGTATGAAAGTGTTATTATAAGTTACTTGTACATATTACATTGGTCTTTTTTGTTTATGTGTAAATTATGGTTTTTCATTAGAAACTTAAACTGGTACAACCAAAGAACTTAAAACACTTTTAACAAGGGAGTCAGCCCACATATTGGCTTTTCTCGACACAAACACAAAGGAAATTGCATCAAAATTAGAGGATAGAGATAGGATATCATGGAGAATCTCATATAGCTCGATCATGGGAGTCTCTAAGGTGATGGTTTTGATAACTTTTTCGAATCATGGGAGTCTCTAAGGTGATGGCTATGCGAAGTTTTTTGAAACGCAATTCGAGGGCTTGTTGGATGGCTAGGAGAATTGTCGATGTTTTTGCCATGAGAGAAGATCAGATGTTTCTTGAAGTAGCCGAATTTTTGCGCAGCCACTGGCATGAATTGGTTTTGAAGGTCCAGACGAATCCTGCCAATTTTAGATCTTCTCCCCACGTGATGTCAATGTTGCATCTGACTGTATAGAAATCAATCGACAGAAGAACCTGAGATGGTACTTTATTTTTGGGGTGCAAATATTAATTTTAATTGAATATTTTTATGAATTTTTGCAATACGTATCTGATTTTTAACAAGCTTTTTTGATATTTATAGCGCCAAATTTAAAAAAGAGCATAGTTTGAGAGCTTGATTTTAAGAATATTAAATGCATATATTCATGACTAGTAATAATGAAAGATTAGTGTTGGGTGAAATAAATTCACTAGTCAGTCCCTATATAAACTCAATTCGTAAATTAAAGGTAAGACAGACGAACGACCAAGTGACCTGTCATTGCTATTCTCTATTATTTAAAAGACCTTAAGCATCGACAGTATCTCTGTCTTGAGGTAGCGACTGACGGCCTTCATTAACGGTTTAGCAACGACCGACATAAGATCATAATTCTAAAGGAAATTATAGGGAGCGACCGACATAAGATCTTGATTCAAAGAGGATTAAATGGAGCGACCGACAGACCAAACTCAATTCTATTAAACTTACGACCGAAGTTCGAGGCCCAATCCAATAAGGATTAGGGTTGACATAAACCTATAAATAAAGAAGTCATGAAATGAGGACCGACACGCCAAGAAAAGAATAAGCATATAAACCCTAAGAGATATATTCTCGCCGCTCCCTAGCTACACCGACAAAAGACCTAACAATCGATTCCAAAGAGCTTTGTCGATCGACGACGAGTGACAGACGATTCCCTCTTAGGAGATCTTCGATATTTGTTCATTGTAATTCGATATCGATTGATTAATAAAGATAAACTCTTCTCTGTCATTCCGTATTACTGTTCTTTTGCGAACCGGTTAAAATTTGCCCAAACAGTTTGGCGCTAGAAGGAGGGGCAGTTTTAACTACGTGAGACATGACAGACGGAGAGGATAACACACATGTCGATCCCACTACTCAATTGGAGGCACTCACCGCCCAAATAAGGAAGAACGAAGAACGACTAGCACAACTCGAAGCGGAGAATGCCTCTTTGAAAGCGCTGGAAGTGGAGAACGTCTCACTGAAGGAAGCAAACACTACTTTGACCGCTGCACTCCCTCCGGGAAGGGGCATAACCACAGAAGTTAACGCTCATGCCAGATTTGGGGCGCGAGTCACACCGATACAGTCGTTAGGAGATACTCAGATACTTATAGATGATAGAACGACGGTGCAACATGAGACTATCATACCGGGGGCAGATGCACGCAGAGCGTCACACGTCAACCCACCACCTGCTCCGCTCTCTGATTCAGCGATACGCCAGTCCTCAGAAGACTCCTATCAAACCGTTGAGTTATTGAAGCGTCTGGAAGCAATGGAAGCCTTGCTTGCACGACTTCCCGGAGTAGCTCCTCCAATTATTAAGAGTGCTCTTAACTGCTACGCAGACACTCCATTCACAGATGCAATTGCACTCGTGGAGATGCCAAAGAAGTTTATCTTCCCTCTGATGGAGATGTATGATGGAACAACCGACCCTGATAATCACATAGCACAATACAAGCAACTGATGTTTACCATTGCAATTGCAAGGGAATATCGCGAAGCTACCATGTGCAAAGGGTTCGGGTCAAGCCTCACAGGACCAGCCCTCCAGTGGTTGACAAACCTACCCAACGCTTCAATTGACTCCTTTGCGTCATTGACTGACCGTTTTGTGGAGCAATTTGCAAGCAGCAGGAATTTGGAAAAGACAACTGATGACCTTTACGAGGTCGTTCAGGGGAGAGGAGAGTCGCTGCGTAGCTATGTGTCACGCTTCAACAAAGAGAAAGTGTCCATACCCGGATGTGTCACATCGACAGCGGTCTCAGCGTTTAAAAGAGGTTTGCTTCCAGATGGAGACCTATACAAAGAACTGACAAAATATCAATGCAGGACAATGGAAGATGTGCTACCAAGAGCATGGGCGCAAATCAGGTGGGAAGAAGATCATGCATCTCGTGAAAGACAATCCCCACGCTATGAATCACGCATGGTGAGAAATGAACGAACAACTAGAGATGATAATCCCTACCATAGACCGAGCACCGACATCAACAACAGTCGAAGCGAAACCAGAGACACTTCAGAAGCTACTTATCCCAACAAAATTTAAGAAAGACAATTGAATACTTGGGCCAGTAGCATATAAACTACAACAGCCTAACAGTTGGAGTGCCATGCATCTAAAAACCTACTATGTCTAGGTTAGTTTGGTTTTTTATTTTATTTTTTTACTCTTGATTATGATTTATTTATGCATCTTTTGACGATCCAAGAGACGTCATTGCTTTTATTTACCTTTTGGTGTTTTACCCCATGTCAACGGACATTGTCATGAATACAAGTTTTGAGATTCTCAAATTCAAGTTGTCATTCGTTTGGGCAAAACATACAAAACATCTAAGAGTGAAAATCTCAACTTTTACGAGCGACACTCGGACACCAAGCTATGAGCAATGTAATAAAATTTAGATGCACTGCATCCAAAAGCAACGACAATGACTACGGTCATTGCTGGTCAAACCAAGAGGCATGCCCTCCAAATATTGTGACAATAGTCACCACTCAATAAACGAGGAGGTACGACCTCGACAGGTTATGACTAAAAGTCATTATCTGATAAACGAAGAGGCACGTCCTCAATAAATTGTGCCGACAGTCACTACTCAGTGAAATAAGAGGTACAACCTCATCAAACATATGATAATAGTCATTGCATGATAAATCAAGGGGCACTGCCTTCAACAAATTAATAGATGCTTACCCACTGAGGAAGTAGATTTCGACGAGTTCATTGTTGCTCATCCATAGATGAAGAAGATGCATACAAATTTGTAGTTGCTTATCTACTGTTGCTATTGAGCGCTGGTCACTCCTTAAAAGGAAAAAGTGAACGAAAAAGGTATCGACGTGAAAAAGCGACCGACGGTTTGAACAAGGTTACTCTACAAATTCTAAGAAGAAATTGGAGAGTAAGGGGGCAAGTTGTTGGGTGAAATAAATTCACTAGTCGGTCCCTATATAAACTCAATTCGTAAATTAAAGGTAAGACAGACGAACGACCAAGTGACCGGTCATTGCTATTCTCTATTATTTAAAAGACCTTAAGCATCGACAGTATCTCTGTCTTGAGGTAGCGACTGACGGCCTTCATTAACGGTTTAGCAACGACCGACATAAGATCATAATTCTAAAGGAAATTATAGGGAGCGACCGACATAAGATCTTGATTCAAAGAGGATTAAATGGAGCGACCGACAGACCAAACTCAATTCTATTAAACTTACGACCGACGTTCGAGGCCCAATCCAATAAGGATTAGGGTTGACATAAACCTATAAATAAAGAAGTCATGAAACGAAGACCGACACGCCAAGAAAAGAATAAGCATATAAACCCTAAGAGATATATTTTTGCCGCTCCCTAGTTACACCGACAAAAGACCTAACAATCGATTTCAAAGAGTTTTGTCGATCGACGACGAGTGATAGACGATTCCCTCTTAGGAGATCTTCGATATTTGTTCATTGTAATTCGATATCGATTGATTAATAAAGATAAACTTTTCTCTGTCATTCCGTATTACTGTTCTTGTGCGAACCGGTTAAAATTTGCCCAAACAATTAGTAAAATAAAAAATGGTTTATAATTTTTACTTTTCCATCAACATGGTTTTTTATAAGATGACACCGTGAATATTTGTAAGATTAGTAAAATAAAAAATAACCGTTGACGAACGTAGAGAACACATGAGGAGCCGAAAGATGTGCTTACTCTCAAATGGGTCATAAATGTTATGAATCTAAATTCAAAATATCATTATTATAAATTTATAATGAATCGTCGTCAAGCTTTATACAGTTGATTTAAATATTTGACATATGACATTTTAATATTATAACTTACCATATCGTTTGTTTTTGAAATCAAATTAACAACAATAAAGTTGAACTTTTTGAACAGTTGACCATAAAACGTATTATTATAGCTAAACATCGTAGATTATATTGCTAAAAAAAAACTTCGTAGATTATAAAATTATTAATTTAAAAAAAATAAATAAACATTTTAGTCATTAATTACAATGTATAATATATGTTATCTGTGTTATCTTTTTACTAAGGGTGTTTTATGCAAAATAATTCTCAAATAGATTATATATATATATATATATATATATATTCTCAAATAGATTATATATATATATATATATATATATATTCTCAAATAGATTATATATATATATATATATATATATATATATTCCATCTAAATAATAGGTAACAATCACTTAATAATTAAAATTAACGATGTTAAAAATAATAATTAATATTAATATATTTGAAAAACCGAAGTGTTAACAATAGGTAACAATCACTTAATAATATATTAACGATATAAAATAACTATTAATATATCAAAATTATATAAAAATCACAAAGATGAATAAAACCGTAAACAAATATTCATATTTTTGAATATCTTAGTTTAAAAATTATCTTTATTTATGAACATATTATTTTCATTTAATTAAAAAATTAGATTGATTCAAACTCTATATAATTTTATGTATTTTATAACTTACTTTTTAGGATTCTAATACAATTATTTTTAATCATCAGTGTTCTTTATCATCAGCCTATCATGATCCAGACACAACTCGATCATCATAGTTATTTTTTGTTTTACACTGGATAATATTGCATTTGAAAAAGATAACTGTTCAAAAACAAACATGATCATCATAGTTATTTTATTCCATCATTTTTCGTAGGTGTATTTAAAATTGGTCTCCAATGGGCCAACTGTTTATAATATATATTTTAGATCAAGGGGCACATTACCGTTTGACTATAATAGAAAACTGAGTTCCAAAAACCAAAACGTGTTGGTATAAAAGGATAGTTTGTATAAAAAAATTAGATTATAGAGAGTTTTCTCGCTTATAGAGAGTCAAAAATCAACCACCATGAGAGAAATAATTTTTTTTGTTTCTTTTGTTAACAAAATACATATGTAGATTGAAAATTGTATGGTGATATTAGGAATTATATGTTTCAATTCAAAATCAATTGACAATGAGTAAATTGGTTCAACTCTCTTATATATTATTGTTGGTTAATTCAAACTTTCGATATGAGATCCTAACATGCCTTCTCGAGATGATGGCTCATATCGGCCTATTTCGAACCGAATCCCATTTTAAGACCGGTAATAAAAAAATTTTAAGCCATCTTACTTAGGTTAATAAATAAGGCCCTGCTACCATATTATGAATCATGGGTTTTCAATTCAAAATTAGTTGGCAATAAATAGATTGGTCCAAATTTTTTATATATTACTAAAGCTCATTCCTAATTTTTGTTGTGAGACATATCTTATACACATTCTCTAGAGATTAAGACCTCATGATCCATTAACCTCTACTAATCCGAATAGGTGACATATCGATAATACTAATATAATTCACTAAGATACGAATTATTGTGAACTAGATATTTATTTTTTAAAATTTTAAAATATGCCATTAACGTTTTTTATAGCAAATATGCTATTAAAATTTAGAAATCAACAAATTGCTTTAAATTAATATACCATAAAAGTTGGGAGGAAAGGTCAAGATCGAAAGATATAGTTGGCGCGTTATAAAAAAACAAGAGAAAGTTTACAAAGAATTGTGTAATTTAAAAGACTCGTGGAATGCGGTTTATCATTATGTAATTAAAAATGTGGTTTATCAATTATCACATGCAAACCCCACACAAATTTGTCGCGCGCCACGTGCTGTCATCTGACGGCCACCGTTACACCAACAAAAGCAAACAAAATATAAGAAAAGACATTAAACTAGCCATAATTCGCCATTGTTAACCTTTCTATTTCCTTTGATCCTTTCCTCATATTCATTTTCACTGTCCATGTTAAAGTGTAAGGAAACAGTATAAAAGAAAAATATATCCGCGTGTTTCCGTGTATATATATACATCTGCGTGGGTTTATACCTCCGCATGCAACTATGAAATCATCATCGATTTTCCATAAAAATTCAGAGAAAACAGAGAGATGGATAGTCACGATTACGAACATGGGGAGATTAGCGCCATTTCTCTTGACTTCTTTTTGCATAATTCTCTTCTTCGCCGGTTTCTTTCAGAATCCTTACAAGTCCATCACCGATCGATATAAACTTTCCTTCCAACCTCAAATCGGTAAGGTCAAACCAAAGAAGATATAAGTATATATTTTTTCTGGTATAACTGTTAAATATATAAATATATATATGACCATGAGTATCTTGCATCTGTGATTTTGTTAGTTTTGTTCTTGTGGTATTGTGGGAAAGTTCTATTGATTTGTTTTATCTTTTGCTTTGTTGTGGTTTGGTTAGATCGCGAGTGTGATTTGTTCAAGGGACATTGGGTTCGAGACAAGAGTGGATCTCTTTACACGAACTCAAGCTGTTCTACGATTCCTGAATCAAATAACTGCATAAAAGCAGGTAGACCAGACAGAGATTTCTTGTTCTGGAGATGGAAACCTGATGGATGCGATCTTCCGAGGTTTAATCCCAAGGTGTTTCTCAGTTTGGTTCGAGGGAAGAAGATGAGTTTTATTGGTGATTCTGTAGCCAGGAACCACATGGAATCTCTTCTCTGCTTGTTGTCAATGGTGAGGTTAAATCTTTTTTTCTTCTGAGGATATATCTGTTGCTTTGTTTACAAGAAAAGTTTTTAAAGAATAATAGCTTTTGCTTGTGTAGGAAGAAACTCCAAAAGATATCTACAAGGATGTAGAAGACAGAAACAGGATTTGGTACTTCCCAAACCATGATTTCACTCTCTCAGTCTCTTGGACTAGGTTTCTTGTGGCGGAACGAGAGAGGAGAGACGGCAACAAGACAGGAACAGGATTGTATGATTTAGATATTAGCAAGATCGATGAAGGTTGGTTTAAGGGTCTGCCAAATACAGATATAGCCATTGTCTCGGCTGTTCACTGGTTCTTCAGACCAATAGTCATACACAGAGGAGACGAGACACTTGGTTGCATTTACTGTAACTTACCAAACATGACTCAGATTAGCCCGGAGGAAGGGTTAAAGCGTGTTTACTCTGCGGTTTTTAAGCACATCGATGAGTGTGACAAGTGCAAGAAAGATTTGGTGACGGTCCTGAGGACTTTCTCACCTGCCCATTTCGAGAATGGGTCTTGGGATAACGGAGGAGCGTGCAGCAGGACGAGTCCTTTGGAGGAAAACCAAATCGATCCTCAGAGCAACGAGATGAAGATCAGTACATCTCAGATTGAACAGCTTGAAGGTGTAATAACAAAACGAGACAACAACTCCAAAAAGTTTGCGGTTTTGGATGTGACTAAGGTTATGCTGATGAGACCAGATGGGCATCCGAATGGTTATTGGGATAATAAATGGATGAAAGGTTACAATGATTGCGTCCACTGGTGTTTGCCCGGGCCAATTGATACGTGGAGCGAGTTTCTAATGGCTATAATTAGAAGCTTGAAAGGTTACAATGATTGCGTCCACTGGTGTTATTTCATTTGTGGAAACATTCTTTTACATTTGCTTATGAGTAAGTATATCATTGATGCCATTTTTTTCCCACTGCTTATAGAATATCTGTTGTTACACAGAGATTATACAATACTATAACTTTCGTTTTACTTCATATGGTTGCTTCCGATCTTCTGCAAATTGTACCGTTTAGTAATATCTTGCAAATTATAAAGTTACTTACCATAACAAATTTGAATGATACAAAATAAACGAAAAAAACACAATTGATAGAAATAATATAAACTAAATTCATATAAAAAGTTGTTTTATTTATGTTGATTTTACATTTTGTATGTTGATTTAAAAATACAATTTAATCGGTTACAGCTAAAAAAACTTTATTATACAGTTATAAACTCACTGTAATGATTAAATATATTTTAACAGCATATTTAATGAGATTTTTACTCATTTTGTTTGATCGAATTCCATATATTCTGGACATTTTTGAATCTGCTTTTGGGAAAGAACTTTGCTTGCTCATAGGGAGAATGTCATGCATCATGCATGGATCATATTCTACTATTGCAGTAACAATCCTGAATATTTCACTATTATATAGTTTTGTACTTTGTTTTGTTTGAACAGTTTATTAAATTCGTGTTCGATTGGAAAAAAGAGTGTGATTGTGAAGAAATTAGATTCCAAGTCGGCTTTAATTTCAAATAATACTGATAATGAAAGTTAGGACTTGAAGGTTAAATAAACAACATGCGAACGGTATTATTTTTGAAACGGTAAAATCTTATTTTGTCGCCAAAATCAGAGAAAACAATAACAAATTCCATGAAAGCAACTTGGAGAAGACGATCTCGAGAGAAGAAAATTTGTTATGAATATTGACTTTTCTTATTAATTATTCTGTAGAGTATCGTTTCCTTTATATACAATAAACTGTATGCTAACATAAGCTCAATTATGTGCAGGATATGCTAACATAAACCAAGAGTGAACCAAGAGTAAAAATACTCATGATACACCCCCGCAAGCCTTTCAATCCGGAGCAGGAGAAGGAGTGAAGAGGCTTGACATTGACATTCGACCAAAAAGCAAATTGAACGGACCGGGATGAAGCGGCTTGGTCAGAATATCAGAGAGTTGATTGTCACTTGTTACGTGAAGAGCTTTAAGATTCCCGAGCTTGATCTGATCTCTGACAATGTGACAGTCAATCTCGATGTGCTTCGTTCGCTCGTGAAAGACAGGATTCGTTGCAATGTATATTGCCGATTTGTTGTCACAAAACAATTTTGCAGTTTTGGTGACTGTAATGCCAAAATCCCTGAGTAACTGTTGTAACCACAGAATATCACGAGTCACATCAGCTAAGCTTCGGTATTCTGCTTCAGTAGAACTTCGACTCACAACTTGTTGTTTCCTTGATTTCCAGCAGATGAGTGAAGTACCAAGATAAACGCAGAAACCTGAAGTTGATTTTCTGAAATCAGGACATGAAGCCCAGTCTGCATCCGCAAAGGCATTGATGCATAATTCCGAGTCTGCAGAGTAGAATAGACCTTGTCCTGGATTCCCTTTCAGATATTTAAGCACCCTATGAGCAGCATGGAGATGAGCATATGTTGGATGTTGAAGAAATTGACTGAGCCGATGCACTGCATATGTAATATCAGGCCTAGTATAAGTCAGATAAAGTAAGCGCCCAATCAACTCTCTATATGGAGTGGCTGACTCAAGAGGTGTTCCTGTGTCTTTGCTGAGTTTACTGTATGGATCCATCGGAATGCTGCTTGGTTTACAGGCAAGAAGACCAGCATCTTCTAACAGGTCTAATGTATATTTTCTCTGACACACAGAAATACCTTTAGAAGATCTTGCAATTTCCAGACCCAGAAAGAATCGCATAGGACCCAAATCTTTGATCTTGAATACCTTAGCCAATACTGCTTTTAGCGATGCTAGATCTGCAGCATTGTTACTTGCAATGGCTATATCATCAACATACACCAGCAAAGCAATGAAACCAGTAGCTGTGTTCTTGACAAAAAGAGTTGTGTCAGAAGCAGACTGAGTAAATCCATCAGCTAAAAGCACATTGGTGAAAGTCTGATTCCACTGTCGTGAGGCCTGCTTCAAACCATATAAGCTTTTATGAAGACGACACACAGCATTGGGAGGAAGTGAATCAGGGGTACTCGGTGTGTAGCCTTGGGGAAGACTCATATAAATTTCCTCATCAAGTTCACTATGCAAAAAAGCATTTGAAACATCCATCTGTGTCAATTCCCAGTCTTTAGAAGCAGCAAGCCCTAACATCAGTTTCACACTGGCAAGTTTAGCAACCGGAGAAAAAGTTTCATCGAAATCAACACCCTCCTGTTGAGTAAACCCCTTTGCTACTAAGCGAGCTTTGTACCTCTCTATAGTACCATCTGAGTTGTATTTGATGGTGAACACCCATTTACAACCAACTAGATTTTTTCCTGGTGGTAAGGTGGTAATACTAAACGTATTATTCTTCGCCATAGCTTGAAATTCATCATTCACAGCTTCTTTCCATTTGTCAGATGCCATGGCTTGTCTGAAAGTCTTAGGTTCTGTTTCGATGGAGTAAGATAACAGGTAGGAGCAAAAAGGCATTTGGAATTTTTGATAGGATAGGACAGATGATATTGGATAGGGAGTTGTATGGTGAGGAGGAAGGGAGGGAGTGGTGTGGAGAAGAGCACAATGGTAATCAGACAAGTAACTAGGAGTTTTAGCTTGTCGTTTAGGTCTTTCACTATGTATAGAATTTCTATTATCATCAGACATAACTATCTCATTTGAATTTGGTACATTCCTAGTTATGCTTGATGAAGATGATGCAGATGCAGATGCAGATGCA
>JAHZTW010000001.1:33596069-33610651 GCA_020283515.1 Alliaria petiolata
AGACGAAGGTAAGTCTTCTAACTGGTCTTTTAAGTTGTTTCTAATCTTTCTTTTAACTAACTTCGGGCTTATTAACACTGGGGACAGTGTTGTTTAAGTCTGGGGGAGGTGATTACTCACTTTGTGTTTTGTTTTAAGAGTCTGTCTTGAGTCAAAAAATTTGAAATTTTTTGTTTTATTGAGTCAAAATCAGTTGGAACTTTCAGTTTTTCTAGGAACTAACCACAGGAAGTTGACACTTGAAAGAACCATTGCTATAAGAGTTGATTGCAGGTCTTACTAAGTAGAAAGCTGCAAGTGGACCAGTCTAACAGGACGCGTTCAGATCCTCTTATAAGAACTAGGTATGCGCAGAACTTGATTCCTCTTTCAGTATGAACAGATAAGCAATTGCAGTCTCTCCTTGATCTTCCCTTGAGAAAAGAAAGAAAAAGATTCTAAGTCTGGGAATAGTGCAAATAACCTCATGAGTCTGTCTCCTCACAAGGAACAATATTAGTGAGTTCTCTTGAACCCGTCTCCTAACAAGGAACACAAGTAGAGAGTAGCACTATTTTCCGAGATATTCAAAAGCAAAAGAAGAGTCAATGAAAATATCTTAGAACACCCTGAAAATAGGCAGCAGTTGACTAAGAGAAGAGAAAATAGGAGAGCT
Organism: Alliaria petiolata; assembly: GCA_020283515.1. Taxonomy (NCBI): domain Eukaryota; kingdom Viridiplantae; phylum Streptophyta; class Magnoliopsida; order Brassicales; family Brassicaceae; genus Alliaria; species Alliaria petiolata. The sequence continues at coordinate 33,596,725 of JAHZTW010000001.1, forward strand.
GTATGAAGAATGTCTTATTCAGGCACTAAGGAAGGGAAAGAATCTGTAAAGTTCTGTGGCAATACCACTGTTAGAGTTCGAAATTTTTTATCAAGGAAAGGATATGGATTCAAACTGAGAGATTGCTAAGCTTGTGGTAAGTACACTGAAACATTACCTAAGGTTGGCTCTATATCATGTGGATTCAAGAAGTGTTAATCAATGTGGCCTTTTGAAGAGGTACTCGAAAGTTTCTGTTTTCAAACTTCTACTTCATTCTAAGTTTCTGTTTTGCTTGAGGGCAAGCAAAGGCTAAGTCTGGGGGAGTTGATATATCATGGTTTTTACCCATTTTTGGACCATGATATAAGTCTTTTTATAGATTCTTTTGGTCTTTTTAGAGTCCTATTAGAGTCTTTGCAGATTGAACTACGTTTGGAGCATAATTGGAGATTTTGAAGCCTTTTGGAGCATTTTGGAGAAGCAGCCGAAGTGATGAAGTCAGAGAGCCAGATTTTGGAATGAGTGTCGATCGACACCAATCGTGGATTCCTAAAACCGCCTGATTATACAAGTTTTGAAGAAAAAAGAAATTTGCTCAGAAGATTTCCTTATTTACAAAGCTGCTCCAGCTCGTGTTTTAGCCTATAAATATAGTTTTTTAGCCATTGTTTATAACACACACATTAATTTAGAGAGAGATTATAGAGAGAAGAATTTGACTCCTTTAGAGCAAATTTGGAACTCCTTTGATTCTATTGATTTCTCTTATGCTTTCTATTCAGATTATGATATATGTTTCATTGATCATGTCTGAGTAGTTTTCTTGTTAGGTTTAAGGTTTTTCAAAGGTGGTTGATGAATTGTTAGGTCGAACTAAATTGTTAGGATAAAATCATTAGCGTTCTTCATCTGGATTTGTGTTTAATGCTTATTCTATCTTCGCGGCCTAGAATCTGATCTTATGTTAATAAATAGATGCGAGAGTATTATTGATTACCTGAACTAATGTTAGATGAGCAAAATACCTGTTCGCAAAGAGATTTGGTTTAAGAATTTTGTGAACAATCGAACCTGTTATTAATGCTTGTCTGAATTGATAGGATTTGCAAAGAGATTTGGAATTCTAGGGTTTAGACATAGAAAATCTTCGCAGCGAGAGTTGGTTGATTTTATAATTGTGTTTCGAGTTCTAGAACGGTTCTTAATAAATATCCTGACAGTTTTCTTTCTGCAATTTGGAATCATACCTTCGAATTTCCCATAGCCTAGCGTTTTGTCTCCTGATTTTAAGAACTTAATCAATCATCTCCTGCTTTAGTTTGTTACTTGTTTTTACTTTCAACTTTATTCTTAGCTTAATTCGAACTTAAAAGTCTGCTGTGTGACGACTCGATTCTCTGTGGATTCGATCCTTAAGTACTGCAATCGATCTTTTAATTTGAGAGAGTAGCTCTAGGGTAAATTTGACCCCTATCAAATTTTGGCGCCGTTGCCGGGGAATTGATTAGTTGCCTACAGATTTTTAGTATTAGAATTTTGTCTAAGTTTTTATTTTGTTTTTGATTACTAACTTTTGGTTTTGATTTTAAGTGTTTCAAGTTTTATTTAAAAAAAAAAAAAAAAAAAAAAAAAAAAAAAAAAATTCTCGACACGAACGAATATCGACCGTGGTAGACACAGGAGCTCGACATGAATAGTGTCGATCGACACTTTTCATAGTGTCGATCGACACCCCCTCGGAGGTAAGTTTACTCAACTTGTTTTCTTCATATTTCTCTCAATTCTTAACGGATTTGAGTGATTTAAGAGCCTAAGTTGTATAGATTTTCATCCTCTATCCATCCTGTCCATTATCTATTTTATTTGGTTTGTTTCTGACCTTAAGATTTAGTCACACTGAGGACAGTGTTGATTAAGTCTGGGGGAGGAAAATACTAATGTATTTTGCTTTGTTTTGTTTTGAGAGTCAGTTGAGTCAGTCCAAAAACTTGTTTTATTGAGTCAAAATTTTGTTGAAACTATGATCTTTCTCTTGGTTTATTGTGTTGATGATTTCGTTTAAGTGACCATTGCTGCAGAATCAGCTCATATCCGACTAATGAAAAATCCAAAGGCTGACCAGTTTACCAGAGACAACCATATTTCCAGCAGAATCCACTAAGCTTGAGCTAATTTCTGAACTCTTTTCTTTTACCTCATTCATGTGATTGGTGTTCATAGAGCTTGACTCCTCGTTCATACCTGACAAATGCATCTTGTTTGAAAGTGATGGTACTCCTCTCCCTCATTAGAAAGTAGCAATTAAATGCAGAAAAGATGAAAGGATTTTCTTTTGAGTAAAGGGGTAGGAAAATTTCCAATGACCCCATTATTTTACTCTGAAAGGAATGATCACACAAAGGATGGAAGCAAGGTTAGGAAAATTTCCCGTGATACCATTATTTGCTTGCACCTTTGATATAAAAAAAAAAGAGAAAGAATGTGAATAAAATAAGTCTGGGAGAGGAGAGAAAAAGTATCAAAAGTTGTATGATGGGTTTCTAATGGTATTGTACGGGAATGATGTTGGATAAACTTCAACAAAATCTTGAAGCCTAAGATAATCTCTAACAAGTTGGTTAGGATAAGAAAAGGCAATTCATGTAATCCTAAGGGAATTAGGAAGATGTCTAGTTCTAAGAAAAGGAAAAACATGTAATAAGGAAAATAGGATTAGGAAAAGGAAAACTCTAGTTCTATATATGTTCACGCCAAAGTTGTGGTTAGAACATAAGAAAAGATTAAGAGCTTTGTGTTTAGTTTTTGAGCTAAGTTTTCTAAACATCAATAAAGAAAGTTGTCTTTATTCAAAGCTAAGAGAGTCTTACGATACTTTAAATGAGTCTAGAAGGTTCTTGACATTGAAAATCATTGATGAGACCCAGCGATGATGGTTTATGGATTATGTTGTGAAATTGTGGGTTGAATCTGGGAGGTTGCGAATGTCTAAGGAGAAGTACATGGTGGTTCGATTTGGATTGGTCTTGTAGTGTGTGGATTAGAAGATGAGTAGTTAATATAATGCTCTAAAGAGAAGGTGAGTTTCTGTGTTTTCAAACCTCGACTCTATATTTAGTTTATGTTTTGCTTGAGGGCAAGCAAAAGCTAAGTCTGGGGGAGTTGATATATCATGGTTTTTATGGTTTTTAGCCATGATATAAGTCTTATTTATAGAGTCTTTTTGGTGTTTTTAGAGTCCTATTAGAGTCTTTGCAGGTTCAGNAACCTAATATTACCAAATCCTAAAAATCGATTCTCTTATGTTCTACTTGTTTGATTTTTGAGAACTTGAAATCGAATTGAACCTAAGCTAAACTAGAACATTAAAAATCGGATTGCTTGTTTAAATATTTAATCTCTGAGAACCTCACAATCAAATTTGAACATTAATCATACATAAACCATAAAACCGATTTGCGATTTGCTTGTTTATCTTTGATTGTTTGAATAACCAAAACCGGATGAACCCTAAATCTAAAATCGCATGTTATTTTGAATTTGGAAGATTTCCTTTTTAATTAAAATCGCAAATTGGAAATTCCCTTATTCGTTTTTGAAAGTTTCCTTATTTGTTTTGGAAAATTTCCTTATTTTAAATTTGGACAATTTCCTTATTTTGAAATTGGAAAATTTCCTTTTTGTTTAACCACATTAAAATCGGTTAGGACAATTTCCTTATTTGTTTTGGAAAGTTTCCTTATTTGAAATTGGGATAATTTCCTTATTTTGAATTTGGAAAATTTCTTGTTTTCCTTTATCACCTAGAATTAAATGTTAGGATTGAATTTGGGAAACTTGCTTGATTTAAAATCGCATGATAAATGCATAAATACAATTGGTTGAAAGAAACCCTAAAATCTTAAGATAAAACCGATGCTTGATTTCAGATGGCGAAAGTCAACAATTTGGACTTCGCAGCCCTTAATCTCTCAGGAGATAATTACTTGCAATGGGCTTTAGATGTAAAGATCATGCTGAAATCAGAAGGGCTCGGTGAATGCATTAATGATGCAAATAACGAATCCGAGAGGAATAAGTATAAGGCGATTCTAATCATACGCCACCATCTCGTTGAGAGTCTCAAAGATCAATATTTGACGCTTGAGGATCCTCTTGATCTCTGGAAGGAGTTAAAGGCAAGATATGATCATCAGAAGATGATTATACTGCCTAAGGCCAAATATGATTGGCTTAACTTAAGGCTCCTAGACTTTAAGTCCGTGGATGAATACAACTCGGCCCTATTTAAGATAGTTTCAAAATTGAAGCTATGTGGCGAGATTGTGACAGAGAAGGATATGCTTGAAAAGACCTTCTCGACCTTCCACTCAAGCAACGTGTTGCTACAGCAACAGTATCGTGAGAAAGGCTTCACGACCTATGCAAGTTTGATCTCTTGTTTATTGCTTGCGGAGCAAAACAATGAATTGCTGATGAGAAACAGCGAGATGAGACCTCCTGGATCAACCCCACTTCCTGAAGCCCACGTGGCCGAGGACACTAAGATGAATACCGAGGCAAACCATGTCCAGAGATACCAAAGAGATAATGGTCATGGACGTGGAAAGGGACAAGGGCGTGGTCGCTACCACCCATATGGTCGAGGTAATGGCCGCGGATTTGATTCTAACCGCGGTCGAGGTCGTGGCCGAGGGAGTGGCCACGCGAATCAAACCGGACATCAGTCCGACCCGACTAAGTCTGTTTGCCATCGATGTGGGATGGACAATCATTGGGCCAAGACATGTAGGACTCCCAAACACCTTGTGGATCTTTACCAAGGAAGTGTTAAAGGGAATAATCCAGAAGCCCACATGATCCAGCATGATAAGGAAGGCGACTTCGATCATGAACGAGATGACCTTCTGGATTACGAAAATAATGATCTCTTGGAGACATCAGATTGTTTAAAATAGGCATTAAGATTTTATTTTTGTTGCTTTCATGTTTAGCTTTGACTTTTTAGAACTACTTTGAGTTTATTGTTATTATCTTGTCTGATTTTCGCTTGATAATATAAATGTCTTATTGCTCATATAAACGACAATATGAGTTCAAAAAGTACAAGTATAAAATCTCGACCAAAAAGGCATTGCCTAAAGGGCATGAATTTTTCACCCATACAAAGCCCATTGAGTTATAAGAATGGTTTCCAAATAAAAACAATGGGCAAAAGGAAATGAAAGTTCCTTAAGATCGCCTAAGGCACTAAAAGAAAATGGTCGAGACTATACTCTACTGATCTAGACTATGCCAAAGATCAGTATGATAGAGGCAAAAGCCATGGTAACCGCTATAAGTATACCCCACGAAATTTACACTATATGGCATGACTGGATTAGCCATCCAAGTCCAAAACTTGATGCAAAGATTGATCATGAAAACGGCACAAAGAGTTATCCCATAGAGTCTCACGTTGTGTTACATGTGCACAAGGGAAACTCATCAGATTTATTGTCTCAAGCATCACGAAATTATAGTATACTCATGAGGGGGAGTGAGGACAAAACCGTGGCCCATGACTATACTACAAATTCGATGATCATAATAAGACTCGGCCAAATTTTATAAACAAAGGTCACCTATAAGGTTTAGACCCTAAAGTCTATCAGCTTGGAGACATCACAAGTTTTACATGTATATAAGATCAGTATGCATCAGGCCATATAAGTGAGCATAGATATTCCCATCTCAGATTGAATACGGGTCATGAGCCAGACATATACCATCTTAAGAGATTTTGAATAAAATCACCACATACATATGTGCCGTCTAAGATGGAATCTCATAAGGAGATTGGGAATATATATATGTTGGATAAGAAATATTTCTCCTACGAATTTTAAAGAAGCCTTGAGCCAAATATGGGTGATCTATTTAGTGGCCAAGGAACACGGATTACATGAGTTTAATGAATCCGAATATCCAACATTATAAGGAGAAACGTAATAAGCTGACAAGAGAAATGAAATGGTATCAACCATCGGTGTCTTGGCAAGATCCTCGGACTAGATAAAGATTTAAGGACGTCCAAATACAAAGATCATATAAAGCTAGCATAATCAGATGCCAGACACATTGACCCGAAAAGAAAAGAATGACTAAGTCATATCAGCTTAAGCACCACGAAATTGATGTCTTAGAGACACAATCAAGTTGCTACGGAGTCTATACAAGATAGACCAATAAGTTCCATAAGATAAGAAACCTCGGAAAAAGGGTGCATAATATAAATTCGGGTTTATTAAGGAAACCAGTCTAGACATAGAGATATAAGGCTGGCCAGCTGAACATCTAAGGTACCAAACCATGTAGCTTGGGACGCCAAGCTGCAAGGTAATAAAGGTCCTGGATTATGAAATCTCAGATCGATCAAATCATGTCTGGATCAAAATAGGAACTACATAAGAGTGTTAACACCAAAATGTATAAGAAAGCGCGTACAAGATAGTAGCACTTGAACAATAAAGAAACAAGCGAGGATCAGAACCCACGAATAAGAATGCATTCATAAGATAAAAGGAAACGTGGGATTATGAAAGTGGCAGGCGTATTGACCACATAAGAAAACGCCATCAGATGATTAAACCAGTGGATAAATAAGTCCTGTGAAGAAAAGAAAATCGTGAGACCACATGATCTAAAGTGTTCATGTTTTACAAGCATTTCGAGATAGCTTGGTTACATAAGGATACTCACAGAGACTAAGGAATAAATTATAAGGAGATATACTCCAAATGTGGTGGGTGCTGCTACAAACTCGAAAGTCTGGACACATAAGAAAGAAATCAAATTGATATAGTAAGCAGCCTATGGTCCACTGGATAACGAAATAGAGCTGAAAGATAAAAGAAGTTCTCGAGACCAGCATTGTATTAAGCTGAATAAATCGCTCTATGGATTGAAACAATAGACTAAGCGAGTACTTAGTGAAAGAGGGTTATAAAGACGATCCCATGCATATTCATAAAGAAATTCGATAAGGGATTCGTAATTATCGCAAAAGGGTACTCAAGCGATTTAATATGGACCAGGCTTACCCACTGACTAGCCCAATGATGGTGAGAAGCCTTGGCCTGGACAACGATCCATTCGGTCCAGTAAAGAAGGACGAAAAGGTCCTTGGTCCCGAAGTGCCATATCTCAGTGCTATAGGAGCGTTAATGTACTTGGCTAGTCACACTAGGCCGGACATATGCTTTGCCGTGAACCTCCTTTAAAGATTCAGTTCTTGTCCGACCCAGAGGCACTGGAATGGGATCAAACACATATTTCGTTACCTGAAAGGGACGAAAGACATGGGTCTATTTTATACTAACCTTAACAAAGAAGGATTAGTTGGTTTTGCTGATGCAGGTTACCTTTCGGATCCACACAACGGTCAATGACTCAACACATTAGACGAGATTGTGGGATGACAGAAGGGAAAGAAGAACCGACCAGCATGTACGAAGACAATGCCGCATGCATAGCTCAGTTGAAGGATGGATACATTAAAGGAGATCGGACGAAGCACATATTGCCAAAGTTCTTTTTCACTCACGACCTACAGAAGGCCGGTGAACTCCAGGTGCTCCAAGTCCGCTCAAGTGACAACTCAGCCGACCTCTTCACAAAGTCGTTTCCAACCTCCACGCTCAAGAAGCTTATGCATCAGATTGGCATGCGCCGATTGAAGGACCTTCAGTGATGTTCATTTCAGGGGGAGTAATACGTGCTGTACTCTTTTTCCTTCACTAAGGTTTTGTCCCACTGGGTTTTCCTTGGTAAGGTTTTAATGAGGCAGCATTCCCCAAGCGTATTACTGAGATCCCATCATCATCACATACGGTTATGTCATCCAAGGGGGAGTGTTATAAACCATTGAGGTTTGGATGTCCATAACCGGCTCAGTCCATAAGGCCCAATTCGTGGTCTAGTCTCGGCGTGAAGACCAAGTCCCATTAGAGATAAGATTTCTTTTTCCTAATAGGATTAGTAGAAGTTTTCCTATTTCATGTATGAGTAGTAAAAGGACTATTTCCTTTTCTCTCCTTTGTGTAATCACTATGAATATAGACCATTGGTCTCAGCAATAATACAACACAATTCATTAGATTCACAACATTTATATTGATAATTTATTGTTTAACCGTTACTGCACCCGCAAGTTAACCAGTCGTAAGTATCCCGCAAACGCACCCGTTTCCAACCGATGTGCCAGTCGTACAAACTGCTTAATAACGCTGTTAACCGCAATCGCCCGCTTCTGCAAACTTTCGCAACCGCAGCCGCAACCGCTGCGTTTAAATCAGTCAGGCTCTTAGAATAGGAAAACTTTCTGATCGATAAAGCTGACCTGACGCTTTTTCCGGAGTGATAAAAATAAATGGAATATTTCCATTTATCTTGACCGATCTAAAATAGCAAGAGCCTTTTAGGGTTTTTTAACGGGACGAGCTCAATTGATGATGGGCTTTTTAGAGGGGGTGCGAATCCGACTGTAACAGTTAGTCCCCCAGTTCGGCAAACGAAGGAGTATCGAGTTTACCGAATTAGAAGGGAAACGGTTCGGCATGAATTGAGGTCGGTCCCTGCTACAAGTTAGAATTTTTTTTTAAAGTATGTACCTTTGAGATGTCAGGTCGGAGGCATGTCGAGAAAGCTCTATCTTCAGCGCGTAGGTTTCGAGACCTAGCTTTGTAAGTCTGCGCGTTTACACGGTTTTAGGCATTGAAACACATCCGACAGGCAGTTCGAACAGTTGTAAGTGAAACTTATCCGTACTCGCCACACGCGAAAATGGTAATATCAAGCAATTCATTTTGTTTTTTTTTTCTATGATTAAACAATTAAGGAATTGAGAAGCAACCCGAACAAAGACTAAAAACACAATATTTTATTGTGACTTGGGAAAAAAGAAGAAAAAAAAACTCGCTTGGACATTATTTTTTGAAAGATTTAGTAGATATCTAAATTTTATAAGAGATCCTACACATATACAAATTGAATGTGAAAGTGAAACAATCAGGGAAGATGGATATATTTCAAAAGTGCTTCTAAGAATATCCGGGAATAAATAACTCTTACAAAACAAAAAATGAAGAAAAGTTTAAACGATTTCGAAACAAGAATGAAGATTTTGTCTGGTTTCCAATACCAAATCCACAGCTTCCATCTCACCATTGTCTCTGTTCTTGGCTCTGTTCCTGACATAACCCAGATGAAAAGAAAGAGGCCAAACCATTGGATAAAATCGAAACTTTGTAAACCAAAATGAAAGGAGGTTCACTCTCTCTTCAGAAGCTGCAATAGAATGGAGTTACAAAGTCTGCATATAATTCAAATAAGTTCTATCACAATCCTTGCCCTGGAATTGTTAGATATGGACTTTTTAACCTGAACGAGAGATATAGTATGATGATCATATGTATATAATTCCCAAGGCAAGAGAGACTTTAATAAACAATGACGAACCATGAACACAACAATGGTATTGGTAAATGAAAAAAAAAGGTGGATTTGTTCAGTAGACAAATTACTTTGAGAAAACAAAATTGTGTTCCTACATATATATAATAGAAAGTAAAATGAAATAGTACAATACGTCTTATAAGAAAACTATAATAATCCTATTACTTTGAGTAAAGATTTAGCAGTTTCGATGTTAATATCCGGCATAAAGTCAACAGTAAGAAGCCCTGCAACGAGACCATATCAACCTAATTGGAACATATTTTTTAAGAACTTCATCTGAGTTATTAAAAAAACAAGATATTGTTCATTATAGGTGAAATTTTTGAGTCTTTTATGAGTTAAAGAGTTTTTTAGAAATTTTTTTGGTCATTTCTCGAGTATTTTCAAGTTTTAAGTCATTTTAAAAGAAAATGAGATATTTTGGATGCAAACGAACTTATATACAAGATAATGCATACTTATTAGAAGTTTGGCATTCGTTGAACAACTTTCCACCCATAGATTGTTGTCAACAAGGTCAATCTTGCTCAGCCTTAGACAACATAATACTTAACTTTTCTGGTAAATCTGGTTGTTAAGCCTATTTACCAATACAACTTTTTAATTCTAAAAGGTGATAACAGAAATATCACCTGGATGGTTAAACCGCGATTAAGATAGTTCCATTATAAAGTCAATCTCTAAAGCCCTTTTGTTGAAATGTAGCTGAACTGATGCACTGATCCAAATGAATCTGAAAGTAGTTTAGATCCTGGAAAGAGACAGACCAAATCGATCAGTAGTATCAGTAGAAACATCATAAGAACAAGTTCTTACCTTCTTCTTCAACTTTGCTTACAATAATGTAAAACATTAATGAATTGCATCACACATGGCGCATACTAAGCAAGTCAAATCAAATCATTATGACTCTAATCGGTACAACTGTAGAATTGTTGAAGCGTTAGAGATAAGTTTCGCGTTTTATACTCCATTCATAAATTATTTTTGTATCGATTAAAACCCTTAAGTTATTTCTACGACAATGACGTGTAACACACGACAACACCTCCTTAAAGAGTTTGATTTCTCGCACAAATATATAATATCCTCAAGGCTCAAAGCAGAAAAAGTTTATACGAATCCGAATCACGATGGATCCAACCCAACAACTCGACCCGGTTTACGATATCGTCATACTCGGAGCATCCGGGTTCACCGGCAAATACGTCGTTCGAGAAGCTCTCAAGTTCCTCCAAACTCCGTCTTCTCCGTTAAAGTCCCTAGCTTTAGCGGGTCGTAATCGGACCCGGTTAACCCAATCTCTCGAATGGGCCGCCCGCCCAAACCCGCCTCCTTCCTCCGTCGCTATCCTGACTGCTGATACATCCGACGCTGATTCACTTCGCCGTCTCTGTAGTCAGACCAAACTCATCCTCAATTGTGTTGGACCGTTTAGTATCCATGGCGAGCCTGTTGTCGCCGCTTGTGCCGATTCAGGGTAAAATCGTCTTTTCCTCTGTTTTCGCAAATGTTAGTTACACTGTGATTTTTTTTTAAAAAAGACAAGAATCTGCTATGTTTCAGTGTTAAGAACTGTTAACTAGATCAAATTTTTAGGGTTTTGAGATTTCGATTTTTTTTTTTTTTTTGAACCTTGATTTCTTGTTTCTAATTCTTGACAAATGATAAGATAATCTTGAATACTTTAAGGGGAAAAATTTCTGTTATGAAATGATTATTTAAGAGAAAATAGTGAATGAATCTTTCTGTTAAGTTTTAATCTCTGATCAGATTTAAGGAATGATTAAAGTTGTAGCTTTGATGAAAAAAAAGTGTAGTCATGTTAAGTTTCTTGCTACATGGTTTTTATAGGTGTGATTATTTGGATATAAGTGGTGAACCTGAGTTCATGGAGAGAATAGAAGCTAACTACCACGAAAGAGCACAAGAGACCGGCTCTTTAATCGTTTCTGCTTGTGGTTTCGATTCAATACCTGCTGAGTTGGGTCTTCTCTTCAACTCCAAACAATGGTTGCCTCCATCGGTTCCTAACCATATCGAAGCATATCTCAGCTTTGAGTCTGACAAAAATATTGTTGTAAACTTTGGGACTTACGAGTCTGCGGTTTTAGGTGCGTCTGACAGAGAAAAGCTTAAAGCACTCAGACGTTCAAGACCTAGAAGGCCAAAGCCATCGGTAAGTATATGTGACATTGAAACAAATCCTACTCGAGATTGAGATTATATCAAACTTTGGAATGTATTTTGCAGATTCTTGGTCCACAAGCTAAAGGATCAACAATGGAAAATAACAAGAAGATTGGTCTTTGGACTTTGTTACTACCTTCTGCTGATACAGCAGTTGTTCGTAGAACTCTCACAACTCTAACAGAGCAACCACATGGTCTCCCTGGGCTTAACGAGAGTCCTGATCAGATACAGAAGAGAGAAGCCTTCTGGTCAACGATCAAGCCAGCTTATTTCCGTGTAAAGATAACATCGAAATCTCTATTTGGGATATTCCGATATGTTACACTTGGAGTCTCCCTTGGTATACTTTCCAAGTTCTCCTTCGAAAGATGGCTTCTTTTGAAGTTCCCTTCGGTGTTTAGCCTAGGTTGGTTCCAGAAGAAAGGTCCAAGTGAGGAAGAGGTAGAGAGCGCTACGTTTAAGATGTTGTTCATAGGTCGTGGCTACAGCGAAGAGAGTCTTGTTTCACAAGGAAAGACAAAGCCTGACATGGAGATTGTTACAAGAATCTCAGGACCTGAGGTTGGGTATGTAACCACTCCGATAACACTTGTTCAATGCGGTTTGATAGTCTTGGGCCAGCGCGAAAGCCTAGTTAAAGGAGGAGTCTACACGCCCGGCATCGTGTTTGGTTCAACCGATATCCAGCAGCGACTTGAAGACAATGGCATATTCTTTGAGGTGATTTCGAAGAACAAGATTCAAGACTAAGATCGAAAGAGATTTCTTATTTGAATATTATATTCTGTTTTTTAAGTTATGTTTCTTCATCTAACAAGCTTCAATGACACGATGAAGACAGTTTAATGGTAATAATAAAACCGTTTCCTTGACTTTTGGTATAGATGTGTACTCAAGAACAGAGTGTCGAGTGAAAAAAGACTTTTATTCAGTAATCTTAAGCTAGAAACAGACCATCCCAGTGAAGAAAATGGATGGAAAAAAACTCTAGAAGATGGCATTTAGGTGTTACAAGTTGTGATTATAGATGGAAAAAATATTATAGTAATGTTACAACATTTGTAGGACAATACACAACTCTTCAATGCACAATAATTTCGGTGAAATGTTTTCAGAATTTTATGGTTTTACTTTTAGATGATTGATCAAGACCACCTTGTTCAAACAAAAGATTCTTCCTTTTCAAGGATTAAATTTAAAAGCGTAGGGATTTGACCATGGTCAACGAAGTCAATCTTCCTCAGCCTTAGACAACACAAGACCCATTTTTTTTTTCTGGTAACTCCTCTTGTTTTTGAGCCTATTTACAAAGACAGCTTTTTAATTCTTGAACAAATATATGTCTATTAAAAGATGATAGCAGAAACAATTTATCAAGAGTTCCAATTTTAAGTCGTTCTCGAAATGCTTCAAGCCCCTTTTCTTGAAATGAAGCTAAACCGATGGATAGAGAAACATTAAAAAAACATTGGAAATGAGGGTTATTTTGGCGATTTTTTGTGCGATTCTCCTCTGTAGTTTCTCCGATCGTGAGAACGATTGTCTGATCATAGATCCACTATCTTCTGGTCATCTATGTGTCGGTTTTTTTCACTGGGTCACGTTCTACTTGATTTCCGGTGGCTCTCTTTTCTATTTTCCCACGATCTCTTCGTGGAAATGGGAACCGCCATGGCCGGATTTCTATTTAAAGATCTCTGATTTTCTTGCTTTCTCATAACAATCTCTCCATCTCAATCTTTTCCAGTATTATCTTCCTGCATCCTTTGATTTAACAATGAGTGATAATCTCAGAAATCAAATGCAAAACATCAACCTTGGGATTAACGACGCCCCGGTAGCCCTTCCACCAGTGATCTGTGTACAAGCTGCGGCGACAAATCAGTTCTCCTTGGTGGTGGTTCCCGTCAACCCAAAGAAGCAAAACCTGCGAGTGATGATCAACCAACTTCCTCGCTTCTGGGGTTTGGAATCTTCAGCAACGGGTGTATCATTGGTCCAAACAAAATTCAATTTTTGTTTCGATCGGAGGAAACTATGAATCTGGTCCTTCGCCGTGCCCCGTGGTCTTTTGCTGACTAGATGATCACCGTCCACCGTTGGTCACCAAATCTCCCGGTTGAGGCCTCCAAAATCATTCCTTTTTGGGTTCAAATTCGAGGTATTCCACTTCAGTTTCTATCCCGTGAAATGATCGAGTACATTGGGGAGAATCTGGCTCCGGTTTTCGATGTTGATTTCGATGAAAATTCAACAA
>JAHZTW010000001.1:33696286-33736746 GCA_020283515.1 Alliaria petiolata
TCTCTCTCTCTCGGTCTCTCTCTCGGGTCCTTATCTTCTTCCTCCTTTCCTCCCGGACCATTGAAGCGATTTCTGGTTTTGAAGCTCTTTGTACCTCGATTTCTGGTTCTTCCTGTAAGTTTTGTGAACGGTTAATTCTCGATTCGGGTTCGTCTAGGGTTTGTAGAGAAATTCGCGTTTGGGGTTTGTTTCGGGTAATTCGGGATTCATCTAGGGTTTGGGTAATTCGGATTGGCAATGACATTTGGGATTCCTCTCGATCCGGGTTCGTCTAGGGTTTTACCTATAGTAATACTGAACGTAGTAATACTGGGTTTTGCTTTCTTGTTACAGGATCGATGGACCCCAATGATCCAAACTACGCTGCCTGAGAAGAGGACTAAAGCAAACATAGACAGACTTTATCACATAGCTGATGGGGACTATGGCATTCCAAAAATTTGTCCATGTGGTGGACGAATCATTGAGAAGGTTGAAAAGATTCAACCATCTGAATCCTACCCAGGAAGAAGATATTTTACCTGCAATGTGTATGCGGTGAGGGTGAGATCAATTTATTTTATTTCCCGAGTTTAATGGCATTATTGAACATGAAATTTTCGTGTCTTTATGTGCAGGATGATGGGTATCACATTCACAAATGCTGGGAACATGCTGTTGAAGAAGAAGTTGAGAGAGTAAGGAAGGAGCAATCTGAGGCCATTGGAATCCTAAAAAAATCAAATGACCAGCATCCTAATGGGGCATATATGCAAAGGTGATGAGCTTGACAAGCTGAAGGCAGAAGTTGAAAAGCTGAAGGAGGAAGTTCAGAAGTTGAAAAGCTGAAGGAGGAAGTTCAGAAGTTGAAAAGCTGAAGGAGAATGTCTGCTTCTTTGTGTAATAGACATGAGTGTTTTTATGCTTTGTAATAGACATATGAGTGTTTGGTTGTGTAATAGACATGAGTCCAAGTTATTTGAATTTTATGTTAAACTTTTCTTAAATAAAAACACCAAACAAACAAAACACAATAACATCGTAGTTTTAAACAGGAAACAAAAGCATCATAGCAAGTTTGAAACGCAAAAGCACCATAGCATAGTTTTAAAATCAAAAGCACCATAGCATAGTTTTACTTCTTTCTGGGCTTCTTGCCCTTTTCCTCCATGTATGGAGGCGACACATGCTGGGAAGGTTTTTTGGTCCTCTTACTCGTTTCACCTTGAACCGAATCCTGGGACCGTGTCTTTCTCCTCTCATACTTCAGACCCGCCTTCCTCTTTAAACTCTTTTGTCTTTTGCCGTCTTTAACTACCACGGTGCTACACCTTTCTATTGATATCTGAGGAAGATCCTCTTCTTCTTCCTCTCCATCCCCTTGAACTTCATCATCTTCTCCTGCCTTTTCCTGCAAAACACAAACAAATTTATTTAGTATTCCCTAAAATCACATTTTCGATTAATGGTCTAAAAAAACCAAAGAATTACCTCTTCCATAACCTCAACTCCTTTCTCTCCCCCTTCCTTCTCCTGCGAATAACCTTCTTCCACATGTTCCTCATCCACAGGAACAGTCTCTTCTCCTTCATTCCCCTGAAAACACATACAATTTAATTTAGTATTCCATAGTATTACCTAGTATCACATTTTCGTTTAATGGTCTAAGAAAACAATAGTATCACCTTTTCCGCCTCTGCCTCCGTCTCTGCCTCCGCCTCTGCCTCCGCCTCCGCCTCCTCCTCCGCCTCTGCCTCCTCCGCCTCTGCCTCCTCCTCCTCCTCCTTCTCTTCCTCCGCCTCCACCTCCACCTCCGCCTCCACCTCCGCCTCCACAACCGTAGTACTAGCATCGAGGGGATTGAAATTGTAGTGCATGTCCTCATAAGTCGCCCGAGCATCTAATTGCTCCTTCACATAGCCATCCACAGCTAACAGTCTTCTCTCAAATCCATCAAACTTGTTATTTATTTCCTTGAACCATGTCTCCATGCCATTCTTCAGGCTCTGACCGAGTGCTTTCAAAGCAGCATTCGTCGGTGCGTCAACTGCTGCATTCTCAATTGCCGCATTGGCCTCATTCACAGGTTCCTCTAATCGGGCAGCCACATCTTGTTCATACATCTCCTCAAAACAGATAGGCTTCTCCTCATCGACAAGACACTTCATCCAACTACGAACAACAGCATCGTCGACATCTTCGTCGTCATCTTCTTCAGTAATTCGAGCCATAAAAGCTTCTTCCTCGGCGTAAGGGACCAAGATGCTATCAATCTCCTGTGAATATAAACAAGGATTATAATCTCTTCTCTGAAATCATAAATAAACAATGCAAGTTTTATAAGTTCAAATCAAAAAGGATTACTGACCTTAGTCTCTTCTCTGAAATCATAAATAAACAATGCAAGTTTTATAAGTTNAGACTAGTTATGGTGGCGTTTTAATTGTAGCTACAGCTCAAGATCCTAATCATCACCATTATCCAATTGCTTTTGGTGTAGTTGATGGTGAGAAAGAGGCTAGCTGGATGTGGTTTTTGAATAGGTTAAAATCAGTAATACCAGATGATCCAGGAATGGTGTTTCTTTCTGATAGAAACCCTAGCCTCATCAAGTCAGTTGCTGCGGTGTTCCCGTTGTCTGAGCATGGGTATTGTATACAACATTTGTCTCAAAACGTGAAAGGAAGTGTTTATTACGTCAACAAAGATACATGCGTACATAAATTCAAAGAATGCGCTCATGCCTATACAGAGAGTGAGTTCAAGACTCTTTATGATGCTTTTAGAACCAAGTATCCTGCTGCAGCAGAGTATCTGGACAATAGTGTTGCTGTGGAGAAATGGGCGAGGTGTTATTTTCCAGGAGAAATATACAACATAGACATCTCCAACATTGTAGAATCTATAAATGGTGTTTTAAGGAAAGCAAGAAAGTACTCGCTATTACCAATGATTGATGTGATTGTTGGAAAATTGGCTGAATGGTTTAACAAGCACATGAACACTGCTAGTGCTGCAAGATCAAACGCACAGAAGCGTGTGCCTTATGTGGAGAAAGCACTGCATAAAATATCACTGGAAGCAAAAAAATTAACGGTTTATGAGTTGAACGGCTTCTTCCTTGAATACAGCGTCATTGGACTTGATGGCAAGTGTTATTTGGTTGATATGAGAAGTAAAAGTTGCAGTTGCAGGTACTTTGATATAGATAGATACCCATGTGTGCATGCAATTGCTGCTGCCATCTTCATGATTGGAGAGACGGAGACGGACCTCCATCTCCAAGAGTTTCGCTCCAAATATTATTGGATGGACGTATGGTCATTGGCGTATTGCAGGACGATTTATCCAGTACCCCATAAGTCTGATTGGATTGTTCCTGAGCATATACGAAATTTGTGTGTCTTTCCACCGGATTTGGTCAAGAAGGCTGGGAGAAATCAAGAAACAAGGTTCCCATCAACTGGAGAACACCGAGGAACGGGGAGGAGGGGGAGAGGACTATCAGGGTTGTATGCATATTTTCACAGTGGTAGTGATGCTTAGTTTATGTTTGTAACTTTGAAATATTAGGTATAACTGGTGTAACTAGAAATATTCGCTATTATGAATTTTATTTTATCTTATTTTATCAAGAAATTTCATTCATATATAACAAACATATTTACATTAGATAAACAACTATTATATGTTAAAAATTTGTGTATCAACTTGATAAATTTAATTTATGGAATTATGGACTATTAATAGCATATTCACACAAACAACACCATACACTTCTATTAACACTTTGTTAATACTAATCACCTTAGGAAGCGAAACGCACATGATACGAGTTTCAAAACATGTTAATGCATAGAAACTTCCGAATTGTGAATGTACTAACTAAATTAATCTATCAAAATACAAATATAATAATTGTGGTGGAGTAAAACTAATTAAACATGAAAACACCGAAAAGTACAACTATTTGCAAATTGGTATAACTAGAAAACTAGTAAAACTGTGTGTAATTTCGGCGGCGCAAAAAACGGCGCACGTTTCCACATGGCGGCGCAAGTGTAATAGGAACGGGAATTTTAATTTTTTTAGCATTTCCCGGCGGGTCCCATTGAATTTTCCATTTTTATTTATTTTCAGATCCCACTCTCCTCTCTCTCTCGGGTTTCCCTCTCTCTCTCTATCGGTCTCTCTCGGTCTCTCTCTCTCTCTCTCTCGGGCCCGGGTCCGTCCTTATCTTCTTCCTCCTTTCCTCCCGGACCATTGAAGCGATTTCTGGTTTTGAAGCTCTTTGTACCTCGATTTCTGGTTCTTCCTGTAAGTTTTGTGAACGGTTAATTCTCGATTCGGGTTCGTCTAGGGTTTGTAGAGAAATTCGCGTTTGGGGTTTGTTTCGGGTAATTCGGGATTCATCTAGGGTTTGGGTAATTCGGATTGGCAATGACATTTGGGATTCCTCTCGATCCGGGTTCGTCTAGGGTTTTACCTATAGTAATACTGAACGTAGTAATACTGGGTTTTGCTTTCTTGTTACAGGATCGATGGACCCCAATGATCCAAACTACGCTGCCTGAGAAGAGGACTAAAGCAAACATAGACAGACTTTATCACATAGCTGATGGGGACTATGGCATTCCAAAAATTTGTCCATGTGGTGGACGAATCATTGAGAAGGTTGAAAAGATTCAACCATCTGAATCCTACCCAGGAAGAAGATATTTTACCTGCAATGTGTATGCGGTGAGGGTGAGATCAATTTATTTTATTTCCCGAGTTTAATGGCATTATTGAACATGAAATTTTCGTGTCTTTATGTGCAGGATGATGGGTATCACATTCACAAATGCTGGGAACATGCTGTTGAAGAAGAAGTTGAGAGAGTAAGGAAGGAGCAATCTGAGGCCATTGGAATCCTAAAAAAATCAAATGACCAGCATCCTAATGGGGCATATATGCAAAGGTGATGAGCTTGACAAGCTGAAGGCAGAAGTTGAAAAGCTGAAGGAGGAAGTTCAGAAGTTGAAAAGCTGAAGGAGGAAGTTCAGAAGTTGAAAAGCTGAAGGAGAATGTCTGCTTCTTTGTGTAATAGACATGAGTGTTTTTATGCTTTGTAATAGACATATGAGTGTTTGGTTGTGTAATAGACATGAGTCCAAGTTATTTGAATTTTATGTTAAACTTTTCTTAAATAAAAACACCAAACAAACAAAACACAATAACATCGTAGTTTTAAACAGGAAACAAAAGCACCATAGCAAGTTTGAAACGCAAAAGCACCATAGCATAGTTTTAAAATCAAAAGCACCATAGCATAGTTTTACTTCTTTCTGGGCTTCTTGCCCTTTTCCTCCGTGTATGGAGGCGACACATGCTGGGAAGGTTTTTTGGTCCTCTTACTCGTTTCACCTTGAACCGAATCCTGGGACCGTGTCTTTCTCCTCTCATACTTCAGACCCGCCTTCCTCTTTAAACTCTTTTGTCTTTTGCCGTCTTTAACTACCACGGTGCTACACCTTTCTATTGATATCTGAGGAAGATCCTCTTCTTCTTCCTCTCCATCCCCTTGAACTTCATCATCTTCTCCTGCCTTTTCCTGCAAAACACAAACAAATTTATTTAGTATTCCCTAAAATCACATTTTCGATTAATGATCTAAGAAAACCAAAGAATTACCTCTTCCATAACCTCAACTCCTTTCTCTCCCCCTTCCTTCTCCTGCGAATCACCTTCTTCCACATGTTCCTCATCCACAGGAACAGTCTCTTCTCCTTCATTCCCCTGAAAACACATACAATTTAATTTAGTATTCCATAGCATTACCTAGTATCACATTTTCGATTAATGGTCTAAGAAAACAATAGTATCACCTCTTCCGCCTCTGCCTCCGTCTCTGCCTCCGCCTCCGCCTCTGCCTCCGCCTCCGCCTCTGCCTCCTCCTCCGCCTCTGCCTCTGCCTCCTCCGCCTCTGCCTCTGCCTCCTCCGTCTCTGCCTCCTCCGCCTCTGCCTCCTCCTCCTCCTCCTTCTCCTTCTCCGCCTCTGCCTCCTGCTCCTTCTCCTTCTCCGCCTCCGCCTCCACCTCCACCTCCGCCTCCACCTCCGCCTCCACAACCGTAGTACTAGCATCGAGGGGATTGAAACTGTAGTGCATGTCCTCATAAGTCGCCCGAGCATCTAATTGCTCCTTCACATAGCCCTCCACAGCTAACAGTCTTCTCTCAAATCCATCAAACTTGTTATTTATTTCCTTGAACCCTGTCTCCATGCCATTCTTCAGGCTCTGACCGAGTGCTTTCAAAGCAGCATTCGTCGGTGCGTCAACTGCTGCATTCTCAATTGCCGCATTGGCCTCATTCACAGGTTCCTCTAATCGGGCAGCCACATCTTGTTCATACATCTCCTCAAAACAGATAGGCTTCTCCTCATCGACAAGACACTTCATCCAACTACGAACAACAGCATCGTCGACATCTTCGTCGTCATCTTCTTCAGTAATTCGAGCCATAAAAGCTTCTTCCTCGGCGTAAGGGACCAAGATGCTATCAATCTCCTGTGAATATAAACAAGGATTATAGTCTCTTCTCTGAAATCATAAATAAACAATGCAAGTTTTATAAGTTCAAATCAAAAAGGATTACTGACCTTAGTTGTACCAAGCGCTTCATTTATTTCCTCAAGAGAAAATCCTTTCATGGCACTTCGTTTAAACTTCCTTTTACACATGCGCGGGCAAGTCTTCTTGGCAGTTGGAACATCCTCTCGGAATTGCTTCCTCAGTGATGGAATTGCCTCAAACGCTAAAAGCTACAAACGACACATTTAATTTGAGTTAGCTTCAAATATAAGGAAATACAAGTAATACTGACAAATACGTTTATTCATATTTACCTCCAAAGGAATGCAGAAACTTGGATAAGGCCAACTTGATCCGCGAACGACCCCTTGGAAATGATCCATAGTGTGCTCGATCTCTTTCATATTGTTATCAAAAGAGAATCTCCCCCAGGGAAATTTCTTGCACAACTGAAGATCATTGACAGCTCTTAGAAAGAATGGCTCCACAGAAGGAGCATCGGCTCCTACCTTCGACTGCCCAATAATGACGCTTGATAAAAAGAAGAGGATAGCCATCTTCAAGCGATCTTCAGAATATTTCATTTTCAAGAGCTTCTCTTTCACATCGCAATATCTAATTCTTGATCCCGCCTTAAAGTGCCTCTGCACAAACTCCATACTGCCCAATCGCTTATAGTCCTGAGGATAGCTGCGACAATTTAAACCCGAGATGAGAGCGTGCTCACTCAGACCATACCGAATGGGAACGCCATTCACAATGAACCAAGCTTCCTTCTTCTTCTCCATACACGCCGTTCGAAGAAGTAGCAACCACATGCCCATCACCTTGTGGTTGTTGTCCCTGTGCATGTGGAAGAAATGCTTGAATTGGGGGTGATTTTCCAACCAACTTTTCTCATCTGGTTTAAGCGGATGCTTTAACCCAGATAAAAGTGTGTCCACTGCATCGGTGACGAAACACCTTGTCGACAGCTTGATTTTTTTCACGTACTGCGTTGGCTGGAAGTGCATCTCCATAGGAAGCATTGGTTCGGTTCCCTGAAACATATAGTTTTACCAAGTGTTACTTTTGTATTTCAAAAATTTTTAACATACAAAAATGAATCTAGTTTTACGGGTTTTACTAAAAACCAATAATACAGCCTAAATTCGAATCAAAAAATCATTAATCAATCAACGAAATCGATAACAAATCCAAAACCCAAAGCTGACAAAAACCCACAAAAACGCCTGTTTGCTTTAATCCGCTTCAACCATCACTAATTATTTCAAAATCCAAAATAAACTAGTACCAAAGTCGGTTATATTTACCGTTGAATCGGAAGCGTCCGTTTCGGTTCCTGAAGAGAGATCTTGCGCTTCTTCTGAAGAGAGCTCTTGCGCTTCTTCTGAAGAGGGATCTTCCGGTTCCTGAATTTCTACTGGAACTTTCTCTCCCAATCCGTAGTTCGCATTCTTAGTACGCGGAGCCATAGTCGATCAATGGAGTACTCGAACAGTTTCAACTACATGCACAATCGAGCAAATAGGTTAGAATCGAAGAATCGAATCAAAAAATAGTAATCTCGCATCTGAACGGACTTGAAGAAACCGGGAAAAATCTGCAGCTTACCTTTTCCGCTTTGCACGATTCCGTTTGCTATGAACTCAAACTAGTTTTCCCAAGTTTACCTTCTTCTCGTCGAAATGCGAGAACGAGAGTTCGTTGGGAACTTCTTTCAAATTTTGGGGTTTTGATCTGATTTCTGATTTTACGGGAGATCTGAAAATTAACCGTAAGGAAGACGACGGTTTTTACAGAAATGGGAGTTAGGGATCCGATTTTATCGGATCACAAAGATGGGCTGGGTGGGTTGGGCTGGTTGGATTGGGATTTAATTAAGTTTTCAGGGATAAAATGGTTATCAACCATTTTTATGTAATTAAATATAATTACAAATGAAATCATTTTTATAACGGGGTATCTCAGCATTTTGTTTCGTTGACTGGAGCATCTCAGCCATTGTTCCTTAAAAATGAACCGCCGTGCATTGTGCATGCTCTTAGATATTTTAGTTAAGATACTTTACAAGTCCATTCATTGGATTTCGTGATCTTGGATACTTATGTAGTTTTAACTTTTAAGTCCCTTATGGTGCCCGGAATGAATCCTTTTAATCGACAAAGATTGTATTGTAAACAATTTGTACAAGGATGGAGTACACAGATTATCAGCCATTAGCACAAGGACAGAGTAGACAGATTTAAGCATTAGTACAAGGATGATATTACGCCAAGTTGTTCACTTTTTCATTATCCGGTAGTATTTTAGATAGTTTGCTACAACGAATTAAATAGGAACTACTTGGGTAAGCGTGTTTAAATACGCTTAAAGTATCGAGATGCATAGCTTTCGACCTTATATGCAACTGAAATACCTCTAAATTTCCATTGTTGTGCTGCTGTAATTTTCCAAAGAATAGAACTGACAGAAAATTGCCCAGGATCTTTTTTTCACTATTCTTATATTGGTTGGATATATAATATATTCTAGATGTTTTTTTTCTGTCGTGATAATTGACGTTTATAGCATAGGAAAAATTCCATAAAAATATCTCAACTAAATTTCGATAAACTTTTTAATACTCAAACTTTTTTGTTACCTAATTTCTCTCCCTATGAAGCCTTTAAATTTGTCCAGAAAATTGCCAGGGAATGTGCAGATTGCACACCTGTTGTTGATTTAGACCTGCGGAAAGTTTACTTTTTGATGCTCCACTTACTTTCCTCTGGGCCATGCCATAAAACTTTTTCACTGTTGTGACATGAACTTCTTTATTCATCAGGGAAACCAAACCATAAAAACAATCAAGTTTAAACTAATTTTCCAAACACTTCGATTTTTTTTTTTGATTTATGTTATTAAAAAAATTGAAAAAAATGGAACAAATATAATCATCACATTTGAAAGATTTTTTTTCCTTTTTTTTAGTCGATTTTCTTTCTTGATAAATCAAACTTATCCAAATAAAAAATAATAGATATTAAAAAACTAACATGATTTTAATGGTTTTATTTTTAATAACCAAATTCAAATCAAAGTCAAATTAGAAAAGAAAAAATAATCTATAACTAAAGTTTTTTTATGAGGTTAAATATATGTTTATTAAATATGAAACCCAAACCGAAACAAAAATCAAACCATATGGACTTTTGCATGGTAGATTAAATTTTACTTTAGATATATCACTATTTATAAACCAAAAAATCGAATCAAAATTGAATTCAAAGCGATATTCAAATTAAACACTCCTAATTAAAAGTTTAGTTTTCAAATTCAACACTATAATTTATTTGTTTTGCCATAAATGAATAGTAGTATAAAAATCTGGTAAGCAAAAATCACAGAAAACTGTGTAATAGAATTTACCATATTTCCAACACAATAGTGTAGTCGTGTAGATTATAAATAATAGATAGTGAGATTCATAGATATGAACATTTAAGACAATCACGATTAATGTATATTGTGAGTTAACTCTCTAAAAGATACGATTGATGTTTTGTCAAGTGTTGAAAGGAATAATAAAAATAGCAAAAGCATGTTGCACACAGGTGAGAGAGAGAGAGAGGGAGAGAGGAAAAAATAAACGATTTTTTTTGCATGAATGCATGACATATTTTAGTTGTGGAGCACGAAGGAGCAAAAAAAAGCATGAATCAAGTTATACCCAAGTAGCAGTAAAAATGGCAAAAAAATAATAAAGAAAAGCCATGATTTTGATAGCTATTCAATACAAAAGTTGGGTCCAATATGTGCATAGACTCTCAATATACAAAATACTAGGTACGTAGTCATTAGCCACATTCTAATATTTATATTCTTGCTGTTTTTGAATTTGATGTGTTCTTCATACTATGCTACATCTTCTTCTTTTTTGTTTATTTTGTCTTTTTTACTAATTTGATATGAATTTAGGGTACTCTAAATACAACCCGAAAAATCTTGGAAAACAGACGACGAGAGGATAAAAGAGATATAAAAATATGTTTCCGGAAAAATTGGTAGGTTAATCGATTATCTTTTCATTTTGACGTGTTTGCTTTAGTCTAATTTAGTAACACTAATATGTAAGTTATATAACGTTATTCTGTTTTGTTCTCCTAAATGATATTGGTAAGTTTTTACTTCTTATTGTCAAACTTTGAGATGATTCTTTGATTTAAATTCTCAAACTTTGAGTAATTGTTGCCTTCTGTCTCTCCAGGTTTGTTTTCCTCACAAGTGATGATCGTATAACTCGCATGCATGTCCTCTGATTCTGCTTAGCATCAAGAAGCTTTCTCTTAGAATTGTTCTCCGAGAGAGGACTTTGACACAAATATCAAAGCATGTTCTTGGTATGATTTGTTCCATTTTCTCGATTTTTTATTTTATTTTTCATCTTTAATTTCTAACATGGGTTATTGAATTCGTAAAATCCAGGCTTTGATTTATTTGTTGTTAGTTCTCCTATTTGTTATATTTCTTTGCCAAATGTTAGGTTTAGATTATTGAAATAGTTCATAATTCTGATTGAATCAAATCTTTTGACCTATTCTCAATAGCTGGCAGTGTTTGGATATAATTTGAAATCTTATCATTCGTATTGATATAGTGATATTATATATATATATATTACAAGTAGTGATTATGTTCATAACAAAAATAACTATTTTACACTGTTTCACATATCATCTATATGCACATGGCGCATACCAGTCATCTAATTTTAATACGGAATTGGTACATCATGCATGCCTATCCATGGCATACATAGACAATTTGAATTAATATTATTTAGTAATCCTAAAATCAATAATTTTTAAATATTATCCAACATTCGTTTCATTTTGTGTAATTGTTAAATTTCCTACTGAAATTTTATTAATAGTATACAACATATGGATTAATCGTGCATACTAAAATTCAAAATTAATTTTTTAAAAAATATAAAAGAAATTTAGAAAACTAAAACATATTTATTAAAATTTTATGGTGTATACTACGTACTAACGAAGCAAAGAGTAATGTATGTGTGAGTATGTTAACCTATTAAATAAGATATTGGAAGATGAACAAATTGCAATTGAAATCTCCTTAAAAATACATGTATTAAGCTGTGAGGCTATGAAGTTTAGAAAAACATGGTAGACTTTGCTTTTGCGTAGATAGAGCAGTTGCAATGATTGAACAGCTGAAATGTTTAATCTCGAAACAATCTATATGTAAAGTCATTAACTTGATTTAGTAGATAAAAACTGCTGAAATGTATTTGGTCATTGTTAGAAAGATGACGAGGGACAATTCTATGTCATTTCAGGTTTGTAAGACCATCTGCAATGGGAGTCTCTCATTGAGTCTCTCAACAATTATATTTTAATAAGACACAACAAATAATATTATTTAATGATGAAAGTCTCTAAAAAAGTGAGAGACTCCCATTGCAGATGCTCTAATATATATTGTGGTGAACCGTTTTATGACATGTTTCATCAAGTATGGATCAAATCTAGCAAAGATTGTTTTGAGATTCTGGTTAGAACGATACATGATATTATAATATGTAATAAATCGTCTGGTAGTAAATTTATCGTCTTTGGAGGTCTTTCCAGTTATATTTAATGCTGGCGTGAGATTTTGGATAAAAAATGCATGATATTATAAAATGTTATAAATTATCTGGTGGTAAGGTTATCGTCTTTAGAAGTCTTTTCAATGATGATTAATGCTTAGTGCCACTTTAAATTCGTCGTTTATGTGGTCTAACTGCAAGGTGTTGAGACTTACAAATAACATGTGACTTATAGCTGGAGATAAAAGTCGTAAGGTGGTTGAGCTAGCACTGTTTTCTAAATGTATCTTGGATATTGGTTATGGAAAGATAAAACGATTGTTATCGGAAAAATCCGAGATTGAAATTCGCAAAGATTTGTTGATTATGGATTGTGAAGATCCTATCAAAGGAATTGTAGTTGAATTTTATGGTCTGTCGTTTGCCACAAAAACTGATCCTAAATATTTTCAAGAGAGGTGATACTGAGTCCAAGGAACGATGATGTGGAAACACTAAATGACTACATGCTCTCATCTATTAGTATAACACTCAATATATTACAAATGGTCTAATAAATCATTCTTCATGTTCATTTACCAGATAATATATTTAATAATTCAACACTCGATGCGAGGAAGAAGACCAAAAAATAAAAATAAAAATCAGGAGCATGATTAAATGTCGGATAAGACGAGATGCTGAAAAAACATTTAATGTGATGGAGACTTTAGAGAAAAGAAAAATAGTCGAAAGAACATGGATAAGAAAAAGGAAAGAAAGAGAAGAAAGAAGAAGAAGAAGAAGGATAAGAAAGAAGAAGAAGAAGAAGGATAAGAAGAAGAAGAAGGATAAGAAGAAGAAGAAGAAGAAGAAGAAGAAGAAGAAGAAGAAGAAGAAGAAGAAGAAGAAGAAGAAGAAGAAGAAGAAGAAGAAGAAGGAAGCAAGAAGAGAGAAAAAGACAGGAGGAACACAAAAGAAGAAGAAGAAATAAGAAGAAGGAAGACGAAGAAAGAAAAGAAGAGGGAGAAAGAAAGAAGAAGAGCAAGGAAGAAAGAAGAAGAGAAAGGAGAAAGATGAAGAAGAAAGAAGAATAACTTAATGAATGAGAAGAGAAAGACGAAGAACAAAAAAAATAAGAAGACGGACAAGACGAAAACGTAGAAAAGGAAAATGAAGATTTTAGAGAAGAGAACGAATATTTGGAAGAATAGGAATAAAGTCGGAGAAGAAAACGCTACGATTTCTAAAATAATCATGTCCAGAGAAGACGAAGATGAGATGAAGAAGAAAAAACAGAAGAATTAGACAAAGAAAGACTCGAAAAAAAAAAAAAGTCGGAGAAGACATATACGATAAAGAAGAAGAAGTAGAAGTCGAAGATGATGAAGAAGAATACAAAATGAAAGATAGAGAAGAGGAGGAAGCAGAATTTGAAAAATACAAGAACGAAGACCGGGAATATGAAGACGACAAAGTAGGTGAAGATGAAGATGAAGTAGGAAACGAAAAGAAAATTAGAAGAATCAGAAATGAGAGGAGACGATGAAGAAAAGTGCCATGAGTTTGGAGAAGGAAAAACAATACGAATAAAACCTGGAAGACAAAGAAGAAGAATAAGTCGGAAGAAGAGAAAATGATGAAAAAAAAAAGTCGAAGATGATGTAATATAATGGCGTTTAGATTAGGGTAGAATAAGAATCAAAACCTTCTTCTCCTTCTGATCCAGACGAGGATGAACACAACATCTCTATCTATTGACGTGTCTGAACTCCACAACGTTGATTTTGATCGTAAAAATCGGATCTTTGTAAAAACTCAAAAAGTTTCCCTGTCTTAGAACATAATGATAGAGATAGAAAGATAAAAAGAAGAACGGCATTCAAATTGTGTGTGTCCCTGAAACGTATAGATTATGATAGAATAAGAAAAAACTTTATATTCAAAATATAAAATAACAGAAAAAGAAGAAGAAGAAGTTAAAGCAGAATAAATAGAAAATGAGAAAGAATACAAAAAAAACCAGGAGAATAAGATGTCGAAGAAGACGAAGATAATGAAGAAAGAAAAAGAAGAAGAAAGGGAAGAAGGAAAATAAGAAAGGGAAAACCAACATACACTATTCGATAGAGAAAATGAATAATTTATATCACAAATCTCTTTTTGTTTATGATTTTAGAATATATATATATTTATTTGTATATCGTCTTTTTGGATGGCTTCCTTAAGGATAAATAAATCATCAAATATTTTTTATAAGAATTTAAAATCATAATTTTGTAATTTGATTTATTTTTGGTATCCATTCGGTTCACATGTATTTTAGAATATTTTAAAAATGACGAAGATAAATACGAATAGCAACTAAAAAAAAGAAATTTTTAGGAGAAGAAGAAAAACAAGAAAAATGGAAGATTAAAAAAACAAATTAGAAACAAAAAACAAAAGGTAAATAAAAGAATAAGATGATGAAGACGAGACAAATAATATGTTGGGGAAGACAAAGATGATAATTAATGAGAGGGAAAAAGAAGAGGAATGAAATAATTGGGAGAACAAGAGGAAGAAAAACCAGAAGAAAAAACATAAGAAGAAGTCGGAGGAGACAATGACGATGAAGAAGAAGAATGTGAAGATAACAAAGAAAAATAAAAATAAAAAATGAGTAAGAGGAATAAAAACAAAAATCCGATGAACTAGAAGTTGCAAAAGACGATGAAGAAGACAATTAAAACAGAAAATAGAGAAGATGAATAAGAATTCGAAAAAGAAGAAAAAAAAGTAAAATTCTGGGATGAAATCTTTTTTTTTTTTGTCAACAGCCTCGTTTCCTAGAACGGTTCAGTAAACCAAACCGGAGGAACCGAGTTTACAAAATCTAGATGAGAAAGGTAGTCTCGAGCACTTCGTGCTAGCTTGTCTGCCCTTGTGTTCTGTGCGCGTGGAATATGCGAGATAGTGAAAGATGAAAATTCTTTCCCGCTTCTCTCGTACTCCTCCAGATGCAATGAGAAGGCTGGCCACTCCTCTGGTCTGGACACCATCTTCACCAATTCGGAAAAATATGTGACAAAAGTCACTGCCAGTCGCCTTGCGTCGAGCATGCAATGCATGACCCATATAAGTGCCTCAAACTCCGTGTGTAGCGGAGAAATACTCCTTCGTACATTTTTTGCCCCCATCAAAATCCCAGTTGTACCTATTCCCGGACAATACCATCCCAAGCCCGCAGTATTGACCGTCTCTTTCCAAGATCCATCAATTTCACATTTTAACCCATCCTGAGCTGAAATTTGTATTGGTGGGTTCCGTTGTTGTGTAGTTTCCCTCATATCCGTGACCTGTGCTAGTTCCCAAGCCTTTGCTTCCGCGGTCGCAGTTCGTAAGATCTCTCGTGGGTCCCGTTCCAAATTGGAAAATATTTTGTCATTTCTCGCTTTCCAAATATACCATAATAGCCATGGATATACCGTCATGTCCTCGTGATTAGGAAGTTGCCAAAATAAATGTGCTATATTAGGAAATAAAGCATCCGTGGGGAATCTAGCCGGGTGAGTGGGAATCGGGGATAAAGCCCACACTTGTAGAGCTGGTGGACATTCAAAGAGCATATGATTTATTGTTTCATTCTCTGCACCACATCTTCCGCATTGCGGATCACAATTTATGCCTCTATACTTTAGCCGGTGCATGACCGATATACAACCCGATATGATTTGCCATAAGAAATGTTTCAGTTTTGGTGGACATCTAGCCTTCCACGCATGTCCTTGTAACTTACACACATCCGGTCCGTATGGTCGGTTGGGACCATCACTTAATATCATTTCCTGTGTAGTCATGTATCCTGATTTAACCGTGTATCTTCCGGATTTTGTAAAACTCTAGCCCAGTAAATCTGGTCTATATTCCTTAGTCGTTGGGATGCCAGTGATTAAAGGTATATCTTCTGAAACGATTAATTGTTCAAGTGAAATCTATGGATGTAAATGATGGGTATATATAATTCATAGGTACATGTTAAAAGGAAATACCAAAGTTTTCTCTTTGGGTGAGACAAGAAAAAAATATCAAGAA
Source organism: Alliaria petiolata (assembly GCA_020283515.1). NCBI lineage: Eukaryota > Viridiplantae > Streptophyta > Magnoliopsida > Brassicales > Brassicaceae > Alliaria > Alliaria petiolata. Next base: position 33,712,490 of record JAHZTW010000001.1, read on the forward strand.
GATGCTTACTGCAGTTTTTTTTTCAAAATTAGATTTTATACAATTTAAATATTTTGTTTAGTGTAGAAAATATGAAGAAGAAACAAGAAGGAATAGAAGAAGAACAAAGATTACAAAATAAAAAGGAATAAAAAAGACAAAGAAGAAGAACTTAATGAAGAATAAGAGAGAAGAAGAAAGAAGAAAAAATAAGAAGAGGAAGAAGAAGAAATAAGAAGAATAAGAAGAACAAGAAGAAGAAGAAAAAACAAGGAAGAACGAAGAAGAAAGAAGAAAGAAGGATAAATAAGAAGAGGGGGTTTTGTTTTTCTAAAGAAGAAAGGAAAAGGAAAAAAGAAGAAACACACAAAAAATTATATATATGAAGAAAGAAGAAGAAGAAAAAGACGAAGAAAGAAGAAAGAAGGAAGAGGAAAAAGAAGATGAAGTAGAAGAAGAAGTATAATTTAATTTTTAAAAAAGGATAAAGAAGAAAGAAGAAAGAAGAGAGAAAAGAGAAGAAGAAGAAACAAGAAGAAACAAGAAACAAGAAGAAATAAGAAGAAATAAGAAGAGGACGAAGAAGAGGAAGTAAGAAGAAAGAAGAATGAAGAATTTTTCGTTAAATGGTGAGGTTTGCTTGAAGTAGTCATGTTTTAAATGGTTGATGAGAAAATATGTTTATATAATAAATTAATTTTATTTCCTAATCGAGTTTTAGATTAGTTGTATGTTTGGTTAGAATAAGTTATTTTAATGGAAGATTTATGTTTATGTTTTCTAATATGAAGATATTATGACTGTAATCTTGGGTTTTATTTAAACTTTTTAGACAAATTTATTATTGTTTCTTTTGTATTTTTATTATTTAGTAGATATTTTGTAGGAATTTCATGAAACCTTTATCATTATCAAATAATTTACTTATTTATTTGTATGTTAATTTATATTCATTTCAAATTCTTTCATATTATGTTAACGAAATCCATTTGAAATTTTTTATATTCATTACAAATTCATTCATATTGTTTATAATATTCATTATAAACATGTAGCGTGCGCAAATATACTAGGGCAGTAGAATTACGAAATTGGCTAAGAAGAAGAACGTGTTGGCTAAAAAGAAAAGTGTTGCAGTGGCCAGTGTTGCAGTGGCCGATTTTGTATATCACATAGGGTTTGATATTAAATTAGGGGATATATATATACCAATGATTAGAGATTTGATTGCCAATTAGGTTTGGCTGAAAAATAAATAAATAGGTTTAGTCGCAAATAAATATATCTAACGACGACGGTATTAAACTAGAATTAGATGCAAACAATTAGGACTTTTCATTAAGGAATATTTACTNTGCTCAAGACACGTGATTGATTCTCTCTTTTTCCTCTTTTAAGCATTTGTTCAAACAGTAGGTATGCACAAAGTTTGGTTGTGACATTTTATGTCTTCTCAAAATTCACCGCCACTTCCAACACCTCTAAAACGCAGAACTGCTCTCTTTGTTGAACAAAATTAAATCCACCACAAGAGTGTAAATCATCATAGGAAAATCCAGAATGTGATTGTGATAGATCTTTCCCTATGAACACAGGTGGTGATTCCTCCAAGACAAACAGTGACTCTGATACGTATGAATCTGTGATGGGCCACCGCCAGACCCAAGAGGCTTCAAATGGTTAACGGGTTAGAGTAAATATGGGCTCGGTCATGAGAACTATTAGTAATGACTAGTATAAAAGGGGATTGTTGGGATTAGAGAGGGTTATCACAGAGTTGAGTGATCAAACACAGGGGGAGGGGAGAGACTCCATTAATAATTCTCTCAACTTGTAACACGTTTATCATCAATACAATCGCATATTCTCAGATTATCTATTTGATTCTACCGATCCGATACGTTTCACGTATCAAGTGGTATCAGAGCCATCGGTCTTCGGCCATGGGTACGATCGATGTTCCGATTTTCTATGGTGACGATCCAGAGAGGTGGGTGTCTTGGATCGATGCATTTGGTTCTGCTCAAGGCTTTTCCGATTTCGAATACATACAGTTTGCATATGGCTTCGTAGAAGATGATGCTCTCACGTGGTTCAATGGAGTAAATTCAAGATCTCCAATTAGCAGCTGGGATGAGCTCAAACTCAGATTGTTCCAGCGATTCAGCAAGGTCAAAGAGAAGAATGAATGGAGCCAAGAGAGATGGATGAGCTGTATGGATAGGATAGAGAAATTACTCCGTTCGGGTCTAGCGAAACAAAACCTGGGTGGTGAGGAGAAGGAGAATACATCGCTGGGCTGTGAAGAAGAGCTGTCTGGGTTCGTTGACACAGAGAGAAAGGAAACGCACAAGCAAGAGGAAGAAAAACAGTCAGAGGCCGAGATGGATAAGAATGCCTGCCATGTGTTCGATGAAATGACTATGGTTGAAAAAAGGATAATGAAGAAGCGAAAGAAGAAGAGGTGGAAGAGTGAAGAGAAGCATCAACGGGAGGAAGACAAACAGAGAGATACCATCAAGGATTCATATGCCTGCCAGATGCTGGATAAAAGGCCAAGGGTAAGGAAAAGGGCAACGAGGAAGAAAAAGAAGAGGCAGTTCACAAATGCTAAGAGATCTAAATACAAATGTGGGAACGTGAAGCCTATGACTCCTCAAACCCAGGCGCAGAACAATTTTAGAAAGCAAAACAACAAGAGTCTATTGAAACGATGTAAGTTAGTGAACTGTCTTGCTTCTTACAACCACCAAGTCTTTGGGAAAAAGTTTATGTGGAGGTTTACAAAGAAAAAGAAGAAGAGAACAAGGCTGCAGGAGTCTGAGAGAAAGGGAATCAAGCCGTTAGCTGCAAAGATGAATAGAGATACCTATAGTGAGTCACTGAAGAGGCCAATAACGGGTCAAGGAGTGAGAAGAAAGAGAAAGGTGAAGTATGGTCAATTTAGGAGAATCAAAAGATGTAGCAGAGTGAAGTGTTGTTGGCTTGTGCTTAATGAGCTGCTACTGTGGGAAATTCGAGTGAAGAAGAAGAAGATTATGGTTTGTACAAAGTCTTGTTGCTTCAAGTACAAACGCACGACGAAGCCGGACCAAACCCGGAAGAAGAACAAGTTCAGAGGTCACAACACATGGACAGTGAGAGAATTACAGAGGCTGAAGTGCTTCAGTCACATTAGGAACTTGATCATTGACCAACTATCTGACAAAATACTGTCTTGGAAATCACCGAAGGAGAAGATAAAGCCAGAACTGAAGAAAGAAAGGAACGATGTTGTGTTTTTAGGGAAACAGAACAACCAGATTCACCAAGTGATCATCAATGTGCCAATAGCAGGAGTTGAAACAGCTAAGAAGAAGATGTTTTGGACTAGCGGGAAGAGACACAGATTCAGACACAAGCACAAGAAAAAGAAGAATACCCAGGAGGGATTGAACGAGAAATACCCTTGGCTATGTGGGAGGTGGCTGCTACGATTTACACAGAGGAAGAATAGAAAGAGGAAAAAGAAATATGTGAAGTCACATCGAACGACAAGGACAAAACTCTGTGAAGAGGAGATGGAAAGGTGTAGAGGGGAGAGATTGCTGAAGCTTGGGAAGGCTACAGAAAATGGTAACCTCTTTCTCTGTCAGAAAAATGGTCTATGGGTTAGTTTGGTGCTTAACGAGACAGAAATTAATCATCTGCTCAAGAGTATGAGACGTAAGCAATTGCCTAAGTATTTAGAAAAGGAAGTTTGGCTAGTGAAAGAGTTGATGAGAAGGGAATACTTCATAGGTATATGCGGCTTATTGCTTGGTAAAACAATTGTCTTTGCTACCACAAGACATAGAGATTGCATTGGTGTTTTCAAAGATATCCACAAGTCAGTGCTAGGAGTGGGGAAACAATTGGCGGGGGTCGTGAAGGTGATAAATGGAAGACATGATGATAGCTTGGAGATGGGTGACTTGGTTATTAGTGCAAGTTTCATGCACCACCGCACAAAGAATGGTCTGGCCAGGATAGATTGCTCTAGTGATGGGCATCCTTGGGAAACAAAGCTGTCGTTCCTAGTTGACGTGTTCATGCCCAGAATATTATCTTCTTCCCTGGTCGTCTCTCGACAGAAAAGGAAAGGCTTTTGTGGAATCATGGGGTATGAGAGTTGCAGGAGAACATGGAGATTCAGATGCCACCATCTACAGAATTGGTTCTTGAATTGTTTACTCCCGCAGATCCAGCAGTCGTTCATCAGGAAGAATTCTCATCAATTGGAGAGGCAATCAGTTTTTGTTTGCTTTCCAACCTTGAGGACAAGGTTATTTTCAAAGGCGGGGGTAATGATACGTATGAATCTGTGATGGGCCACCGCCAGACCCAAGAGGCTTCAAATGGTTAACGGGTTAATGTAAATATGGGCTCGGTCATGAGAACTATTAGTAATGACTAGTATAAAAGGGGATTGTTGGGATTAGAGAGGGTTATCACAGAGTTGAGTGATCAAACACAGGGGGAGGGGAGAGACTCCATTAATAATTCTCTCAACTTGTAACACGTTTATCACCAAATAGGACGCAAATGCTGGTAAAAATCCAGGAAAGAAGCTCTGTTGGGAAGAGTGTACTCCAGGTTCTACTTCATCACTCTGTTCCCGAATCAAATCTCTTTTTCTTGAGTTGTTCTTAAACTTGAACATCCACGATTTGGGAGACAAACTCATTTTCCTCCGTTGATGTAGTTTGCACTTTCTAAGAAGCGTTTTGTCGAGCATCTGGTATGCAGTGGACTTGCCGTCAACCAGTTGAAAACCAGAGTGAGACTGAATATGATCGTTCTGAAGTTGTGGAATCAAGTACATCTCCTTAGATGATTCTATTGGCATAATCGATGAATCTGTAGCGACCAAATCTTTTGCACAAAAAAGTTTCACCTCTTGAATCGCCTCTAACGCGTTACGCGATTCCTTGTCCACAAATGGATCTCCGTTCAGACTCGATTTTCTCCGATGAACATCATCAAACTCAAAGATGGAAACTGTGTCGATTGATTCATTTGCCTCAGTTTCTTTCTCTTGATTCGATTTACTTGCACCGAGAACATTCCACTCCTCTGTATCATGAGTGGAGTCGTTCTTCTGAAACGAATCTACCTCTGCTTCGAGAGATTGCTTCGCCACGGTTTCTGTCTCGTGAAACGATTCTCCTGCATCCATCACCTCTGCTTCAAGAGAAATCGATTCCCGTGATTTCATCAAATCCATGAATTCTTGGAGTTGTTGTTCACGCTCGATCCGTAACAGTATTGCCTCTGGATCATCTTTGTTGCCAAATTTCATCAGCAAATCTTTCCTCAATTCATCCCAACTTTGAAAAATGACGAACAATTGCCTCCACTGGAAATGGATTCGAGCTTCCCCTTCTAAGGCGCTTTGTGCAAGATCCAATTTCTGCAAATCCGAGCAACCATACAGCCCAAAATAAAGCTCCAGCCATAAAAACCACCACGTCGGATCACCACCGTTGAATATCGGAAACTCCACAAGACTCTGCGATTGCGACATCATCTCCCGGTAAATTTCTTTGCGATTGTTCTGATCCGAATCGCTCACGACGCACCAATTTGATAAGAACAAACGTATATTACTTACGAATACGAACAAACCAATACGGATCCAAGCGTAAAAGCTTGCAGATCACGCCCTCTTGAATCTCACACTTAGAGAAACAAGCCAATCANGTTTGTTACTTGTTTTTACTTTCAACTTTATTCTTAGTTTAATTCGAACTTAAAAGTCTGCTGTGTGACGACTCGATTCTCTGTGGATTCGATCCCTAAGTACTGCAATCGATCTCTTAATTTGAGAGAGTAGCTCTAGGGTAAATTTGACCCCTATCAATATTTCGCGACCATCCTCTAGTTGCAAGGTAGTCGCACATTTACGACTAATTAGCGACTATAACACGTAGTCTTTAATAAGCGACTATTTTGCTACTAATATTTTGTTATCGCAATATTTGTGCCTTAATAGTCGTTAAATAGTCGTTAACTTTTGCGACTACGGTGTTGTCGCAAAAGAGCTGTTTTCTTGTAGTGTCTGCTTGTTGTCAATGGTGAGGTTAAATCTTTTTTTCTTCTGAGGATATATCTGTTGCTTTGTTTACAAGAAAGGTTTTTAAAGAATAATAGCTTTTGCTTGTGTAGGAAGAAACTCCAAAAGATATCTACAAGGATGTAGAAGACAGAAACAGGATTTGGTACTTCCCAAACCATGATTTCACTCTCTCAGTCTCTTGGACTAGGTTTCTTGTGGTGGAACGAGAGAGGAGAGACGGCAACAAGACAGGAACAGGATTGTATGATTTAGATATTAGCAAGATCGATGAAGGTTGGTTTAAGGGTCTGCCAAATACAGATATAGCCATTGTCTCGGCTGTTCACTGGTTCTTCAGACCAATAGTCATACACAGAGGAGACGAGACACTTGGTTGCATTTACTGTAACTTACCAAACATGACTCAGATTAGCCCGGAGGAAGGGTTAAAGCGTGTTTACTCTGCGGTTTTTAAGCAAATCGATGAGTGTGACAAGTGCAAGAAAGATTTGGTGACGGTCCTGAGGACTTTCTCACCTGCCCATTTCGAGAATGGGTCTTGGGATAACGGAGGAGCGTGCAGCAGGACGAGTCCTTTGGAGGAAAACCAAATCGATCCTCAGAGCAACGAGATGAAGATCAGAACATCTCAGATTGAACAGCTTGAAGGTGTAATAACAAAACGAGACAACAACTCCAAAAAGTTTGCGGTTTTGGATGTGACTAAGGTTATGCTGATGAGACCAGATGGGCATCCGAATGGTTATTGGGATAATAAATGGATGAAAGGTTACAATGATTGCGTCCACTGGTGTTTGCCCGGGCCAATTGATACGTGGAGCGAGTTTCTAATGGCTATAATTAGAAGCTTGAAAGGTTACAATGATTGCGTCCACTGGTGTTATTTCATTTGTGGAAACATTCTTTTACATTTGCTTATGAGTAAGTATATCATTGATGCCATTTTTTTCCCACTGCTTATAGAATATCTGTTGTTACACAGAGATTATACAATACTATAACTTTCGTTTTACTTCATATGGTTGCTTCCGATCTTCTGCAAATTGTACCGTTTAGTAATATCTTGCAAATTATAAAGTTACTTACCATAACAAATTTGAATGATACAAAATAAACGAAAAAAACACAATTGATAGAAATAAAATAAACTAAATTCATATAAAAAGTTGTTTTATTTATGTTGAATTTACATTTTGTATGTTGATTTAAAAATACAATTTAATCGGTTACAGCTAAAAAAACTTTATTATACAGTTATAAACTCACTGTAATGATTAAATATATTTTAACAGCATATTTAATGAGATTTTTACTCATTTTGTTTGATCGAATTCCAAATATTCTGGACATTTTTGAATCTGCTTTTGGGAAAGAACTTTGCTTGCTCATAGGGAGAATGTCATGCATCATGCATGGATCATATTCTACTATTGCAGTAACAATCCTGAATATTTCACTATTATATAGTTTTGTACTTTGTTTTGTTTGAACAGTTTATTAAATTCGTGTTCGATTGGAAAAAAGAGTGTGATTGTGAAGAAATTAGATTCCAAGTCGGCTTTAATTTCAAATAATACTGATAATGAAAGTTAGGACTTGAAGGTTAAATAAACAACATGCGAACGGTATTATTTTTGAAACGGTAAAATCTTATTTTGTCGCCAAAATCAGAGAAAACAATAACAAATTCCATGAAAGCAACTTGGAGAAGACGATCTCGAGAGAAGAAAATTTGTTATGAATATTGACTTTTCTTATTAATTATTCTGTAGAGTATCGTTTCCTTTATATACAATAAACTGTATGCTAACATAAGCTCAATTATGTGCAGGATATGCTAACATAAACCAAGAGTGAACCAAGAGTAAAAATACTCATGATACACCCCCGCAAGCCTTTCAATCCGGAGCAGGAGAAGGAGTGAAGAGGCTTGACATTGACATTCGACCAAAAAGCAAATTGAACGGACCGGGATGAAGCGGCTTGGTCAGAATATCAGAGAGTTGATTGTCACTTGTTACGTGAAGAGCTTTAAGATTCCCGAGCTTGATCTGATCTCTGACAATGTGACAGTCAATCTCGATGTGCTTCGTTCGCTCGTGAAAGACAGGATTCGTTGCAATGTATATTGCCGATTTGTTGTCACAAAACAATTTTGCAGTTTTGGTGACTGTAATGCCAAAATCCCTGAGTAACTGTTGTAACCACAGAATATCACGAGTCACATCAGCTAAGCTTCGGTATTCTGCTTCAGTAGAACTTCGACTCACAACTTGTTGTTTCCTTGATTTCCAGCAGATGAGTGAAGTACCAAGATAAACGCAGAAACCTGAAGTTGATTTTCTGAAATCAGGACATGAAGCCCAGTCTGCATCCGCAAAGGCATTGATGCATAATTCCGAGTCTGCAGAGTAGAATAGACCTTGTCCTGGATTCCCTTTCAGATATTTAAGCACCCTATGAGCAGCATGGAGATGAGCATATGTTGGATGTTGAAGAAATTGACTGAGCCGATGCACTGCATATGTAATATCAGGCCTAGTATAAGTCAGATAAAGTAAGCGCCCAATCAACTCTCTATATGGAGTGGCTGACTCAAGAGGTGTTCCTGTGTCTTTGCTGAGTTTACTGTATGGATCCATCGGAATGCTGCTTGGTTTACAGGCAAGAAGACCAGCATCTTCTAACAGGTCTAATGTATATTTTCTCTGACACACAGAAATACCTTTAGAAGATCTTGCAATTTCCAGACCCAGAAAGAATCGCATAGGACCCAAATCTTTGATCTTGAATACCTTAGCCAATACTGCTTTTAGCGATGCTAGATCTGCAGCATTGTTACTTGCAATGGCTATATCATCAACATACACCAGCAAAGCAATGAAACCAGTAGCTGTGTTCTTGACAAAAAGAGTTGTGTCAGAAGCAGACTGAGTAAATCCATCAGCTAAAAGCACATTGGTGAAAGTCTGATTCCACTGTCGTGAGGCCTGCTTCAAACCATATAAGCTTTTATGAAGACGACACACAGCATTGGGAGGAAGTGAATCAGGGGTACTCGGTGTGTAGCCTTGGGGAAGACTCATATAAATTTCCTCATCAAGTTCACTATGCAAAAAAGCATTTGAAACATCCATCTGTGTCAATTCCCAGTCTTTAGAAGCAGCAAGCCCTAACATCAGTTTCACACTGGCAAGTTTAGCAACCGGAGAAAAAGTTTCATCGAAATCAACACCCTCCTGTTGAGTAAACCCCTTTGCTACTAAGCGAGCTTTGTACCTCTCTATAGTACCATCTGAGTTGTATTTGATGGTGAACACCCATTTACAACCAACTAGATTTTTTCCTGGTGGTAAGGTGGTAATACTAAACGTATTATTCTTCGCCATAGCTTGAAATTCATCATTCACAGCTTCTTTCCATTTGTCAGATGCCATGGCTTGTCTGAAAGTCTTAGGTTCTGTTTCGATGGAGTAAGATAACAGGTAGGAGCAAAAAGGCATTTGGAATTTTTGATAGGATAGGACAGATGATATTGGATAGGGAGTTGTATGGTGAGGAGGAAGGGAGGGAGTGGTGTGGAGAAGAGCACAATGGTAATCAGACAAGTAACTAGGAGTTTTAGCTTGTCGTTTAGGTCTTTCACTATGTATAGAATTTCTATTATCATCAGACATAACTATCTCATTTGAATTTGGTACATTCCTAGTTATGCTTGATGAAGATGATGCAGATGCAGATGCAGATGCATATGCACTNATAGTGAAAGACTTCTTATAGGGACGAAAATACTTGAAGGCACTCACTATGTGATGCATCCTAATGGATCAGCAATGTTTGTTGTGAAGATTGATTCGCCCACTTTTGAGATCTTTCCTTTTGATGATACAAATGGAGAAGATTTTGAGCATTCTTACACAGGAGAAGGTATTGCAAAAGGTTATGGTTTCCGGTATCCTGGATACAAACCCGGTTCCCTTTTCGTGACATCTAAAGGTCTTCTCATGTTTGTTTGGAAAGAAACTAGAGTTGTGCTGACATTGCAAAGGTTTGACCTTGAAGAGCTTTTGAAGAAAGGCGTTTGTGTATCGCCTTTGCCTCCATGTCTGAATTTTACTTATCTTACGAAATCTCACACCAATGTGTTTACACCGGGGAGAAGAACATCATAGATGATGACTTCTGCAACAGATTTCAGATTTGAAGCTCACAAGTCTTTTGTTGTTTCCACAATTTAATGATTTATAGATAGCTGATGATCATTGAGATTTACACTCACTATATGCTTGTAAAGTGTGTATGTACTAAATGTAATAGTTTTGTAAACCTTCTGTTCAGTTTTGAATAATTTATATGTTGCAAATTTCGTCTATTTCAATTCAAAACGCCAAGAAAGTTGTGAGACCCGTCAAGATTAGTGTAATTAACAAATTTAAGATTAGATATCCAAATTTTTTTGCAATTAATATATAAGAAAATTGTAAAACCAAACCGTATCAACTAATTATTTCTACCATGCCCCCCAAAAATTGCCTCATGTTTTGTGGCTTGAAACAAAATGCTTCATAAGCTTTCTTTTTTTTTTGAACATTTGCTTCATAAGTTTATGTGGACGTCTTCAATGGCATAATGCATCAACTTATATATTGTATAGATTTTCTATAAAAAAATTATTTATATATCAAGTTAATTTTTGTTTATGTGTTTAATTTAATTAAAATGTTAATCATATTTAATATTTTTGTATTTAATGAAAACGCTGATTTTGATCAGTGAGATTGGGTTTCTTCGATCCTATGTGTACGTCATCAATGGCATAATGCATCAACTTTTATATTGTATAGATATATAAGAAAATTGTAAAACCAAACCGTATCAACTAATTATTTCTACCATGGCCCCCAGAAATTGCCTCATGTTTTGTGGCTTGAAACAAAATGCTTCATAAGCCTTCTTGAGTTAGTAAGTTTTGTATTTCAAAATATCCTCAATAGCACTTTATTTACTGGTTCTTAACTTCTCCACATTTGTTATTATAACAGTTCACCTAGAGAAACGTTGTAAGAGAATAACTTTATGCTTCGTAAAGGTAGTACAATGGTCACACAAAAAAACTATTTACTTAACACGTTTTATGATTATGACATTATTTGCATATAAGTCGGTCAACAAAGCTATATTTAAGGTTCCAAAAAAAAGGGCTATATTTCCAAGTTACACTAAATATACTACAAAATCAAATATATCTATAAACATTTAATGTTGAATACCAATTGATTTTAATTAGGATTTAAAATTTATAAAACGAATAACATAAAATGAATGAATTAATATAGTTGACTAGTTATAAATATACCATTTAATCACATTTAGTATTTTTTCTCATAACTATAAACCAATGCAGTTTAATAAATTTAAATATTGACAGTTTATATTTCTTGAATTTTACAAATTTTTAGTAACAATTAGTAAAAGATGAATAAAAAACACAGAAAATCATGAAATAAGAAAAAATTCTAGAAACAGAGGAAATAGTTGGTAGCAACATATTCACGTTTTTGCTAGTAATTTTTTTCGTCATTGGCATATTAGTCTGTGATATTATCGTGTACTAAAAAACTTAAAATCTCTTTCATTAGATTTTTGGGGCATTGTCATTAAAAAGAAAACTTCAATAGCTGTTTAGCTCATTTCAGTGTTTCTTCTTCACCGAAAAGTGAATAAACACGGGAATCACACCCTTATGGGGTCATCCACGACTTTAACTTTTATGGCGTGAAAGACTTTTGGGGAAACATCTCTGTACTTTCCTTCACAGTTACATAGAAAATGCTTTGAAATCTCTCCTCTCTTTACTCGTTTTGCATATAAAAGGGAGTAAAGAGAAACCATAAACCATTGCGATACTTTTAACCTATCTCTCATGGCTTCTTGTTCTTGTTCTTGTTCTTGTTCTTCTTCTTTTTCACGCATAAGGAGATACCACGTCTTCCCAAGCTTCCATGGAGCAGATGTCCGTAGAGGGTTTCTCAGTCATTTACACAATTACTTTGCAAGCAGAGGGATCACGACGTTCAAAGATCAGGAGATCGAGAGAGGCCACACGATCGGACCCGAGCTCGTGAAAGCCATTAGAGAATCCAGAATCTCCATCGTTCTGCTCTCGAAGAACTACGCTTCTTCTAGCTGGTGCTTAGATGAATTGGTTGAGATCATGAAATGCAAAGAAGCTCCGGGGCAGATCGTGATGACTGTTTTTTATGAAGTTGACCCTTCTGATGTTCGGAAACAGATTGGAGATTTCGGAAAGGCTTTCGACAAAACTTGTGAAGGGAAAACAGAGGAAGACAAGCAGAGATGGAGCAAAGATTTGGCATCTGTAGCAAACATAGCAGGAGAACATTCTCTCAATTGGTATAAATTTTGTATCTTTCTCAAGAAAAAGGTTAAAACTTTGTAGATTTAGACCTCTCCAACACGATTTTGTTTGCTTTTTTTTGTTAGGGCTAACGAAGCAGAGATGATCCAAAAGATTGCTACAGATGTTTCCAAGAATCTGAATGCTTCTCCGTCGAGGGATTTTGACGAGATAGTTGGAATTGAAGGTCACTTGAGAAAACTGAGCATTTTTTTATGCCTCGATTCTAATGATGTGAAGATGATTGGAATATGGGGTCCTGCGGGAATCGGTAAGACCACCATTGCTAGAGCTTTATACAATCTACTCTCTAGCGATTATCCAATTAGATGTTTTATGGAGAACCTTAAAGGAAGTTATAGGAGCATAGTGGGTGTTGTTGACTATGAGTCCAAGTTGCGGTTGCAAAACGAACTTCTGTCTAAGCTTCTGAACCAAAGTGATATGATGGTACGTCATTTAGGAGGGATAAAAGAATGGCTGAAATATCAAAGGGTGCTTATCATCTTTGATGATGTAGATGATCTAGGGCAATTAGAGATTTTGGCTGGAGATCGTTCTTGGTTTGGTTCCGGAAGTCAGATCATCGTTACCACAGAAGATAAAAAGATTCTGAAAGCACACGATAAAGAGCAAAGCGATTTGATTATGAGACCAAGAACAAAGAAATACCTCTTCTTTATTGCTTAAGAAAATTCCTCAAAACTTAAAGCTCTTGAATCTCTCTCACAAGTCACATCACATCTGGATGCATACTTATATATATATGAATCAATAAAACCCTAAACCTCTTATTTAGAAGTTTTACATATTTTAGATAACTCCTAAAATATAAATGTATATTTAGATAACTCCTAAATATACTTGATCCCTATTTCCTTAATTTATCTTCAAGCTTCTGTCAACAATCTCCTCCTTAAGCTTGAGATCAATCTTTGACACGTCACAAATTCCGATGAGCTTTCTCATCTCGTGAAACTTTATCCTCCCGAGTGCTTTTGTTAGTATGTCCGCCTTCTGTTCACTTCCTGGGACATGCTGAACTTCAACCTGTTCGTTTTCAACACACTCCCGAATAAAATGGTACCTCGTATGAATGTGCTTGCTGCGACCATGGAAAACGGGATTCTTTGTGAGTGCTATAGCTGACTTGTTGTCTACTCGAATCACTGTCTTCTCACACGGTTTCCCAACAACTTCTCCTAGCAATTCTTGAAGCCAGATTGCTTGCTTAGCAGCTTCAGTGGCTGCCATAAATTCGGCTTCAAAGGAGGACAAAGCAATAGTCTCCTGTTTCTGAGAACACCAAGTGATAGGGCCGTCGTTCAAATAAAACACATGACCGGTGGTGCTTCTCCCATCATCCACATCCACATTATGGCTGCTATCACTGAAGCCTACGAGTTTCATCTGTTCGTCTTGCTGAAATGTGATACCGTAAGAGAGAGTACCTTGCAAGTATCTCAGGATCTGTTTCAACGCAGCTCCGTGAGACTCCTTGGGCTCCTGCATGTATCTGCTGAGCACTCCGACACAGTAAGATATATCAGGACGAGTGTGAACCAAATACCTGAGACACCCAATGTTCCTTCTGTACTATGTCGCATCAATGCTTCGTTCTTCACTTGCTTTGGAGAGTTTCAGGCCTGAGTCCATGGGGACGTGACATGGGTTGCAGTCTTTCATACCGCTTTCTTCTAGAATCTTCCTTGCATATCTTCTTGCTTGAGAGTAATCCCTTTTTCGTGCTGAGTTACCTCAATGCCAAGATAATACGTCAATCGCCCAAGATCGCTCATCTCAAATGTTGATGACATATCATTCTTAAAGCCCAGAATGATATCATTACTCGAACCCGTCACCAGCAAATCATCTACATAAACAGCAACAAGTAGTAGACATCCATTCTCTTCTCTACGATACAGTGATGGTTCCTTTGAGCACTTCTCAAACTTCATCTCGCTTAGTACCTTATTCAGCTTCTCATTCCAAGCTCTAGGTGCTTGTCTCAAGCCGTAAAGAGCCTTGTTTAACTTGTATACCTTGCTCTCGCATCCTTTAGCAACATACCCCTCCCGTTGATTAACGTAAACAACTTCTTTCAAGTCTCCGTGAAGAAACGCAGTCTTCACATCCAAGTGGTGTACTTCCCAGTCACTGCTTGCTGCGTATGCAATGAGAAACATGACTGTTTCAATCCTAGCCACGGGAGCAAACACTTCCTCATAATCGATCCCTTGTTTATGAACATAGCCCTTTGCAACTAATCTGGCTTTGTACTTATTAATGATTCCGTCTGAGTTGCGTTTGATCTTGAAGACCCACTTCAAGCCAATTGGTCGAACTCCTTGTGGGAGATCAACCAAATCCCATGTTCTGTTCTTAGCTATTGACGTTAGCTCTTCTTCACAAGCATCTCTCCATACTTTCTCGGACTTTGCTTCTTCAAAATTCCACGGCTCTTCGTCGACAAGAAGCAGTAGTCGCTCTACTTCTACTTCAGCCATCATCACATAATCGTCCATCCATTGAGGCTTAATTCTCTGTCTCGATGATCTCCTAAGAGATGGTTCAGCCAACTCCTCATCTCCCTCGTCGTGGTCACTCTCTGCACCTTCTTCTACATCAGTGACTTCATTGTTTGTGGTAATGTCATTCCCATTCTCTTCTTCTCTGAGCCCGCTGGTTCCTGTTGGTGTATAATCAATCTTGAACTCTCCAGGTTCATCTTCGTCGTCCTTATCAATGTTATTCCATTTCCAGCACTTTGTTTCGTCAAAAATCACATCCCTGCTGACCACAATCTTGCGATTTGTAGGATCAAGTAGTCTATAGGCCTTTGATCCCAGATCAGTTCCGAGATGCACCAGCAAACGCGATCTGTCATCTAGTTTCTTGATCAGTGTAGACTCGCTCTTGGCATAACTGACGCAGCCGAAGACTCGCAGGTGCTCAAGGTTAGGCTTCCTTCCCTTTAACGCTTCATATGGGGTTTGGGATACAAGTACCCTCGTTCCGACTCGATTGATAAGATACGTAGCGTGTCTCACTGCCTCACCCCACAGGTAATTAGGCACTCCCATATGCTTAAGAATGCTCCTTGTCATCCCCATAAGTGTTCTATTTCTCCTTTCAACAACGCCGTTTTGATGGGGAGAGTAGGGAGTAGTGAGATGTCTAATGATTCCTGAGTTTTCGCAGAAAGATTTGAACTCTAGTGACGTAAATTCTCCTCCCCTGTCTGTTCGAAACGTCTTGATAATCTCCCCTGTTTCTTGTTCAATCATTGTCTTGAAGTTTCTAAACTTGGCAAAGGCTTCGCTTTTGTCCTTGAGGAGGATCGACCACATGTAACGCGAGTAGTCGTCGATGATGACGAAGATGTATCTGTTCTTTGCTGCGGTTGGAGGCGTTATTGGTCCGCAAAGATCACCATGTACCAGTTCTAGAGCCTTTCCAGCACGGTATGCGGTTGCCTTTGGGAAAGATTGCCTTGATTGTTTTCCAAGTAGACATGATGAACAGATTTCTTTCTCAATTGTGAAATCTGGTACTCCGATTACCAACCTTTTGTTCAACAATGTCCTCATGGAGTCGCCACCAATATGCCCGAGACGAGCATGCCACCTTGTCGAGTTGCTTTGGCTTGTTAGTTGCAGACACCTCACGTCACCTACATCCATGATTACTTTATACAATCTGTTTCGCGACCGTTTATCTTTAACGATTAGATTCCCTTTCTTGTCGTGTAGGGTAAGAAAGTCTTCACGCATTCGCACATCACACCCTGATTCTGTTGCTTGTCCCAAGCTAATGATGTTACTCTTCAGCTTAGGCAAGTAATAAACATCATTCAAGATCCTTTTCTCTCCTCCTTTGGTTGCAAATACAATCGTTCCTTTTCCTTCTATGTCGATGCGTGAATTGTCACCAAATCTTACTTTTCCTGTGATGGACTCATTGATTTTGCTAAAGTACTCGCGATTTCCGGTCATGTGATTGTTGGCTCCGTTGTCCAAGTACCAGACATTATCTCCATCAGAAGAGGCCTCAAACTCCTGCGGTTTGACGTTCCTTTCATTGAGATAGACTACCTCGTTCTCTTTCTTTTCTCCGTCGTTGATGTATACTAGCTCGTGCATCAAAAGATCATCGGCTTCTTGTGTATCCTGATTGTTGTCTTCTTGAGCTTCTTGTAACTTTAGTAAGCGGTCCGGACAATTTGAGGCGTAATGTCCGAACTTGTCGCATCTAAAGCATTCGATCTTTGAAAGATCTCTGGTGTCACTTGATCTGCCTCCTCGACCTCTTCCTCTACCGAATCTACCACCTCTACCTCTTCCTCTGTAACCGCCGTTAGAGTCGTGATAGTTATGCGTCGAGTGTGATTCCGAGTTTGCGTACATCAACTTACTCTGTTCCTCTTGAACTTCTCCATCATCTGTTACACGTTCCTCATAGGCTTTCATTCGCCCTATTATGTCTTCAAACGTGGTCTTATTCAGATCCAATACTTGTTCTAAGGAGGCGACAATGTGGATAAATTTCTTCTGCGGAAGACCAGAGAGAAGTTTCTTGACTAGCTTCGGTTCTTCAATCTCAACTCCTAATGCCATTGACTTTGAAGCGATCTCAGATAACTTTCCCACAAAGTCGTCGATCTTCTCAGTATCCTTCATAGTCAGACGATCAAACTCGGACATTAGTGTTTGTAACCTTGCTTCCTTAACTCGGTCTGCTCCAAGATGCCTAGCTTTGATGGCTTCCCATACTTCCTTAGCCGAGTCAATCTCTCCAACTTGTAGTGTAAGGGCTTCGGGTATTGATTGGATGATTAGGGCTGCAGCTAGATCATTCTTTCCTTCATCATCCTCACCCGAGTTAATCACCTCCCAAACCTTGTGCACCTTCAAGAGTACCCTCATCTTCATAGACCAAACCGTGTAATTACACAAAGTTAGCATGGGGCACTTGATAGAGGAAGAGCCGCCTCCCTCCTTCATATTTGAGAACGAATGTGATCCTTCCACCGTGTCCTCTTTCTTGCTTGTCATCGCTTCGTCTCTGCACTTCTACACAGAGCAACGATAACTCAAACACAGTCTCTCACGACCGTCTGGTGCTCTGATACCAATTAAAGAGCAAATCGATTTGATTATGAGACCAAGAACAAAGAAATACCTCTTCTTTATTGCTTAAGAAAATTCCTCAAAACTTAAGTTCTTGAATCTCTCTCACAAGTCACATCACATCTCTATGCATACTTATATATATATGAATCAATAAAATCCTAAACCTCTTATTTAGAAGTTTTACATATTTTAGATAACTCCTAAAATATAAATGTATATTTAGATAACTCCTAAATATACTTGATCCCTATTTCCTTAATTTATCTTCAAGCTTATGTCAACACACGAGATCGAGGTGATCTACGATGTGGGTTTTCCATCCGGAGAAGAAGCTCTTGGGATCTTATGTCTATCTGCTTTCAAACAAAGTTCTGTACCAGATGGTTTTGAAGAGGTTGCAAGTAAAGTAGCAAGGCTTTGCGGTAATCTTCCACTAGCCCTTTCTGTTGTGGGTTCATCTCTGCGTGGGTACAGCAAGAACGAATGGGAAGCTGAGTTATCTAGGATCAAAACTAGTCTCGATGGAAACATCGAGAACGTATTAAGAGTGGGATATGACAGATTGTCGGTAAACGAGCAAGCTCTGTTTCTCCACTTCGCTTGCTTTTTCAACTCTAGTTTCTTTCTTTACTCTTGTGGGCCGAAACATTACGATGTGGCGATCATGATCCCTGACAAGAAGTTGGATGTTGAAAACGGGCTGAAGACTGTGGGCACTAAAACCCACACTCAGATATTTGTAGAGTGATTGAATATATTTGAGAAAGGATTGGTAAGAATCTCTATGAACCGAAGAATATAAGACTTAGATTGTATAAATGGATTTGATTGATAAGAACAAGTATTCAAGTACAAGATGAATGAGAGAGCGATAGCTTGTAATGAATACAAGTTGAGAATTAGGTAAAAGTTGCCCTATCTATCAAGGTTCCGCTTCCTTATATGGCTTCTCTCTACTCCCAGCTGCTGCCCGAATGTCGGGGGATGTTCCACGTGCTCCGGATATCTCGGGAACTGCTGTTACGCCAAGCTCCGGATCTCGCGGGATATCCGCCTAACTTCTGACTCGGCCTCGCTTCTTATCCGTATGCGGTAGTTCGACTGTCTGTAGAGACGGGCCATATCTTGGATGGGTTCTCATAGATGGGCTTATGGAGATTCCTTGGTGGGCTTCACAATGGGCCGGATTTAGGTTTAATTCGATCTGATTTTCCTTTAAGATTTTGACCGAGTTTTTGCTTGGACGAGCTATAGCTTGTCGATTTTTCTGGATTGTTTCTCCTCGTTTGAGCGGACCGTGATTCGCAGGGTTTTCTTATCGAAGCGGTAGGTTTCTTTAGCATTTCGATTACCCTGGTTTGCTTGAGTGGGCCGTAGCTCACAAATGTTGATTTTGGACTTCGGGTTATCGTCGTTTCTGAGGTTGCCGTAATCCGCCGGTCCTTATGGATTTTGGTGCGAGGCGGTGCGCGAATGCTGGTGGCTTAGCCCGAAATGATGTGCGAATGCTAGTGACTCGGCTTAGGATGTTTGCTTGGATGCGAGCGATAGCTCATCACGTACCTGACTCGAGTTTGTTTAGGCAGTTGTGTTTTCAAGCGATGTTTGATCGTTTGAGAGTTCGATCGGGACGCTGTTGAGATGAGCTTTCATTGTTTTGTCTGGCCAGACGTTGTTTAGCGGGTTATGGTTATACCCGGGTGCTCGTTGCGTCTAAGTAGGTTGCGTACCGTTTTTAAGAGGTCGAAGAGATTTCGATGGTTCGAAATATTTAACAGAGAAATTGCAAACTTTGAAAGAATGTGTAAACTTTATTTATAAAGTGAGTTTACAATAGTTGTACATTATGCGAACCGTGAAGGGTTTCGGGAGTGTTGGGGCTGGACTCTAGGGACGAGCTGCCTACGTACCCCGCTAGGGGATCAAGCCTTAACGTAGTTCGATTATTTTACTATTTAATAATAGTAGCGTTTGAGGTTCATGGAATTCCATGGACGCAGTTCAGCTTTTTTCTTCGCATAGTCGAAGAGTTTGTAGATGCCTGGGCGTACTACTTCGGTGATCTTGTAGGGGCCTTCCCAATTGGCTCCTAGCTTTCCATCTGTCCGGCATGTTTTGTCGAATACCTTTTTTAAGACTTGGTCTCCAACTTTGAACGTTCGTTCTTTGACGTTGGAATTATAGTAGCGAGTTGTTGCTTGCTGGTAGTCCTGGATGCGGACCAGTGCTTGATCTCGTTTCTCTTCGATCAGGTCGAGTCGGTCTCGCAACAATTCTTCGTTGAGTTCCATGTTTATGGGGCATAGTTCTCTTCGAAGGGTAGGTACTTTAAGTTCGGCAGGAATGATTGCTTCCATACCGTAGGCTAAAGAGAAAGGTGTTTTCTTAGTTGCTTTGTGAGGTGTGGCTCGGCAAGCCCATAGGACTGAGTTTAGTTCGTCCGACCACATCTCTTTTCGAGCTTTGAGCCGTTTTTTGATGTTGCTCATTACGGTTTTATTGGTAGCTTCTGCTTGGCCGTTTCCTTGCGGATATCGTGGCGTGGAGTAACTTATATGGATTTTCCATTTTTTGCAGAAGTTGCGGAATGCGTTCGAGATGAATTGAGGTCCATTGTCCGTTACGATCTCGTGGGGGAGACCGTGTCTGCAGATGATANGTGGCGTGGAGTAACTTATATGGATTTTCCATTTTTTGCAGAAGTTGCGGAATGCGTTCGAGATGAATTGAGGTCCATTGTCCGTTACGATCTCGTGGGGGAGACCGTGTCTGCAGATGATATCTTGCCAGATAAAATCTCTAACGTCTTCGTTGGTGGTCTGCTGGTAAGCTCGTGCTTCCACCCACTTTGTGAAGTAGTCTGTTAGGACTAGGACGTATTGCAATTGTTTTGGTCCGGACAGGACCATTGGTCCAACGATGTCCATGGACCATCTCATGAACGGGTATGGGGCACATATCGATGATAGAGCCTCCGTAGGTTGGTGGATTGTTGGCGCGTGCTTTTGACAGCTGTCGCACTTCGCGGCGTAGTTGTCGCAGTCCGCGATCATTGTGGGCCAGAAGTAGCCGTGTTTTTTGATTCGTATTGCGAGAGTTCGTCCAGCGGAGTGGCTCCCGCAAATTCCATCGTGGACGTTTGCCATTACAGCTAGAGCTTCCAGTCCGTGAACGCATTTGAAGTATGCTTCTGATAAGTTGCGTTTGTATAATTCTTTCTTGATTATACAGTATCTTGAGCTGCGGGCTCTTAGTTTTCGGGCTTCCCATTTGTCAGGAGGCAGGGTGCCGTTTTGGAGGTAATCGAGTATTGGGATTCTCCAATCTGGTCTGGCGTGGAATTCCTCGTAGGTGATGAAGCTTCTATTCGCGGTGGCTGCCTCGTTGGCCGCTGCATCCTCCGCGATTTGGTCCATCACCGGCGGATCGAGTTCGGGCTCGCTGTTTTCGGGTTCCGGTGCGTTGGTTTCTTCCGACCTAGCGAGAATTTGTGGTATTTCGCTGGTGCTGGCTGCGGGATCCGGAACACCGGTTTCTTCCGAGCTGGCTGGGATTTGAGATAGCTCGTCTGTGTAGGATGCGGGATCGTTTGTGATTACCGCGATCTCTGCTGTCGTGGCGGATTTGATGGCTATGCTTATGCTTGGTTTGTCGATTCTCTCGACGGGAATGATCCTTTTTAACAACGGGTCCGAGGTGGAAGCGAGGGATGCTAGGGCGTCTGCCAAAGTATTCTCCCCACGAGGAATCCTTGTTAGTTCGAATTTTTTCGAGCTGTTCCGTGAGGTCACGTACTATTTTTAGATAAGCTTCCATTCGTTCGTGCTTAGTTTCGTACGTGCCGTGAAATTGGCTTGTTACGAGTTGCGAATCGCTGAAAGCGCTTACTTCGCGAGCTCCGATTCCTATTGCGAGCCGTAGCCCAGCTATCAGGGCTTCGTTATTCGAAGCATCGAAACCCAGTCGGAATGACTGTTCTAAAAGTCCCCCGGTAGGCGATGCAAGTCTGATTCCTACTCTGGATCCCTGTTTAGATGATGTTCCATCTACGTGGAGTGTCCATTTATTGTTCGTAGTCGAGTTGTCGAGAGCATGCGGTGCTAGCTCGATGACAAAGTCTGCTAGAACTTGCGCTTTGGCGCAGGTTCTGGTACGATATTCTATATCGTACTCGCTTAGCTCGATTGCCCATTTGGTCAGGCGTCCTGATTGGTTCGGGCTATGGAGGATCGTGCGTAATGGCTGCGAAGTTATGAGCACGATCGAGTGGGATTGGAAGTAAGGTCTTAGCTTCCGAGCTGACATGATAAGCGTCAATGCTAGCTTTTCCATTGCTGGATATCTGGTTTCTGTGTCTATTAGAGTTTTACTTACATAATAGATAGGCTTTTGTTCGCTCTGTTCTTCTCTTACTAATACGCCGCTGACTGCAGCAGGCGATACTGCGAGATAGAGGTATAATGGTTCTCCCTCTACTGGCTTGGCCAATTGGGTGGTTCGCTTAGGTAAGTTTTTAGCTGTTGGAATGCGTCTTCACACTTCTCGTCCCATTGTAACTTTTTGTTTGCTTTTAGTAGTTGGTAGAAGGGAGGACACTTGTCCGTAGATCAGGAGATGAAGCGGTTTAGTGCTGCAATTCGCCCGGTCAAACGCTGGACTTCGCGAGTGGTTTTAGGTGATGGCATCTCGATGAAAGTCACGATCTGCTTCGGGTTAGCTTCGATCCCTCGTTTGGTTACTAGGTAACCGAGGAACTCTCCTGAGGCTACGCCGAAAGAACATTTAGCGGGGTTGAGTTTCATCCTGTATTTGTTGAGAATTGCAAAGCATTCTCTTAGCTGGGCTACATGGTCTTCCTCTCTCGAGGATTTGACGAGCATGTCGTCAATGTAGACCTCCATAGACTTGCCTAACTAGTCCGAAGGGCATGAATTTGTAACAGTATGTTCTGCGGTCCGTTATAAAGGATGTTTTTTCTTGGTCCTCCGGGTTCATGAGGATCTGGTTGTACCCGGAGAATGCGTCCATGAAGGACAGCAGTTCGTGACCGGCAGTAGCTTCGACTAACCGATCTATGTGTGGGAGTGGGAAGCTGTCCTTTGGGCAGGCTTTGTTTAGGTCTGTGAAATCTATACAGACTCTCCACTTCCCGTTTTTCTTTTTGACGACAACCGGGTTTGCGAGCCAATCGGGGTACTTGACCTCTCGGATTGATCCGACCTTTAGTAGTTTGTCGACTTCATCGTTGACTGCTTTTGCCCTTTCGGGGCCTAGCTTGCGTCGTTTCTGTTTAATTGGTTTGAACGCGGGGCTGTCTCTTATACACATCTAGATGTGTATAAGAGACAGATCTATGTGTGGGAGTGGGAAGCTGTCCTTTGGGCAGGCTTTGTTTAGGTCTGTGAAATCTATACCTGTCTCTTATACACATCTAGATGTGTATAAGAGACAGATCTATGTGTGGGAGTGGGAAGCTGTCCTTTGGGCAGGCTTTGTTTAGGTCTGTGAAATCTATACAGACTCTCCACTTCCCGTTTTTCTTTTTGACGACAACCGGGTTTGCGAGCCAATCGGGGTACTTGACCTCTCGGATTGATCCGACCTTTAGTAGTTTGTCGACTTCATCGTTGACTGCTTTTGCCCTTTCGGGGCCTAGCTTGCGTCGTTTCTGTTTAATTGGTTTGAACGCGGGGTCAACGTTTAGTTCGTGCGATGTTATGTCGCGGTTAATCCCTGGCATGTCCGAGGTTATCCATGCGAAGGTGCTCACGTTTTCTTTGAGAAAATTGATGAGCTCGTTTCGAATCGAGTTCGGGAGGTCGATTCCAACGTTCACTAGTCGCTCAGGGTGAGCGTCGTCGATACATACTTGATCGACGAGGTCTTTTTTGGGTCCACGCGTGGTGGGGTCCTTGTTTTTCTTTATTAGTTGTTCTGCGAGATCGTGTTCTTTCTGTAATTGCTATACTGATGAGCTCGCAGCTTGTTTGAAGCAGTTCATGTAACACATTCTTGAGTTTTTTTGACTTCCGTAGATCGTTTGGGTTCCCTTGTGAGATGGGAACTTCACGCATTGGTGATAGGTGGATGGGACTGCTTTCATGGTATGTATCCAAGGCCGGCCAAGTATGGCGTTGTACGGTGCTTGTCGATCTACTACCACGAAATTTACTTCCTTTTGGACTCCCCCAGCCTTCACGAGAAGGCGGATGGAGCCCAGCGAAAAAATGGTTTCGCCGGCAAAGCCAGTTAGAGGGGTTATGCTCTTTATTAGGGCGGAGTCCGGGAAGCTCATCCTTTTAAATGCGTCGTAGAACAGTAGGTTTACCGAGCTCCCGGTGTCTATCATTATTCGTGATAGTTCGAATCCGGCTACGTCGAGGTGGATAACGAGAGCGTCGTCGTGGGGTTTGTCGAGATCCAGCGTTTCGCTTTCGAGAAATGTTATCTCGTGGTCAGGACCTTCTATGGATTTCTTTGCTTTGGAAGTGTTTGTCGAGATCCAGCGTTTCGTTGAAAGGTTTTAATCGAGTTTATCGAGTTGCGGCAAAATAGCGAGCCTCCCGATATGAAGTTGATCTGTTTCGGGATGGACGGCTCCTCTCCCCCCCCCCCCCCCGGCAAAGGGGAA
>JAHZTW010000001.1:33741360-33757427 GCA_020283515.1 Alliaria petiolata
TAGTTCGTGACCGGCAGTTGCTTCGACTAGTCGGTCTATGTGTGGGAGCGGAAAGCTGTCCTTTGGGCAGACTTTGTTCAGATCTGTGAAATCTATACGGACTCTCCACTTTCCATTTTTCTTTTTGACGACAACCGGATTTGCGAGCCAATCGGGGTACTTGACCTCTCTGATTGTTCCGACTTTCAGTAGCTTGTCTACTTCGTCGTTGACTGCTTTTGCCCTTTCGGGTTCCAGCTTGCGTCATTTTTGTTTTATTGGTTTGAACGCGGGGTCGACATTCAGTTCTTGCAATGTTATTTCGCGGTTAATCCCCAACATGTCCGAGGTTGTCCATGCAAAAGTGCTTACGTTTTCCTTGAGGAAAGTGATGAGCTCGTTTCGAATCGAGTTCGGGAGATCAACTTCGATGTTAACTTTTTGCTCGGGGTGAGCGTCGTCGATGCAGACTTGGTCGACGAGGTCTTTTTTGGGTCCACGCGTGGTGGGGTCCTTGTTTTTCTTTATTAGTTGTTCTGCGAGCTCCTGCTCTTTCTGTAATTGTTATACTGATGAGCTCGCAGCTTGTTTGAAGCAGTTCATGTAACACATTCGGGAATTTTTCTGACTGCCGTAGATCGTTTGGGTTCCCTTATGTGATGGGAATTTCAAGCATTGGTGATAAGTGGATGGGACTGCTTTCATGGTATGTATCCAAGACCGACCGAGTATGGCGTTTAGCGATCTACTACCACAAAATTGACATCTTTTTGGACTCCTCCAGCTTTCACGAGAAGGCGGATGGAGCCGAGCGAGAAGATTGTTTCGCCGGCAAAACCGGTTAGAGGGGTTATGCTGTTTATTAGGGCGGAGTCCGGGAAGCTCATCTTTTTAAAGGCGTCGTAGAACAGTAGGTCTACCGAGCTCCCGGTGTCTATCATTATTCTTGACAGTTCGAATCCGGCTACGTCGAGTCGGATAACGAGAGCGTCGTCATGGGGTTTGTCTAGGTCCAGCGTTTCGCTTTCGAGAAATGTTATCTCGTGGTCTGGACCTTCAATGGATTTCTTTGCTTTGGAAGTGTTTTCGGCCTTCCGTTGAAAGGTTTTAATCGAGTTTATCGAGTTGCGGCAGAACAGCGAACCTCCCGGGGGGGGGGTGGTTACCGAGTCTGTCGAACCTCCGACGAGTTCCGGACCGTTGAAGATTGAATCAATCCGTAGTTTAGCTGCCGGAGGAGGAGAATTTTCCTCTTCTATAGCTCGTTCTTTTCTTTTTTGAGAAGGTTTGTCGTTTTGAGACTTTTTTGGCTTGGGAGCTCGTGGAGGGGATTCCTCTTAACTTGCTTTCTGTTCGGGGCATGTTTCGTTTTTAGTTGGTTTGGGAAGAGGTCCCGTACGACATTCCTCTGTGGAATGTCCGTTTCGGTTGTGATGTTTGCAGAATTTGCTTGCATCGTATTTCGAGGGTTTGCCCGCTTTGAGCATGTTTATTACGAGCGTTTGCTGGTTCTTGCCGGAGTGTTCTCGGGCGTTTGTTTTCCTTTGTGGATTCGACGCCTGAGTTTGCAAGTCGTGTTGCCTTTTGGCGTAGGCTTTTTCTTCCTCGGATTGGGCGAACAAAAGGGCTTGGTGTAGCGCGTCGTTCAGCGTCGAGGTGGGGCGTCGCACTTTGAGTTCCTGTAAGAATTCGGATTCGAACCATAATCCTTGCCTTAGAGCTTCTATTGCGAGCTCTTCGTTTAGGTTGGCGACTTTGGATTTGCACTCTTTGTACCGTGTTAGGTAGCTTCGCAATGGTTCATGCTCTTGCTGCTTGATCGGCTAATGTCACTCGAGTCTGGATAAAGACCGAGTACTGTTTTAGAAAGACGGTCACGAGTTGATCAAAGTTATCGATCGAGCCGCTTTCTAGGCTTCTGAACCATTCTAGAGCTGGGCCTACGAGATTTTCTGCGAAAAACCTGCAGTAGCCCGCTTCGATTTCATCTTCGTGGAGGTGAACTCTGGCTATCGTGGATCGGAATGTTCTGATGTGTGCCTTTGGATCTTTTGTTCCGGCGTATTCTGGGAATTTTATTTTTCCAGCATCGCAGAGTTTAGCCTTTGCTATTCGGTTGGTGAAGGGTGTTCGACGTGTTTCCTCGATCACCCGATCGATGTCAGGTGCTGATCTGTTGGCAATATGCATGGCATGTCTTATTTGCCTGAGTTCAGCGTCGAGGTATTGCTGGAGATCGGGGTTTTCGGCGATCTGTTGCCGGGCTGTTCGAGTAGCGGAGGTATCGTTTACTCGAGCGTCGGCGTGGGACGCGTATTCGGCCGGCGGTAATTGGGCCGAGCGGCTTGCGGTTCCAGCAGGAGCATGCTCCTGGGCATGCGAGGCAAAAGAGAAAGAGGAAGTGCCGATCCCTCTTGGGGATCCGCGAGGCGGTGGAGGCGGTAGTTCGCTGACGTGAGCGTTTACCGTTCCTCATAGGCTTGAATCGTTGAGATTTGTGATGGGGGGTTGCGGTCCCCTAGAGCTCGAAGGAGCGTTTTGCTGCCTTGCGGGCTCTGGGGTTGTGAACGCTTGAGAAAAGTCAAGGCGTGTTCTGGGTAACGGGCTTTGCTCGAGGCCGATCTGCTGCTCGCGTTGAGAACCGTGAGTGGTTTCTCGAACAATAGATCGCGAAACTTCTGCCCGGTATTCGTTCAGGGCATTAGCTTGCTGATTCAACCGGGCTTCGAGCTGCTGTTGGCCTTGAGCCATTTGTCGCAGCATCATCATAATTTCTGAGTCATGCGATTCGGTTTCCGGTGGAGCTGTTCGAAACGGATTTTCGAATCGGGGAGGATGTTCTCCGTTTCTGGTCCAGACGTAGGGATTTCCCCATCCGGAGGGATTTGGGTGTTGATTCAGGATGGGTATTCCTGAACCGACTGCAGAAGTTCGAATAACCGGGTTTGTGGTTATCGTTTCGGTTCGAGATGTGATGACATTCGAACCGGGGGCTGCGGCATCCAGGTTACTGCTGAGAGCACGCGGAGGAGGAGGAGGTGGAATCGGATCCGTAGATCCGAGTAGCCGACTCTCGCCCCCGATTGCTTTTCGTCGGTTTATCGTATCAAGGTTCCGCTTCCTTATATGGCTTCTCTCTACTCCCAGCTGCTGCCCGAATGTCGGGGGATGTTGCACGTGCTCCGGATATCTCGGGAACTGCTGTTACGCCAAGCTCCGGATCTCGCGGGATATCCGCCTAACTTCTGACTCGGCCTCGCTTCTTATCCGTATGCGGTAGTTCGACTGTCTGTAGAGACGGGCCATATCTTGGATGGATTCTCATAGATGGGCTTATAGAGATTCCTTGGTGGGCTTCACAATAGGGCGGATTTAGGTGCTAAATCCAGCTCCAACAAAGACCTTAGCNAAAAAAAAAAAAAAAAAAAAAAAAACTTCACCAGAATTCGGTTGGCTCATACTTCGTGTCTCGCCGTTTACTAAGCTTCTTTTGATATTCGTATTTGTCTTTAATGGATTAATCAAGCACTTCTTGTAGGACCGCGAAGAACATCTTTTTATGGGCTAAAGCCCACATTCACCAAGACCCAAGATCCAAGTTCAAGTCCGGTCCGGTTCGGCGGCGACGCGCGCGTGTATGTTTTTGCACAATGGTCATTTCTCTCCTTTTTCACAGTGTCCCTTTCCAAAGCTATTGAACCTTTTTGAGAGTGTGTCATTATATATACTAGAGGGTTATTCCGGGCTATGCCCGGTTTTTTTATAAATTTTTAAATTAGTATTAAGTTATTATATATTTTGTATTTGATTATATATAACATTTACACTGCAATCATAATTTTAAAAATATAAATCATAAGACGAACTAATAATAATGGTTAGAAATTAATTTGTGATGTTTCCTTAACGTCCAAAAAATACAGATTGGATGGTAGGCGAGATTGATAAAAAATTAATTAAGCCTTGTAATGATCCAATTACTCCTCTATCTCCGCTAACATTCTAAAGCACATGTTTTATTGCATATCTTATATCATTTAAATATTCTTACACTGGTAATCTTCTCTTTAAAACCGGGAAGGCACGAAAAAATACAAAATATGATTAAAATTTAGCCTTCTTGGCGAGAGAAACCATCAAACCATTTCCATCTCTTGGATGGAACACAAGTTTGAAATCTTGGAAGCTCAAAGCTAGCTTCTTGATGTGAAGTAGAAGAGATTAAAGTGCAATTCCACGTATTGATCCTCCGAATGGCTTTGACACCAACTCATTTCACTTCTCCCTTCCATCCGTGAGAACCCAACTTAGACCGCTTCGTTCTGCTCACCTCTCCAAGATCCCATCCATATAACAGTTGTTTGACATTTATGCCTTCGATTGTAATTGGAACAGAGTTCAATAATTTTTCCAGATTCCCTTTCCAAAACTGTTTAGAGAAAAATGTCATGATACGACCATCAACATAATTCATAAGTGTAAGCTTATATACCTTTCAATATGAGATGTATCCAAGCTTTAGAGGCTGAACATTAAATCCATCTACACAGACCATCAGTTTTAGTGATGCAGACTATCTCGTACGCACAGGTCACCGAATATCAAGGCTGAGACGTTTTTTGCTGAGGGCAATGGATGCAACCATGCAACCATACATGACGGCCTGCAATTTTAGAAATGACATTACTGTGAGGACTGTTATGAGACACATGCTGGATTTTTTATTTATTTATAAAATAACGTACTTCATATTAAAAGAAGGATCAAAATCAGTGATAAGTTTCAGAATCGTAGCATGAAACAACTGCATTACACTGGCGAATGAAGAGTGAAGATAGAGGCTAACCTTTTCGATGCTTAATTACATTCGTCTTTTTTTTTTCCCTTCCTTTAATTTTCATTTATTTTGCTGATTTGCTATCCACCACTTTTTGCTTGTTCTCTCCGTCCTTCAGCTCAAGTACAACTCCTAGAAATTGTGTATATTCACCGCTTAAAACTTCACATGCTCGTTCTTTGGGTATGTCTTTCCTCATGTCTTCATCACAAATGGATCATTAACTGCAACAATTGATGCAAATGATGGCATGAATACTAAAAACAATAAAGATTCAAAGCATTTGCACATATAAAGAGTCAGCCAAATACAATAATCGATCCAATTGTATGGACTTTTTCTCTGTATTTGTTCTACAATTTAACATTAGGGCGACCAGCTACGAATCTACAATATGACAATCGAAAATCAATTTTTTTGTTATAACCAGACGTTTGAAGAATACACATCTATTCCAAAAATATCAATACATCCCTAACATCAAAACAATCATACTTACCATTTGGTTTCAGCTCTTGCACTTTTCCAATACATTCAGGAAAAGAAGACAGATATTATCAATTGAGTCTACAAACCCATTAGCTTAGCATGAAACTGAGATCCCCACCGGTATTTAAAAATATCAGAAAGATTGGGAAGGAAATGCTTACAATTGACCTTTTTGGAGAATGCCCCTATCGTCTCTCATCCCCTTTTCCTTGGCCAAACCCACAGAGCAATGGAGATCCACTTTTTAAATTTAACAGAATTAGGAGAAATTATTGGATTTCTTCGAAAGACCTCTGAAGCCTATGAACCAATCCTATAGTTTATTTGTAAGTCTTACTTATTTGTAGTGCTGATGTGAGATGATATTAGAATGGTTTTTGGTGGCTGACGTGGATAGCCTCAACAGCTCGTTGATGTGCATCAATGGCAGCAGGAATGTTCTTCATCTCGACATATTCATGGCACATAAGAGTCCACGCTAAGTACTTTTTGTTCAGTTCAAAGCTCCCCATAAGTACTTGACTGCATTTTTGTGCTGCCATTTTAAACTGTAATAGTTTTCAATGATGCAGCAAGACTATAATCACCAGTCAAAAAATACTTGTGTGCAAAGTAACTCAATCTAAGACTGATTTCAACCTGCTCAAATTCTCTAAGAGTGTATTGAGTTTTTGCAAATTGAGCTTGGATGTAATTAATAAAACTGGAAATACCTTGCAAATAGTCATAGTCACCAAGGACTCATTGTGCATTCTGATTTCTCGCCAAGAAAAATCTCCTTCATCCAGTGGTTTCTTAGAATAATGCTACTCATGCTAGCAATTGGTGTACATATGCAGAGACTGCAACTCTGACTAAGCACTCCAGCTCCACGGATAGCTGTTCACAAACTCACAAAACTGGCACGAGCAAGACTCTAATTTCCTTTTTCATATGTAATGAGAGTAATTTCTAAATTAAGTTTAAAAAGAAAAGACCATAAATGCAATGAGATATGGATATATAAGCTCCTGCTAATCTAAATATCTTTAGAGTAGCTTATCACATATTAGCTATGGCTCATTGTTCCCCCACTTGTGAGATGTAAAAGATGGGCGGTTTAAAAATCTGAAATCAAATATTCAAACTCAATTCATCCAACTAAAACGATCTTGAGAAATCAGAGACGAAAACAGCCTGACAATTTTAAACGCGAAGACAAACTAAAGAAAAGTAGTTTGCTACAACCATAAAACTTTACGAACGATTGTTTATAGAGTCGTACCTTAAGTAGAGGCCTAAATTTGGCGCAGGTTAAGGGTAGAGTTTGCATGCGATTTCAAAATTCAAAACCCGCAATCATATTCGTTCATTACCAAACAGAAATCGCGACTCCGATAGTGCTGAAAACTGTGACAGGCGGCTGAATCACCTCTTTCGTCTGTAAAAAGAGAACATCTAACAGAGACACTAAAATAAAACGAAACAAAGCTTTGTGGAAAACGTTCAAAACTTCAAATCAACAGACCTCAGGAATTCGAAGACATAAAATATCATTACTTTCAGTAACAAAACAGGAAAAGGTCATAAAATCCGAATACCGAAGATCCCACACCGAAACTGACATTAAAAAGTTACCAAACTCGCCAAATCTAGCAAAAGATAAATCGATCAAAACAATGAAGCTGACGATTAACATCACCAACGAAAACTAACCTGGAGAAAGAGATTCTTCGGAAATGTTACCGATTATTAACGAAGCAGGGATGCAAAGCATCTCCAATGAATCAATTTATTCGATTGAAACTGATGATACGAATGACATAAGTGGAAATTGAAGAGGTGCTACATTTAAAACCTAGGAGAGAACACGAAGAGATATACGGTGAAGATTTTTTGTTTATTTGATTTTTTATAATTTAAAAAGTGTGAGTATTTTTTACAAATAGGTGTCTTTCAATTGCAGCATTCAGCGTACATCGTCTTCCCTCTTCGAATTGTTCAGAGACAATTTGAACAAACATATATGCAAACAAACACGTTACCCCTGACTATGCAAACATACACGTTTTTTAACTAAAGAAAAAACATTCACGCTTAGAAGAAGAAGGATACAACGGTTGAGGATCTAACCTTTGGACGATTGAATTGAATTTCCGAAATCGTTGATTGTGGGAGTGAAGCCATTGGATTAATTCTCTGTTCAATCGCGGGATCCGAAAACAGGAAAAAAATATATGTATATTAAGAAGACGGGAGAGGGCCTTACCTCGAATCTCGATCGTTGGGCTCCTCGCGGTGATGAATGAAATTTAGTATCGATTCTACTTTCTGCAGCAAAAAAGAAGTGATTGTTAGCCCGATCTGATGAGGAGGTGGTGAGATGAGGAAAGAGTAGGGTGCATGTATGAAGAAAATGGATAGGCACACCGCTATAAAGCAAGATTCTGGGGAAGTCCGATCAGCAAAAGAATAAGAAGGTCGACGGTTTAGGATTGCATTGATTTCTGTAATTATTTTAGCGAGATCGATTCAGATTAGGTCTAAGATTTTTCATTTTTTTCATCAGTGTTTGGATTTGGAAAATGCCACATGGTAAGTTTTAAAAAAAAAAATTGCTTATCTGACGTGGCAGCATTTTAGAGAAGTTTTAGAAGCTGATGTGGCATCCCTCAGGAGCCCCAAATTATCCCTTTTATTAGTATAGATTTCCTCCGTCTCTTTTTGAAATATTTTTTAGGGCACTGTATCTGTCATAGGTATATCATTTGATATCTCTGAGATGGGGCGAGTTTTCTATAAGTGGGAGAGCCTTTAAAGGAATGAGCAATCTTCGATTCTTAAGAATCTGTGGGATTCCTGGGTCTATGGCTGAGTTTTATGGGAGTTCTGCCAAAATGTCAATATCAGGGGACATGAAATATCTACCTCGGCTGAAGTTACTACATTGGGATTACTACCCGGGGAAACGACTTCCTCCAACTTTTCGACCAGAATGTCTCATTGAACTTTCTATGGAACACAACAAACTCAAAAAGCTATGGGGAGGAGTCCAGGTTGGTATTTATTTATCTATTAAAATCTGGAAAAACTCCATATGATTTTTTTTGTTTTTTTCTCATCTCTTGTGTTTGACACATGTAGCCCCTTGCAAATCTCAATACGATAAATCTACGATAAATCTGAGCAATTCCTATTGGTTGAAAGAAATCCCAGATCTTTCAAAGGCTACTAACCTCAAGACATTGACACTGTTCGAATGCACAAGTTTGGTGGAGCTTCCCTCTTCTATTAAGAATCTACACAAACTGAAGTGGTTGGACATGTGGCGCTGCAAAAAGCTACGAGTTATTCCCACCAACATCAACTTAGCATCTCTTGAGCATGTCAGGATGATTGATTGCTCGTAATTGAGAACTTTTCCAGATCTTTCTAGCAACATCTTTGAACTCGAAGTAAGTGGCACACAGATAGAAGACGTTCCTGCATCAATTGCTGGAAGTTGGCTTCGTCTTGACAGGCTTGAGATAGGCAGCAGAAGCCTCAAGAGATTAACACATGTCCAGAAATGTGTAAGGGTTTTAGACCTAAGCAACAGTGCTATAAAGAAGATTCCAGATTGCGTCATTGATTCTCTTAAAGTCCAAAAATGAAGAAAGCTGGTGTCACTGCAGAGTCTTCCGCCTTCGCTTTTGAGACTAGATGCAACTGATTGTGGATCACTCAAAAGCGTTTGTTTCTCGTTCGATGAACCAAGAGCTTATATTACTCTCGACGACTGCAAGTGTGTTAGATCAGAGAAAGACGGGATAAGTGTATCTTCCCCTTTCTACAACCCAACCAGACAAATCTCATTCGACAACTGTCTGAAACTAGAAGAAGAAGCAAGAAGAGTAATCATACAACGATGGGGTTACATGTGTGTATTCTTACCAGGTAAAGAAGTCCCTGCATATTTCACTCACAAAGCCAAAGGAAACTCTATAACCATCTCTGAGGGGACTTTCTCTGCGTCCTCAAGATTTAAGGCTTGCCTTGTGCTTTCCACAACCGAACTTGTCTCGTACTTGACTGAAGTTGTTTGTCGTCTAAGAAGCAAAGGGGTGCTCATCAATGAACTTATTTACCGGCTGCCATTGGTTATGAATCGGTCTTCTCAACTCCTAACTGAACGCATGTTTGTATTTTCTGGGGCCCTGTTTAAAGAACACAAATGCGCTGAAGTGGCCGCCACTACGAGCGAGATTCAATTTGAATTCAGCTGCAACCTAGACACCGTTTCCAATAAAGTTGTGGATGACAAGATTATTGAGTGTGGTGTACAGATGTTGGGGGAGGAAGGTGAGAGTAGCAGCAGCAAATGGAAAGAGCAGATTCATGGAGCCGTTGAGGTCTTTAAAGATGAATGTGTCGCTAAAAGCAGTAAGCATACATGTCGGTGGAATTGGCTTAGGAAGATTGGTCTCGTCGTGATTTTGTTGTGTCTCACAATTTTGTCACTGCAATAGGTTCTTTCTGTACAACTGAAACTCAAAAAAATTGGTAATATTATTGTAATGTAAGAGATATCTTTGGCAGAACTTGTTATTGACATTAATAAAAGGCGTGATATACATTCTGTGTCAAGGTAACTAATAACAAAATCTGGCCTGAAATGTAGAGAGGCCCAACGGTACATTCTCGCTAGGCCCATGACTAAGTCTTTATAACCAGTAACAAAATCTGGCCCAAGTCTCGGCCCATCTCAGAGCTTCCCCTTGCAGCTTTCACACCTTCTCCCTTCGATCATCTCTCTCAGAGAAACACATCCGATGCTTCTCCGATCGCCATCCTCGTGATACTTCACTGTTGATACTGGGCCTTTAAGGCCCAATACTTTTGACCCAGCCCAAATCATTTTCTCCTTCAAAGACAAAGTCAACCGAAGTCAACAGGAAGCTGGTCAGAGTCAACGAAACGTTTTTGGACGGCCCGGTCCGAAAACAAAATCCACGGGCCCAATTTCGGCAAAAGCCCGTTAGGTCTGAAGAAAGTCACCAACATAATCACCTATAAATAGCACAGTAACCTGATGTGACAACTCATTCTAATCACCCGCACAGACTCCGAGACTCTCGTTTTATGCGCTATCACTCCTCAAGCGACCTCCTCTCCGACTCGGCGACCTCCTCTCCGACTCGGCGACCTCCTCTCCGACTCGGCGACCTCCTCTCCGACTCGGCGACCTCCTCTCCGACTCGGCGACCTCCTTCCCGACTCGGCAATCTCCGACTCGTCTACCCGTCATTTCCATTTCGAAGGATTTCTCTTCGAATTCACGATTCGGTCCTTAAGACGATCCCTTCTGTAATTGTCGGTCTTGATAAAATCTATAAGAAAGCTCCCGAACCCGCATCATCTTCTCTCCCACTTACTACCGGATTGTCGGATCAACATTCACAGAGCCAATTGCAGGAAGGATCCACGTTTTCATGTGTTTCTGGTGATTCAGGAGGAACAAGGATCTGATCTCAATTGAGTTTCTAGGCAAGCTCTCACTCTACCGCATCGGCTCGAGCTTTCGCCATTGTCTCTTAGCACTGAGAGCTTCTTCTCCGTTCAACACAGACGCCATAGAACCCACCAAAGAAACCTCATTACAGGTCATTATATGTCTCTCTTCGCATTCAAAGAGTAGAAGCTGGGCGAAATTAGGATCTATTTTTTTCCGATCCCGATCTCTCCTGCCAAAATTCCGCCATTTTGCAATACCTCTGTGTCTCGTTCGACAGTGTTTCTGTCGTGATCTGTCTACAAGATCTTGACCCTTAATCTCCGTCTTAATATTATTCCGCAGGGGACGAAAGATTACAAGAGATTGATAAGGCAGCATTTGGACATTAAAACAATAGAGAAGAAGATGGAGAAAGGATCTTATGTTTCTTCAAGTCTCTCTTTTTACAGAGACCTCAAGCTTCTCTTCACAAACGCCATTGTTTTCTTTCCTCCATCTTCCTCCGAGTCCATGGCTGCACAAGACCTAAGAACCCTCCTGTCCAATGAAATGAAGAAAGCAACCGGAAAACCTGGTCACAATGCCATCAAAGCAGAGGCTGAATCATCGGTTACTACTAGACAGAAATCCTCTGCTCCTCCTCTTGTTGCCTGTAAGAAGAAGAGTTCTGCTTCGAAAAAGACGTATCCTTCTCCAAGCTTTAAACAAAAAGCTGAGAAGAAATCTCAGGAAGTTTCAGAGGAGAAGGATGTGGCCATTAACGCTGCTGCGAGAAGCTCGAGGAGAACGAGCAAAGGTATGGATGTTGTTACCAAGATGGGAAGAGCCAGAAATAATAACAAGAAACCAACGGATTCGTCGGATGATGATGATGATGATAAAGAAGAGAAACCTAAGACAGAAAAGAAGACAGCAGTGATAGCATCAGACAAGAAGAAGAGTGTGGCTGAATTCTTGAAGCGAATAAAAAAGAACTCTCCACAGAAAGGAAAATAAACAATGAGTAAAGATCAGAAGAAGAGTGATGGAAACGTTAAGAGAGATAACAGTAAAGCGAAACCGAGGGAATTGAGGAGTAACAGCACAGGTAAAAAGAAGGCTGAGGTAGAGAACAATAGTAACAAGAGTTCGTTGAAACGAAAACATTCCAAAAAAGAAGCAGAGGAAGTGAACTGAACTTATCTCGATCCACTTCCTCCTTCGCTTTCCAATCTCAAATCGTTATATGTACTGTGATTAGCTCTCGTTTTCGCGTTTATTGCAGATTTGATATTCTACGAGCGTTGCTTTGTCATCTGTCTACAAGATCTTGACCCTTGACATATTCACCCTCGAGACCGTGAATGTGGGAGAGGCTATGCATATCATAGTTGATGCTGTAAAGAGCTGCCGTTTCGAGGTAACTGATCCGGCCTCTGAGGAAGTGGTTCTGATGAAGATACTTCAAGTTCTTCTTGCTTGCATAAAGAGTAAAGCGGCTAACGGATTGAGTAATCAAGACATTTGCACCATCGTCAACACTTGTTTGCATGTTGTTCATCAATCAAGCTCCAAAAGTGAATTGTTGCAGCGTATAGCACGCCACACGATGCACGAGTTGGTCAGATGTATCTTCTCTCAGCTTCCTTATATCAGCCCGCTGGCTAATGAAAGCGAGTTACATGTCGGCGATAAGGTAAATCAAATTAACCTTTCATGCCAACATTGTTATGTTTGTGCTTCAANATCTATTTTTTTCCGATCCCGATCTCTCCTGCCAAAATTCCGCCATTTTGCAATACCTCTGTGTCTCGTTCGACAGTGTTTCTGTCGTGATCTGTCTACAAGATCTTGACCCTTAATCTCCGTCTTAATATTATTCCGCAGGGGACGAAAGATTACAAGAGATTGATAAGGCAGCATTTGGACATTAAAACAATAGAGAAGAAGATGGAGAAAGGATCTTATGTTTCTTCAAGTCTCTCTTTTTACAGAGACCTCAAGCTTCTCTTCACAAACGCCATTGTTTTCTTTCCTCCATCTTCCTCCGAGTCCATGGCTGCACAAGACCTAAGAACCCTCCTGTCCAATGAAATGAAGAAAGCAACCGGAAAACCTGGTCACAATGCCATCAAAGCAGAGGCTGAATCATCGGTTACTACTAGACAGAAATCCTCTGCTCCTCCTCTTGTTGCCTGTAAGAAGAAGAGTTCTGCTTCGAAAAAGACGTATCCTTCTCCAAGCTTTAAACAAAAAGTTGAGAAGAAATCTCAGGAAGTTCCAGAGGAGAAGGATGTGGCTACTAACGCTGCTGCGAGGAGAACGAGCAAAGGTATGGATGTTGTTACCAAGATGGGAAGAGCCAGAAATAATAACAAGAAACCAACGGATTCGTCGGATGATGATGATGATGATAAGGAAGAGAAACCTAAGACAGAAAAGAAGACAGCAGTGATAGCATCAGACAAGAAGAAGAGTGTGGCTGAATTCTTGAAGCGAATAAAAAAGAACTCTCCACAGAAAGGAAAATAAACAATGAGTAAAGATCAGAAGAAGAGTGATGGAAACGTTAAGAGAGATAACAGTAAAGCGAAACCGAGGGAATTGAGGAGTAACAGCACAGGTAAAAAGAAGGCTGAGGTAGAGAACAATAGTAACAAGAGTTCGTTGAAACGAAAACATTCCAAAAAAGAAGCAGAGGAAGTGAACTGAACTTATCTCGATCCACTTCCTCCTTCGCTTTCCAATCTCAAATCGTTATATGTACTGTGATTAGCTCTCGTTTTCGCGTTTATTGCAGATTTGATATTCTACGAGCGTTGCTTTGTCATCTGTCTACAAGATCTTGACCCTTGACATATTCACCCTCGAGACCGTGAATGTGGGAGAGGCTATGCATATCATAGTTGATGCTGTAAAGAGCTGCCGTTTCGAGGTAACTGATCCGGCCTCTGAGGAAGTGGTTCTGATGAAGATACTTCAAGTTCTTCTTGCTTGCATAAAGAGTAAAGCGGCTAACGGATTGAGTAATCAAGACATTTGCACCATCGTCAACACTTGTTTGCATGTTGTTCATCAATCAAGCTCCAAAAGTGAATTGTTGCAGCGTATAGCACGCCACACGATGCACGAGTTGGTCAGATGTATCTTCTCTCAGCTTCCTTATATCAGCCCGCTGGCTAATGAAAGCGAGTTACATGTCGGCGATAAGGTAAATCAAATTAACCTTTCATGCCAACATTGTTATGTTTGTGCTTCAATGCACGCATAAAATTGTATCGTGTTATGATATATCTGTTAAGCATGTTGATTGATAGAAGATTGCTCATGACTAAGTTTTAAGGTGAATTGTATTGACTGCCTGTTTTCCACAAATTTCTAACGATATTATTTCTTGTCTAGGTGGGAACAGTGGACTGGGATCAAAATTCTGGAGAAACCAAAGATGAAAATGGAAATATTGGTACTGTATCTGATACACTCGGCATTGACAAAGATTCTCCAAGTTCTGAGATGGTTATTCCAGAAACAGAACCTAAAAATGATGAAAAGGGAACTGAGGTCAGTGATGACTTGAATGTTGCTGCAGATGGTGAAAATGCAATGCTGGCGCCTTTTGGTATTCCATGCATGGTTGAGATTTTTCATTTCTTGTGTACCCTGTTGAATGTTGGAGAAAACGGTGAAGTCAATTCCAGATCCGACCCTATAGCATTTGATGAAGACGTTCCTCTTTTCGCTCTGGGTTTAATTAACTCCGCTATAGAACTTGGAGGGCCTTCTTTCCGTGAGCATCCAAAGTTGTTGACTTTGATTCAAGATGAGTTATTCTGTAACTTAATGCAGTTTGGTATGTCGATGAGCCCTCTGATTCTCTCTACAGTTTGCAGCATCGTTCTTAATCTCTACCTGAGTCTCCGTACTGAGCTTAAGGTACAACTTGAAGCTTTCTTTTCATGTGTACTTTTGAGGATTGCACAGAGCAAACATGGCTCTTCTTACGAGCAACAGGAGGTTGCTATGGAGGCTCTGGTTGATCGTTGCAGACAACATACTTTCATTGCTGAAGTGTTTGCGAATTTTGATTGTGATATAACCTGCAGTAATGTGTTTGAAGATGTTTCAAACCTGCTATCAAAGAGTGCCTTCCCAGGTAATGGGCCTTTATCCGCTATGCATATACTTGCATTGGACGGGTTAATTTCCATGGTTCAGGGAATGGCGGATAGGGTCGGTGAGGAATTGTCGGCTTCAGATGTTTCTACAAATGGCGAAGGATATGAAGCATTCTGGTCAGTGCGTTGTGATAATTATGAAGATCCTAATTTTTGGGTTCCCTTTGTCCGAAAGTCAAAGCTGATGCTTGGAGCTGATCATTTTAACAGCGATCCTATCCGCCATTCCCTGAACTATGCAGCATCTCCAGGCGATGCACTTGTTGGTGGGATGAGTTGTTTTTGATCCAATTCAGGTAGACAGTAATGAGTTGTGGAAGAATCTCGGTTATGTCAACATGGACGATGAGAATCAGATACATGGCACACAAAGGAAAGGCTTTAGCAAGTATTTCAGAAGTGGGAGCAAGCATATCCTAAGGAGGTCTAGCTCAACTAGTTCGAGTACTTCAAAGAACTCGTCTTCTTCGAGCAGTGGGATTAAACGTTTGAATCTCCAAAGCTTTCTTAGCTCTGGTGATTTGGTTGGTCTTATTGTCAAAGCTTCAAAGACCAAGCTGTCTTCTTACAGGGGTTGGCCAAACATGCACGAAACCCGTTTCGCGCTTTATAAGCTACCGGTTAAGAGCCCCGTCAATAAGCAGGAGTATGCCGGTTTGTGGGGAGGAACATTTGGCTGGCCGCCTGGGAAATGTACTGAAGAGAAACCAGGAAAGGCTCTGTTCTTAGTGATGCTCGCTTATGAAAAATCTCAAGTTGATAGTGAAAGACTTCTTATAGGGACGAAAATACTTGAAGGCACTCACTATGTGATGCATCCTAATGGATCAGCAATGTTTGTTGTGAAGATTGATTCGCCCACTTTTGAGCTCTTTCCTTTTGATGATACAAATGGAGAACATTTTGAGCATTCTTACACAGGAGAAGGTATTGCAAAAGGTTATGGTTTCCGGTATCCGGGATACAAACCAGGTTCTCTTTTCGAGACATCTAAAGGTCTTCTCATGTTTGTTTGGAAAGAAACTAGAGTTGTGCTGACATTGCAAAGACTCGACCTTGAAGAGCTTTTGAAGAAAGGCGTTTGTGTATCGCCTTTGCCTCCATGTCTGAATTTTACTTATCTGACTATATCTCA
>JAHZTW010000001.1:33760564-33774003 GCA_020283515.1 Alliaria petiolata
AACGCAGAACAATGCTGCTTAAAATGCACAAGTTTGGTGGGAACTGGAACCACATGAGCCTAGAGGATGAGTTGTGTTATGATCCAATTCAGGTAGACAGTAATGAGTTGTGGAATAATCTCGGTTATGGCAACATGGACGATGAGAATCAGATACATGGCACACAAAGGAAAGGCTTTAGCAAGTATTTCAGAAGTGGCATCAAGCATATCCTAAGGAGGTCTAGCTCAACTAGTTCGAGTACTGCAAAGAACGGTTCTTCGAGCAGTGGGATTAGACGTTTGAATCTCCAAAGCTTTCTTAGCTCTGGTGATTTGGTTGGTCTTAGTGTCAAAGCTTCAAAGACTAAGCTGTCTTCTTACAGGGGTTGGCCAAACATGCACGAAACCCGTTTCGCGCTGTATAAGCTACCGATTAAGAAACCCGTCGATAAGCAAGAGTATGCCGGTTTGTGGGGAGGAACATTTGGTTGGCCGCCTGGGAAATGTACTGAAGAAAAACCAGGAAAGGCTCTGTTCTTAGTGATGCTCGCTTATGAAGAGTCTCAAGATGATAGTGAAAGACTTCTTATAGGGACGAAAATACTTGAAGGCACTCACTATGTGATGCATCCTAATGGATCAGCAATGTTTGTTGTGAAGATTGGTTCGCCCACTTTTGAGATCTTTCCTTTTGATGATACAAATGGAGAAGATTTTGAGCATTCTTACACAGGAGAAGGTATTGCAAAAGGTTATGGTTTCCGGTATCCTGGTTACAAACCGGGTTCGCTTTTCGTGACATCTAAAGGTCTTCTCATGTTTGTTTGGAAAGAAACTAGAGTTGTGCTGACATTGCAAAGACTCGACCTTGAAGAGCTTTTGAAGAAAGGCGTTTGTGTATCTCCTTTGCCTCCATGTCTGAATTTTACTTATCTGACTATATCTCACACCAATGTGTTTACACCGGGGCGAAGAACATCATAGAAGCAAAAAAATTCAGATTTGAAGCTCACAAGTCTTTTCAGTTTTCCTGTATAAATCTCTTTCTTGAATGGCAAAATCACAACGTAATGATTTATAGATAGCTGAAGATCATTGAGATTTTACACTCAATATATGCTTGTAACGTGTGTATTCTAATTACAAAACATTGTATCGGAATTAGATCTGTTGACTTTTTGATCAGTTTGGAATGTAAAATGTAAGAAGTAAATTCTGTTGAGCCTTGAGCTAAAGTGAAAATTACACAAATGTTATAAACCATTGAGGTTTGGATGTCCATAACCGGCTCAGCCCATAAGGCCCAATTCATGGCGTAGTCTCGGTGTGAAGATCAAGTCCCATTAGAGATAGGATTTCCTTTTCCTAATAGGATTAGTATAAGTTTTCCTATTTTATGTATGAGTAGTAAAATGACTATTTCCTTTTCTCTCCTTAATGTAATCACTATATAAAGAGACCTTTGGTCCTCATTAATAACACACAGAAACATTCAGTTTCATAACACGTTATCAGCACGAGAGCTCTGAAAAACCCTGAAGCAGCCGCCGGCCCCTAAACCCTAATTCCGACGAGCAGCCGCCGCAGCCGCCGATCTGCCGCCGCCGCCTCCAAGCAAATCCGATCCTGAGGTTTCGTTTTCCGAGGTCTTTAGCTCCCGGTTCTTTTCCAGTCAACCCAAAAGAAGGATTAAAGGTAGAAACAAATTTCTAAAACCCTAGAACATAAAAATCGAATTCTGACCTAATATTACCAAACCCTAAAAATCGATTCTCTTATGTTCTACTTGTTTGATTTTTGAGAACTTGAAATCGAATTGAACCTAAGCTAAACTAGAACATTAAAAATCGGATTGCTTGTTTAAATATTTAATCTCTGAGAACCTCACAATCAAATTTGAACATTAATCATACATAAACCCTAAAACCGATTTGCGATTTGCTTGTTTATCTTTCATTGTTTGAATAACCAAAACCGGATGAACCCTAAATCTAAAATCGCATGTTATTTTGAATTTGGAAGATTTCCTTTTCAATTAAAATCGCAAATTGGAAATTTCCTTATTCGTTTTGGAAAGTTTCCTTATTTGTTTTGGAAAATTTCCTTATTTGAAATTTGGACAATTTCCTTATTTTGAAATTGGAAAATTTCCTTTTTGGTTAACCACATTAAAATCGGTTAGAAAAATTTCCTTATTTGTTTTGCAAAGTTTTCTTATTTGATATTGGGATGATTTCCTTATTTTGAATTTGAAAATTTCTTGTTTTCCTTTATCACCTAGAATTAAATGTTAGGATTGAATTTGGAAAACTTGCTTAATTTAAAATCGCATGATAAATGCATAAATACAATCGGTTGAAAGAAACCCTAAAATCCTAAGATAAAACCGATGTTTGATTTCAGATGGCGAAAGTCAACAATTTGGACTTCGCAGCCCTTAATCTCTCAGGAGATAATTACTTGCAATGGGCTTTAGATGCAAAGATCATGCTGAAATCAGAAGGGCTCGGTGAATGCATTAATGATGCAAATAACGAATCTGAGATGAATAAGTATAAGGCGATTCTAATCATACGCCACCATCTCGTTGAGAGTCTCAAAGATCAATACTTGACGCTTGAGGATCCTCTTGATCTCTGGAAGGAGTTAAAGGCGAGATATGATCATCAGAAGATGGTTATACTGCCTAAGGCCAAATATGATTGGCTTAACTTAAGGCTCCTAGACTTTAAGTCCGTGGATGAATACAACTCGGCCCTGTTCAAGATAGTTTCAAAATTGAAGCTATGTGGCGAGATTGTGACAGAGAAGGATATGCTTGAAAAGACCTTCTCGACCTTCCACTCAAGCAACGTGTTGCTACAGCAACAGTATCGTGAGAGAGGCTTCACGACCTATGCAAGTTTGATCTCTTGTTTATTGCTTGCGGAGCAAAACAATGAATTGCTAATGAGAAACAGCGAGATGAGACCTCCTGGATCAACCCCACTTCCAGAAGCCCATGTGGCCGAGGACACTAAGATGGAAACCGAGGCAAACCATGTCCAGAGATACCAAAGATATAATGGCCGCGGATCTGACTTTAACCGCGGGCCAGGACGTGGGCGTGGAACGAGACAAGGGCGTGGTCGCTACCACCCATATGGTCGAGGGAATGCCCGCGGATCTGACTTTAACCGCGGACAAGGCCGTGGCCAAGGGCGTGGCCACGGGAACCAGACCGGACACAAGTCCGGCCCGACCAAGTCCGTTTGCCATCGGTGTGGGATGGACAATCATTGGGCCAAGACGTGTAGAACTCCCAGACACCTTGTGGATCTTTATCAAGGGAGTGTTAAAGGGAAGAATCCCGAGGCCAACATGATCCAGCGTGAACATGAGCATGACAATGAGGGCGATTTTGATCATGAAAAGGATGATCTTATGGATAATGATGATCTCACGAAGTATGAGACTTCCGATTTCTTAAAATGATTTTAGACTTTGAGTTCTATTTGCTTTGTTGCTTTTATGTTTACTTTGCTTTGGTTTTATGTCTTTGGATTTGTTTGGCATTAAACTACTTTGAGTTTATTTTATTGCTATTATCTTGTTTGATTCTTGCTTGATAATATGAATGTTCTATTGCTTGTTTTATTGCAAGTATAAAATCTCGACCAAAAGGCATTGCCTAAAAGGGCATGAATTTCTCACCCATACAAAGCCCATTGAGTTATAAGAATGGTTTCCAAATAGAAACAATGGGCAAAAGGAAATGAAAATTCCTTAAGATCGCCTAAGGCATCAAAAGAAAATGGTCGAGACTATACTCTACTGATCTAGACTATGCCAAAGATCAGTATGATAGAGGCAAAAGCCATGGTAACCACAATTGGTATACCCCACGAAATTTACACTATATGGCATGACTGGACTAGCCATCCAAGTCCAAAACTTGATGCAAAGATTGATCATGAAAACGGCACAAAGAGTTATCCCATAGAGTCTCACGTTGTGTTACATGTGCACAAGGGAAACTCATCAGATTTATTGTCTCAAGCATCACGAAATTATAGTATATTCATGAGGGGGAGTGAGGACAAACCCGTGGTCCATGACTATACTACAATTTCGATGATCATAAGAAGACTTGGCCGAGTTTTAAAAAGTCATTACCTATAAGGTTTAGACCCTAAAGTTTATCAGCTTGGAGACATCACAAGTTTTACATGTATATAAGATCAATATGCATCAGGCCATATAAGTGAGCATAGATATTCCCATCTCAGATTGAATACGGGTCATGAGCCAGACATATACCATCTTAAGAGATTTTGAATAAAACCACCACATACATATGTGCCGTCTAAGATGGAATCTCATAAGGAGATTGGAGATTGGGAATATATATATGTTGGATAAGAAATGTTTCTCCTACGAATTTTAAAGAAACCTTTGAGCCAAATATGGGTGATCTATTTAGTGGCCAAGGAACACGGATTACATGAGTTTTTAAGTGAATCCGAATATCCAACATTATAAGGAGAAACGTAATAAGCTGATAAGAGAAATGAAATGGTATCAACCATCGGTGTCTTGGCAAGATCCTCGGACTAG
The DNA here is from genome assembly GCA_020283515.1 of Alliaria petiolata. NCBI lineage: Eukaryota > Viridiplantae > Streptophyta > Magnoliopsida > Brassicales > Brassicaceae > Alliaria > Alliaria petiolata. The sequence goes on from JAHZTW010000001.1 coordinate 33,765,142, forward strand.
ATAAAGATTTAAGGACGTCCAAATACAAAGATCATATAAAGCTAGCATAATCAGATGCCAGACACATTGACCCGAAAAGAAAAGAATGACTAAGTCATATCAGCTTAAGCACCACGAAATTGATGTCTTAGAGACACAATCAAGTTGCTACGGAGTCTATACAAGATAGACCCATAAGTTCCATAAGATAAGAAACCGCGGAAAAGGGTGCATAATATAAATCCGGGTTTATTAAGGAAACCAGACCAGACATAGAGATATAAAGGCTGGCCAGCTGAACATCTAAGGTACCAAACCATGTAGCTTGGGACGCCAAGCTGCAAGGTAATAAAGGTCCTGGATTATGAAATCTCAGATCGATCAAATCATGTCTGGATCAAAATAGGAACTACATAAGAGTGTTAACACCAAAATGTATAAGAAAGCGCGTACAAGATAGTAGCACTTGAACAATAAAGAAACAAGCGAGGATCAGAACCCACGAATAAGAATGCATTCATAAGATAAAAGGAAACGTGGGATTATGAAAGTGGCAGGCGTATTGACCACATAAGAAAACGCCATCAGATGATTAAACCAGTGGATAAATAAGTCCTGTGAAGAAAAGAAAATCGTGAGACCACATGATCTAAAGTGTTCATGTTTTACAAGCATTTCGAGATAGCTTGGTTACATAAGGATACTCACAGAGACTAAGGAATAAATTATAAGGAGATATACTCCAAATGTGGTGGGTGCTGCTACAAACTCGAAAGTCTGGACACATAAGAAAGAAATCAAATTGATATAGTAAGCAGCCTATGGTCCACTGGATAACGAAATAGAGCTGAAAGATAAAAGAAGTTCTCGAGACCAGCATTGTATTAAGCTGAATAAATCGCTCTATGGATTGAAACAATAGACTAAGCGAGTACTTAGTGAAAGAGGGTTATAAAGACGATCCCATGCATATTCATAAAGAAATTCGATAAGGGATTCGTAATTATCGCAAAAGGGTACTCAAGCGATTTAATATGGACCAGGCTTACCCACTGACTAGCCCAATGATGGTGAGAAGCCTTGGCCTGGACAACGATCCATTCGGTCCAGTAAAGAAGGACGAAAAGGTCCTTGGTCCCGAAGTGCCATATCTCAGTGCTATAGGAGCGTTAATGTACTTGGCTAGTCACACTAGGCCGGACATATGCTTTGCCGTGAACCTCCTTTAAAGATTCAGTTCTTGTCCGACCCAGAGGCACTGGAATGGGATCAAACACATATTTCGTTACCTGAAAGGGACGAAAGACATGGGTCTATTTTATACTAACCTTAACAAAGAAGGATTAGTTGGTTTTGCTGATGCAGGTTACCTTTCGGATCCACACAACGGTCAATGACTCAACACATTAGACGAGATTGTGGGATGACAGAAGGGAAAGAAGAACCGACCAGCATGTACGAAGACAATGCCGCATGCATAGCTCAGTTGAAGGATGGATACATTAAAGGAGATCGGACGAAGCACATATTGCCAAAGTTCTTTTTCACTCACGACCTACAGAAGGCCGGTGAACTCCAGGTGCTCCAAGTCCGCTCAAGTGACAACTCAGCCGACCTCTTCACAAAGTCGTTTCCAACCTCCACGCTCAAGAAGCTTATGCATCAGATTGGCATGCGCCGATTGAAGGACCTTCAGTGATGTTCATTTCAGGGGGAGTAATACGTGCTGTACTCTTTTTCCTTCACTAAGGTTTTGTCCCACTGGGTTTTCCTTGGTAAGGTTTTAATGAGGCAGCATTCCCCAAGCGTATTACTGAGATCCCATCATCATCACATACGGTTATGTCATCCAAGGGGGAGTGTTATAAACCATTGAGGTTTGGATGTCCATAACCGGCTCAGCCCATAAGGCCCAATTCGTGGCCTAGTCTCGGCGTGAAGACCAAGTCCCATTAGAGATATGATTTCCTTTTCCTAATAGGATTAGTAGAAGTTTTCCTATTTTATGTATGAGTAGTAAAAGGACTATTTCCTTTTCTCTCCTTAATGTAATCACTATATAAAGAGACATTTGGTCCTCATTAATAACACTTAGAAACATTCAGTTTCATAACAACAAACTCAATGTTAATCAAGTGTAAGATATGTTTAAAAAATGAAAAATATGGGAATTTGTTTAACCCTATAAGTATTCTTATGCCAAAATGAATAACCAATATACAAATACAAGGACAAAAGAATTCAACAAAGTTGCCTTTTTTTTCTTTCTTTTCTTTTTCAATACATTATTTTGCATACATACATATTCAAAAAAAAAAAAATACACACGTTACAAGCATAGTGATGTAAATGTAAGAAGTAAATTCTGTTGCAGAGTGTTCCATTTCCAACATTGTTCTTTACTCGGAGGAAGACGAATAGGACGATAACGATGGCTTGACAAACACGTTTGTACGGGTTGACCTATAATGAAAATTCCTCCTTGGAGGCAAAGGCGGTACACACAAACCTAAACCTTTGCAATGTAAACACATCTTTAGTTTCTTGCCAAACAAATGCAAGAAGATCATCGGAGATCACGAAAAGCGACCCGGGTGTCGAAAGCGGATCACGGAATCCGTATCCTTGTTCGATACCCTCTCCCATGTAAGAATCCCCAAGATCTCTTCCATATGTATCAAGCGTGTTGAGGTTCAGAGGCTCAAAGACGTTGCCTTTGTGAGCTTGAACAACAGCAAACCAAGGTATGAAGTAGCTTGAAGAGTAAAAACAGAGGTGTTGCAGAAAAACAGAGTAACAAGAGATTTAGAGAATATAGAGAGAGGGAGAGAAGAAGGGAGCACACACAAGCATTTAACGAGTTCACGCCCATTAACAAGGGTCGCTACATCTCGCCGAGACTCAGCTCGGAATCCACTAGATTCAAGACCGTGATTACAACAAGAAGCTACAAGTGATCCGCCTAATACCCTTTACTAGTACTTAGACTCACTCTGTATCACTTCTAGTGCTAGAGAAAACAATGAACAAGCTTATGCTAATATGTTTTCTCTCTTATCTCACGTCTACATTGTGTCTTGCTCTTTTGTGCTACTACTCTCTCTCATGTCATTGAAGCCTTCTTATAGTGTTAACACTTTAGGGCTTCCCAAAGTATACCCATACGCAACACTTCTTGAAAACGCCAAAGCACTCATCTTGAATAGCGATTGCCTTTGCCAAACATGACTTTCCCATTTGAGCATGAACAATCCGATGTACTTGGTGATGACAAACAACAGCTGCTTGCTTGTTTCGGTATTTGTCATTTTCCCACACCAAAGTGGTCCCAACAATTGACTCAACCATGATTAATAAGTAACCATCACAGTTAGTCTCTTTGTAGTCCCAAACATGCTCAAATTCCAACGGCATTGTTCATCAAGATATTATCTTCACAAATCTTCACCTGATAAGTTGAAGAACAAACCCAAACAACCTGCACATACTTGAGAGAGAGTACCTCCTTCTAGTTCCTGAATTCCAGTCTCGGTTCCTGAGTATCTTCACTCAGCTTTGATCCTTAGCAGTTTAAACACTATAAATCTGCTTGATCCTTGCGGCATTTAACGTCTCGTTTAATGCACTCCAGCCGTGACAATTCACCCTGCTGAACCTGAGCCATCTTCCATTCACTAGAGTTGTAAAACCAGCTTCAATACAAACGTGTATTGAGCTCAACTCCTCAGTGATCATCTTCGGATGTATTCATCACTTGAATATCTGAAAGAAACGCTCAGAAAACTCCATTAACAAGATAAGAACTTTCTTCAACTTGTTAACTCAACAGAAAATCCCATAAGCTTTACTACTTATGACTTCTTCAATCACACATTGTCTTCTATAGCTTCTGTCCATACCATAGACATGTTGCAGTGACTGAAACAACAATAACACCTCTGCAAAACCTGATTCCCTTGCTAGCTTCTAGGATTTCCTCATGCGCATTGAGATCTAAAACCCTTTGAATTCACTTGAATCAAATGCAGAAAACAAAACCAACTTTGCTTCAAACCTGAAACCCTTTTGATTCAACCTTGTAGACAATCCCCACAGCCTGTTAAGAACCACTGCATACACTGAGATCACCTTACAACAACCTGTTTTAACAACCCAGATCTTGAACATAACCCTTGCTCAACCATCTTGCTAAAACAGAACAACACCAGCATGTTTAAACACTAATAGCAACCTTTAAAACGTTTCTCATAACCACATAACCAGTGATACGCCTGAAACAACTTCTTACAGCAACTTGCACATCAACTCTAGAACCATTGATGTCTCCTTTAGCTGTAACAACCACCTGCAACACCTTTACTTGTGTGCAAACTCCACCAAAACGAATTTGGTCTTGCATCATTAGGAATCTCTGATTTTAAACTCAAAAACGATTCCTCATTCATCAATCCTTCCTTGACATGCCTCTCAAATTGATGAACTATCACTTAACTGACCTGCAAGTGACTTCTCTTGAGTAATCACTAACATAAACTCCTCTTGATGCAAAAAACAGAACAACTTGATCCTCCTTAGTTGCTGTCTTCCAAATGCAATTTTAATTTTTGCATTTGATCCTTTCTAGGACTCCTTTTCAGTTCCTAACACTATCTTTGAGATGAGTTGCTTTATCACGTTTAGATATACAATTGTTTTACAGCCTTGAAGTGAACAACCTTGAGACAAAAACAGCATCACATGCACTTGTCTCTTTCAGTTTCTTCTTCATATAACCTGCTTAAAACACTTCAATATCTTCATGTCAATTCACACCCTCGTGTCTTCTCTGAAAAATTACCCAGAAACCTGCAACTCTTTCTCAGAAAACCTGCAGTTCATCACTAACAATCTGCTTCAAACCAAATCTGCAATTGGCCTTTTTTACCATCAGATTTTAATCCTCTATGTGCTATATCCATGTTGATAACCACCTGTCCTTGACTTGCTATCTTCTTAGTACTCAGAACTACCGTGAACATGATACAACCGTGAGTTATGCAACCTCTAACTCCCTTCCTTTGAGCCAAACATCTGAGACACCCTCCCAAAAACGTGGTTCCACCAGGAATAGAAAAAATACCCGTTTGGATATGCATTGCTCTTCTTGTAGCAACAATACTCCACCTGAAACCAGAACCTTTTGGATGTACCTTGTCTCCATAATCTCAGTTTCACCATTTAGAGTTAAAGCACTCTTCACTGTACCTTTGATCCATTCACAAGCTCTTATGAATCAGAATGTGCCACCATGACTTCTTGCTTGAGAAAACGTGTCAAACCGAGAGACACATACTTCATTCTTCATGTAGCCACTCCTACTGATCCACTTGTACCCAAAGAACCACATAGAACCTTTCTTAATTTACCAGCAGCCTTATCCTCTCTTTACATGGAGCATTCTTCATGTTATGATGATGTTTACACCTTAGGCTAAAACCTCATCAAACCATTCTTCCATTTCAGAGACCATCACATCTTGCACTCTCCATGAGACGATCAGATTCTTCTTTAAAGCTCGAAGATCGGATCCAGTATAAGACATTTTCTGATAAATTATTGCTCCACCTGAGACAAGAACTTCTTGTTCTCACAGATTCATTTCAGCAGAATCCTCATGTGTTATACAAAACACAAATCTGCTTAGAACATGAGTCTTTGCTACTGACATCATGTCAAGCGCTTACACTTCTTGAAACAAGACTTCATCTTACACTCAAACTCACACTAGTTGAGTGTAACTCGTTCTGTTTCAATCGGACATTTCCAGACAGCAACAAGAGCACAATCTTCATTGCTTTCCCTCTGAAAAATAGCAAACTTGTAGCTTCACGTTCTCTGATTGTCCAGAAACTGTAGACACTCACTATACCAAGAACCTATAGCTACACTCAGAGACAAACTGCAGCACAAACCCCCTTTCAAAACTCACCCGAAAGCCACTGAAATTTCTGAAACTGTTTCTGTCTTGAATAAGCAGAAAACATGACTTGCTCTATAACCATTCTGCAACCTCCTTTAAACTGACCAAAGAATACCCTTACTGATACTCCAACAGCCATAAAACATCCATAAAATTCAAGGTTCTAAGGCGTCCCTTAGTTCCATGAATCTTATGAGTTACCGGGCTGGAAACACGATAGCTAGAACACCACCTGAAACTGTCTTTACCACTCTGATTGAACCCCAAAACACAGCATGAAACCATCACTGAATTTCGTCCAATCCATTGCAAAACCAGTAAAAACCCTTTGTGTTCCAACAAGCTTTCATTTCCAGTAACTATGCAGAACATGAGCAAAACCAGAAACTTCAATACAGAGCATCACAAATACCTTGTGATTGCAGCGGAATCTCCCAGAACTAGAGTCTTGAAGTTGATGCTTTGATTCTGATATACAACTAGAGCCACAGAACGTGTACTCTTGCTTTTCAGAATCACCAACCAGCTGATACTTGTGAAAGACCTTCAGCTTACACAAACCTTTTGATTTGTTTCTTCAGCAATGATCAAGAACACCATCTTCAATCATATGCTTCTTGCTTCTATCTCTGAACTTTTCTCCTTGTGCTTGCAACACTTTAACTTGTGAGTAACCAGATTTCTCTCTCACTATGTTGCAGATTCTTGTATCTTAGAGATGATTTCATAAACCCACGAAATCACTTCACTTGATTTCAGCTTGATCTGCGAATCACTCCTCACGACACAGCATGTTCACATCTCTCTTTCAACCTTCTAAGCATCTAAATAACCTTCTGCTTCTTCACTTAAGATCTCTATGGATCTTCCATTAAGCAGAAACAATAGATTACCAAAGCTTTCTCCTTTGCTTTTCTTCTGTTGCTCTTTGTCACTAACTCTGTCACTAAAACAGAAAACCTGCAACTTGTAACAGAAAACCTGCAACTGCTTTGTTCTCTTTGACCTTTGAGATGCTGTGAACGAGATGCTTCATGCTTCACCTGAATGAGTTTTACAACTCTTCCTCTCACGTGCTATTCACCAAGAGATAGCTTGGCTTTCACCCTGAGACATTCATGTCTCCACAAACTTCCTCAAAACCTGAGAAAACACAATGATGCCCACCAAGAAAGAGTCTCACGGCTTCTTCCTCTCTTCTGCACCATTTACCAAGAGCTTACTGAAATGTTGTGCCACCTGAGACATCCTTGTCTGTACACAACCCAGATCTTCAAAGAAAAAGAACGTGGATGCTTAAGGGAAAAAACTTGCTGCTTTAACCTTCCAAAGATCCAACCTTTTTCCACTTTTCTTCACTCTCCTTCTTTCTCTAGACCTTTTCTCTCTTAGATCTGAGTCTGACTTGACTCTATCTTCTTCTGAAGCTTCTGGATCTGAGACTTTCTTCTCTGAAAACTCAGTCACCCTTAGAGCTTCACTGCCACGAGTTTCTCCTTCCATAAACGTAGCCTCCATGACCAAACAAACTCTTCCACTTCAATGCTTGCCAATGACCAGATTCTTGGCTTGAGAGAACCAGAAAACACATAACCTGGCCCTGCTACCAATCTGTTGAGGTTCAGAGGCTCAAAGACGTTGCCTTTGTGAGCTTGAACAACAGCAAACCAAGGAATGAAGTAGCTTGAAGAGTAAAAACAGAGGTGTTGCAGAAAAACAGAGTAACAAGAGATTTAGAGAATATAGAGAGAGGGAGAGAAGAAGGGAGCACACACAAGCATTTAACGAGTTCACGCCCATTAACAAAGGTCGCTACATGTTAATGAGGTAAAAAGTCTCACATCGGTAGCTGGAGAAATAATGAACTAATATATAAAGGGTAAAGGTCAATCCACTCATTGCCAATTAGTTTTGAGTTGGAAGCCCATAATAAAACCTAATCTGACATGGTATCAGAGCCACCCGATCTTTGGGCCCTCCCCGGTTGGGCCTCCCGTGGATGTTTGTTCCCATAAGTTTCCACGCTACAAGTCTGATGGGCTTGATCGTGAGGGGGAGTGTTAATGAGGTAAAAAGTCTCACATCAGTAGTTGGAGAAATAATGAACTAATATATAAAGGGTAAAGGTCAATCCACTCATTGCCAATTGGTTTTGAGTTGGAAGTCCATAATAAAAACCCAATTTGACACTACATCTCGCCGAGACTCAGCTCGGAATCCACTAGATTCAAGACCGTGATTACAACAAGAAGCTACAAGTGATCCGCCTAATACCCTTCACTAGTACTTAGACTCACTCTGTATCACTTCTAGTGCTAGAGAAAACAATGAACAAGCTTATGCTAATATGTTTTCTCTCTTATCTCACGTCTACATTGTGTCTTGCTCTTTTGTGCTACTACTCTCTCTCATGTCATTGAAGCCTTCTTATAGTGTTAACACTTTAGGGCTTCCCAAAGTATACCCATACGCAACACTTCTTGAAAACGCCAAAGCACTCATCTTGAATAGCGATTGCCTTTGCCAAACATGACTTTCCCATTTGAGCATGAACAATCCGATGTACTTGGTGATGACAAACAACAGCTGCTTGCTTGTTTCGGTATTTGTCATTTTCCCACACCAAAGTGGTCCCAACAATTGGCTCAACCATGATTAATAAGTAACCATCACAGTTAGTCTCTTTGTAGTCCCAAACATGCTCAAATTCCAACGACATTGTTCATCAAGTTATTATCTTCACAAAGCGGAAAGGTCTCAAGGGTATGCATATCAATCTTCACAACAAACATTGCAGATCCATTAGGACGCATCATATAGCGATTGCCTTCGAGTATTTTCGTCCCGATAAGAAGTCTCTCACTACTTTCCTCTTCAGATTCTTGATAAGTTAGCATCAGTAAATAGAAAGCCTCCCCGGGTTT
>JAHZTW010000001.1:33774273-33849220 GCA_020283515.1 Alliaria petiolata
AACAGAGGAAGAGGTCGCGGAAGATCGTACGAAGCAAGAGACTTGTCGGAAGTAGAGTGTTTCCGGTGCGACAAATATGGCCACTATGCTTCGCAGTGTCCAGATCGATTGCTCAAGCTACAAGAAGCACAAGAGAATGACACCAAAGACACAGAAGAAGCGGATGAGCTCATGATGCACGAGGTGGTGTATCTAAACGAGCAAAAGGTTGCGCCAAGCAAATTCGAGACAAATAGCGGAGAAGATGATGTTTGGTATCTTGATAATGGAGCGAGCAATCACATGACTGGGGATCGAAGGTATTTCTCTAGCTTGGATAGCTCCATTACCGGAAAAGTGAGATTTGGAGATGACTCTCGAGTAGACATCAAAGGGAAAGGATCAGTTGAGCTAATCGACATGAATGGCGAAGCAATAACAATGGTTGATGTCTATTTTATTCCAGACCTGAATAATAACATCATCAGTCTTGGGCAAGCTACGGAAGCTGGTTGTGACGTGAGAATGAAAGGGGAACGTTTAACCATGCATGATCATGACGGAAAATTACTTGTGAATACAACAAGATCGAGGAATCGGCTATACAAAGTTCGTATGGGGTTACGAGACAGCGTATGCTTAACGATGAGCGACTCGAGTAGATGGCATGCACGTTTGAGACATTTAAATCTTGAGACAATGAATTCGATGCTACAGAGGAAGCTTGTCACAAGAGTTTTACAAGTTAAGATTGAAAGGAAGATATGTGATTCGTGTTTACTCGGAAAGCAAACTAGACAAGCATTCTCACAAGCTACTTTGTATCGAGCAACAAGAATACTCGAACTCATTCATGGCGATATGTGTGCGGCTGGAAATAAGTATGTCTTCGTGCTCATAAATGATCACTCAAGGTACATGTGGACGATATTGTTGAAAGAAAAGAGCGATGTTTTCACCAAACTCAAGAGATTTAAAGGCTTGGTGGAACAAGAATCAGGGGAAAAGATTCAAACATTCAGAGCGGACAGTGGAGGAGAGTTCGTATCATTAGAGTTTGAATTTTATTGGATTCTTGGGTGCATCGAGTATGCAAAAGATGACATACCGCACTTAAAGAAGCTTGATGACAGATCGCGAAGGCTGGTATATCTAGGAACTGAGCCGAGATCAAAAGGATATCGATTGCTTAATCCACACACCCGGAAAGTAGTGGTTAGCCGTGATGTTATTCTCTATGAGACAAAGGGTCGGTACTGGAACTGGAGTAATCAAGAACAGAACAAGGCTGGAAGCTTCACGATTGATGTTGAGGAATTTAGAGACCATGGAATTCAAGGAGAAGACCAAATCGGTAACGATGGCGGAACTACTCAAAGATCAGAAACAGAGCACGAGGATTTCAGAGCTGAAAATACCTATGGGGCTGCTGCTGCTTGTAACAAAAACGCAGAACCAGAGACGAAGATTGAAGAAGACAATGATAATGAAGATCACAGTGAACCTGAGATAGAAAAATCACAAAGGGTAAGGACGAAGTCGAAGCATCTAGAGGATTACGTATTGATTGTTGAAGAAGAAGGAGAACGGCGACTAATGTGCTTGAACGACGAGGCGAGGATTTTTCATGAGCCAAAAGAGTCAAAGAAATGGATGCTTGCGTGTGAAGACGAAATCCACTTGATCGTAAAGAACCACACTTGGAACTTTGTTGCAGTATATGTTGACGATATACTTGTTTCGGGAAACAATACAAATGTCATAGAAGATTTTAAGAAGGCGATGGCGTCGACATCTGAGACGAGCGATCTTAGAATGATGACCTATTATCTTGGCATTGAGGTGTGCCAACACAAAGAAAGGGTTACATTAAATCAAAGACGTCATGTGTTGAAAAATTTGATGAATGCTCTTGGAAGAATCAAGTTCAAGGAGATGAGAGATCTCATTGGTGTTAAAGATTTGGCAAAGATCGATTTCAAGCTTAAGGGGGAGAATGTTGGCATAAGCTTGAAGTTAGCTTGAGCGGGAAGCTATTCCTAATCCTAAACCGAGTTATGGTTAAGAGAAAAAGGAAAAGTATGTTTAGGAAGTTGTCTAAATATAAGTGTTTCCTATTAGGATTAGGAAGTTGTTTCTAAAGAGAAAAGGAAATTGGTTTAGGTCTTTCTCTATATAAGGAGATGTCAAGCTTGTGACATAACTTATGAGTTTTGAGAGAGAGATTGTGAGGCTTTAGTTTTTGAGTTATTTTTCTAAAGTTAATAAAGAAAGGTGTTCTTTATCAATCTCAAGTTCTTAATTCATCTTTTGAATTCTAGANAAGACCGTGATTACAACAAGAAGCTACAAGTGATCCGCCTAATACCCTTTACTAGTACTTAGACTCACTCTGTATCACTTCTAGTGCTAGAGAAAACAATGAACAAGCTTATGCTAATATGTTTTCTCTCTTATCTCACGTCTACATTGTGTCTTGCTCTTTTGTGCTACTACTCTCTCTCATGTCATTGAAGCCTTCTTATAGTGTTAACACTTTAGGGCTTCCCAAAGTATACCCATACGCAACACTTCTTGAAAACGCCAAAGCACTCATCTTGAATAGCGATTGCCTTTGCCAAACATGACTTTCCCATTTGAGCATGAACAATCCGATGTACTTGGTGATGACAAACAACAGCTGCTTGCTTGTTTCGGTATTTGTCATTTTCCCACACCAAAGTGGTCCCAACAATTGGCTCAACCATGATTAATAAGTAACCATCACAGTTAGTCTCTTTGTAGTCCCAAACATGCTCAAATTCCAACGACATTGTTCATCAAGTTATTATCTTCACAAAGCGGAAAGGTCTCAAGGGTATGCATATCAATCTTCACAACAAACATTGCAGATCCATTAGGACGCATCATATAGCGATTGCCTTCGAGTATTTTCGTCCCGATAAGAAGTCTCTCACTACTTTCCTCTTCAGATTCTTGATAAGTTAGCATCAGTAAATAGAAAGCCTCCACGGGTTTATCGTCAACACATTTCTCAGGTGACCAGCCAAACGTTCCTCCCCACAAACCAGCATACTCTTGATTCTTGATTGGTAGTTCATAAAGTACCAAATGGTTTCTAGTATCTCTTTCATTAAAATTTTGGGGCATGACCTGTCATTAAAAAGAAAACTGAACAGCTTTTAGGCTAAGAGTCTTAGCTCATTTCAGTGTTTCTTCTTCACAAAACACGGGAATCACAATCTTATGTGGTCCTCCACGACTAAGACTTTTGGGGAAACATCTTTGTATTTTCCTCTACAATTACATAGAAATTGCATCTTTGAAATCTCTCTTCTCTTTAATCGTTTTGCATTAAAAATCAAAAACAGTCTTCCGTTGACGAAGTGCTCGATTGTTTTCTTCCGAATTTAAAATATATTGTGATTTTGTTTTGGTAGTTTTCTCTAAATTCTGGGGCATGACATGTCATCAAAAAGAAAACATAGGGTCACCCACGACTATAACTTTAATGGGGTCGTCGACGACTTTTGGGGAAACAATTACATAGAAAATGCATCTTTGAATTTTCTCTTCTCTTTACTCGTTTTCCATCAATATAAAGGACTTGGTACAATTGCAACCATAAACAATTGCAATTCTTTCTCAGATTTATCTTTCAACCAATCTCTCATGGCTTTGGTTAGTTGTTCTTCTTTTTCTTCTTCTCCTTCTTCTTCTTCCTCATGCATAAGGAGATACCATGTCTTCCCGAGCTTCCATGGCGCAGATGTCCGTAGAGGGTTTCTCAGTCATTTACACTATTACTTTGCAAGCAAAGGGATCATTACGTTTAAAGATCAGGAGATCGAGAGAGCCCACATGATCGGACCTGAACTCGTGAAAGCCATCAGAGAATCCAGAATCTCGATCGTGCTGCTCTCGAAGAACTACGCTTCTTCGCGCTGGTGCTTAGATGAATTGGTTGAAATCATGAAATGCAAAGACGCTTCGGGGCAGATCGTGATGACTGTTTTTTACGAAGTTGATCCGTCTGATGTTCGGAAACAGAGTGGAGATTTTGGAAACGTTTTCGAGAGAACTTGTGAAGGGAAAACAGAGGAAACCAAGCAGAGATGGAGCAAAGCTTTGGCATCTGTAGCAACTATAGCAGGAGAACATTCTCTCAATTGGTATGAATTTTGTAATCTTTCTCAACAAAATGTTGAAACTTTTGTAGACCTCTCTAAACACGATTTTGTTTGCTCTTTGTTAGGGTTAACGAAGCTGATATGATCCAAAAGATTGCTATAGATGTTTCAAACAAACTGAATGGTACTCCGTGGAGGGATTTTGACGGGATGGTTGGACTTGAAGCTCACTTGAGAGAAATGAGCACATTGTTATTCCTCGAGTCTGATGATGTGAAGATGATTGGAATATGGGGTCCTGCGGGAATCGGTAAGACTACAATTGCAAGAGCTTTATACAATCAACTGTCTAGCGATTTTCGATTTAGTTGTTTTATGGGGAACCTTAGAGGAGGAAGTTATAGGAGCATAGTGGGTGTTGATGATTATGATTCCAAGAAGTTGTTGCAAAATCAACTTCTATCTAAGATTTTGAACCAAAGGGATATGACGGTATGTCATTTAGGTGGGATAAAAGAATGGCTGCAAGATCATAGAGTCCTTATCATTCTTGATGATGTAGATGATCTAGAGCAATTAGAGGTTTTGGCTAGAGAACGTTCTTGGTTTGGTTTTGGAAGTCGGATTATTGTTACCACGGAAGATAAGAAGATTTTGAAGGCACACGAGATCGACGTGATCTACGATGTGGGTTTTCCATCCAGAGAAGAAGCTCTTGAGATCTTATGTCTATCTGCTTTCAAACAAAGTTTTGTAAGAGATGGTTTTGAAGAGGTTGCAAATAAAGTAGCATCGCTTTGCGGTAATCTTCCACTAGGCCTTTGTGTTGTCGGTTCATCTTTGCGTGGGGAGAGCAAGGAAGAGTGGGAACTTCAGTTATCTAGGATCGAAACTAGTCTTGATAGAAAAATAGAGGACGTATTAAGAGTGGGATACGACAGATTGTCGAAAAAAGACCAAGCTCTGTTTCTCCACATCGCATGCATTTTCAACTATAATATTTTTGATCGTGTGACAACCATGCTCATTGATAGTAATTTGGATGTCGAATACGGGCTGAAGACCCTAGCCGTTAAATCTCTTGTGCAAATAGAAAAGTGGCACGGGATTGGAAATAATGTTATCCTAGCAATGCACTCTTTACTAGAACAATTGGGTAGACAAGTAGTTTATGAACAGTCAAATGAGCCTGGAAAACGTCAATTTTTAGTAGAGGCTGAAGAGATTTGTGATGTACTAGCAAAGGAAACAGTAAGTTCGTATATATATATATATAAACTTTTTCAACAAATTTTTGGTTTTTACAAAAATTTCACATGTTTTCTTTTTAAATAATTTCTAGGGCACTGGATCTGTCATAGGCATATCATTTGATATGTCCAAGATGGGTGATTTCTCTATAAGTGGGCGAGCCTTTGAAGGAATGCGTAATCTTCGATTCTTAAAAATCACTTATGGGATTTTTGCTAAAATGTCAATATCAGGGACATGGAATATCTACCTCCTCTGAAATTACTAGATTGGCATTCATACCCGAGAAAGCATCTTCCTTCAACATTTCAACCAGAATGTCTCATCGAGTTTTTTATGGAATATAGCAAACTCGAAAAGCTCTGGAGAGGAATCATGGTTGGTATTTTTATGTATTAAAATCTGGAAAAACTCCATATGATATTTTTTTCTCATTTCTTGTGTTTGACACATGTAGCCCCTTGCAAATCTAATGACGGTAAATTTGGGATATTCCTATTGGTTGAAAGAAATCCCAAATCTTTCGGAGGCTACTAATCTCGAGACATTGGAACTGAGCTATTGCAAAAGTTTGGTGGAGCTTCCCTCTTCTATTAGGAATCTACACAAACTGAAAAGGCTAGGTATGAGTGGCTGCGAAAAGCTACGAGTTATTCCCACCAACATCAACTTAGCATCTCTTGAGGAAGTCCACATGAGTGGTTGCTCGCAATTGAAAACTTTTCCAGATCTTTCTAGCAACACCAGTCATCTTGATGTAAGAAACACAAAGATAGAAGATGTTCCTGCATCCATTGCTGGAAGCTGGCTTCGGCTTGAGGATCTCAAGATAGGGCAACATAAGCCTCAAGAGATTAACAAATGTCCCGAAATGTGTAAGGTATTTAGACCTAAGCAACAGTGATATAAAGAAGATTCCAGATTGCGCCATTCGTCTCCCTGGTCTAGATTCTCTTACCGTCCGAAACTGCAGAAAGCTGATGTCAATGCAGAGTCTTCCGCCTTCGATTGTGAAACTAGATGCAACTGATTGTGGATCGCTCAAAAGTGTTTGTTTCTCTTTCGATGAACCAAAGGCGTATACTACAATCAACGACTTCAAGTGTGTTAAATCAGAGAAAGAAGCGATAAGAGTATCTTCCCCTTTCTACAATCCTCACAGAGAAATCTCATTCGAAAACTGTCTGAAACTAGACGAAGAAGCAAGAAGAGTAATCATACAACGATGGGGTTACATGAGTGTATGCTTACCAGGTGAAGAAGTCCCTGCATATTTTATTGGAGATAACTTGGGAAGCAAGACGTTTATCTTGCGGACCGTCTATGAAGTGAAGCCCGTGAACCCAAAAGAAGAATATTCTAAATCTCAATATTACTATTTAACATATTTATCTTATGTGTTTAGGAAAGTTTATATTTTGTGGGTTTAGCATTATGTTAATGTTACCTCTATATATTGTATGTTATGATCTCATATCAAACACAACTCAATAATATATTATATTCTATAATAAATGACATATTTCACTCACAAAACCAAAGGAAACTCCATAATCATCTCTGAGGGGACTTTCTCTGCGTCCTCAAGATTTAAGGCTTGCCTCCTGCTTTCCCCAACCGAAGATGACTTGTTCGGGACTGATGTTGTTTGTCGTCTAAGAATCAAAGGGGTTCTCATCAATGAACTTATTTACAAGCCGCCAGTGGTTGGGTATCTGTCTTCTCAACTCCTAACTGAACGCTTGTTTGTATTTTCTGGGGCCGTGTTTAAAGAACACAGATGCGTTGAAGTGGCCGCGACTACGAGCGAGATTCAATTTGAATTCAGCTGCAACCTAGACGTCGTTTCCAATAATGTTGTGGATGACAAGATTATCGAGTGTGGTGTAGAGATGATGGCGGAGGAAGGTGAGAGTAGCAGCAGCAAATGGAAAGAGCAGAGTCATGGAGCCGTTGAGGTCTTTAAAGATGAATGCGTCGCTAAAAGCAGTAAGCATACATGTCGGTGGAATTGGCTTAGGAAGATTGGTCTGAGTAAGAAGAAGAATGAACCAAATTCTCATGGAATCTCATGAGACACCAATTGTGTCAAATTCTCGTGGAATCTCATGACACACCAATTGTGTCAAATTCTCGTCGAGATTTTGTTGTGTTTCACAATTTTGTCACTGCAAATAGGTTCTTTCTGTACGACTGAAACTAAAAAAGATTTGTAATATTATTGTAATGTAAGATGATTTTCGTTTTTTCATACATAGTACGAAAAAGGCTATATCATATATTAATTATAGTGTTGGGCTATCACATACCCTAATGAATAATCTCATTCAATTCATATATAAAATTATTAAAATCAGCCTATTCATACATAATTTTGTTCAATTTATACTCCAATAAATAATCTCATAACAATGTTAGTTTTGCCATCAGTTTTAATCGTTTTAGTCAAAACCGTAGTTAAAAAATTTGTTTAAAACAACACCGTTTTGAGATAAAATAAAAATAAAAATAAAATTTAATAAAGAGCTAACTCAGATTCAATTTTTATTGTAATGACAAACAAACATAAACCACCTAATTTTTATTAGATTTTATGTTCTTTTAATTTTATCTTAAAAAATGTCGTTTTAAACAATTTTTTAACTAGGGTTTTGATTAAAACGACTAATATTGACGGCAAAACTAACATTGTTACAAAATTATTTATTGGGGTATGTATTGAACAAGATTATATATGAATTGACTGATTTTAATAATTTTAGGTATGAATTGAACGAAATTATTCATTGGGATATGTGATAGCCCAACACTATTATTGATGTATGATCTGGCCTTTTTCGTACTCTTGATGTATGAAAAAACCGAAAGTCCTAATGTAAGAGATATATTTGGCAGAACTTGTTATCTATACTATTATTTGCGAAATGAATTTGGCTGAGAATGAAAGTTAAAAACTAAATTACTCTTTTGCCATTAATGAATACAAAGGGAAGGGTGTATAATTTCGTAATTTAGCTAGCCTAATTAATTGTGGTCTATTTAATTATTATTTTTCTTTATTTGCTAATGCGATATTCCCTAAAGCTATATATCATGTATTTAATTAATTTGAAAAGAAAATGTATTATTTTCTATTGTTTGATTCATCTAAAAAGGATAATTACTATTTGTTATATTCCGGTTATTAAAAAAACGAATTATGAATAATTAAAAAAATATTCTGCATAAACCTTAAATCTATTTTCCTATAAATAGTTTAATCCCGTGTAGCCACTTTTTTATTTTACCGTCATCTAGGTTTAGTTTAGTTCATGTAGATCTTCTTTTAGGTTTAATTTAGTCGCTGCATATCATGAATTTTTTTTATTGTGATTTGTTTGTTTTGGTTGTATTTGGTATGAGGCTGATCTTCTGTTTTTTTTTCTAAGGTACACAGAGAATGATAATCTAACGAATGCTAGCCATAAAAGAAAATACAAAGGGTATGTTACCGTGTTTGATCACATGGTATGAACATGATTTTTTTCTTTGTTGTTTTTGTTGTGTTGTAATTTTTTAAATGCCTTCTAGCCTTTATTGTCGTAGTGTATGGTTGATGATTTTTTCACCTGTAATATCATACGTTTGAGCAAAATATTTTTTTTATGTAATATTTTATATTGTGCACTTTGTTGTTATTTATTTTGTTTTTTTTAATCTGATATGGAACTGTTTTTTTTTACAGATGGTGAACAAAATCTTCAGCCATTGGCAGACCAGGTTAAACATCGATTCTATCTTTCCTCTGTTTCGATCACTTTATCTAAAGGTATATTCAGCGGGGTGAAGATATACATTTACGATTTACAGGCAAGGTTCAACGTCGATTGGGTAACGGAATCCGAGAGGAGCCGATTTCTTCTTCGTCCCTGTCTACGTCTCCTGCAACTCTGCTTCTTTGATCCACAAAACCTAATTGACTTTCTCGGCATCTGGATTCTTCCTCCCCCATCAAACTGTCTCTTCTATCCTTCGAAACCCAAACGGAGCTGAAGGTTTCAACGAATCTCTAACCGCCGCTTTTTATCGAACAGAGAAGACTTAAGGAGGTTCGACAATTTTTGTTTTTGTTTTAATCATTTGTGCCGTGACTTGTGGGATTTTGTTTGTTTGTATGTTTGTTGCTTAAGATGAACTGTTGTTGGCATTGTGCATTTGATGTGGTCAATCCTGGTGTTGTATTGAATTTTCGTTTGGATTAACTGGTGGTTAGAGACAGGGCAATCCAGATTTAGGGTTTTTGTTTTTTTGTTGCTTCAGAGACAATGTGTTATGGGCTTGGAGCTCTTTCGTCTCTGTCAAAGATTGTTTTGTTTGCTCTGTGATCGCAGCTCTCCTTGGCTCACGCTGCATCAAGGAGGTTCACTTCCTAAGCTCTCTTCTTTATTTTAAAGTTAACTTGCATTTGATTGGATGTAGATTTGGGGAAAATACTAGCCTAATTCTTCTTCCGTTGTTCATGAATAGCTTTGGTATGCATTTATATATGTGTGGGTGCTGTGGCAAAAGGGTATTTGTTTAGTTCTCAGGACTTCTTATGGAACGAGCATCCATATTAAAAACTCTATTAACTTTTTCTTAATTTGAGACTTACAATGGAGAGATTGTATGAGGTTCTTAAAAATTAAAACATATGTGGTTAATTGATTTAAAACCATTTTATAGTTTTGGGGTTGTCTTGGTTGAGCTTATAACCGGAGAAAAACTGTTTTCTGTTATGCGGTCTGAAGAAAACAGAGGACTTGCATCTCATTTCATTGAGGCCATGAAACAGAATAGAGTTGTTGATATTGTTGATTCTCGGATCAAAGAAGACTGCAAGCTGGAACAAGTGTTGCTGTGGCGAAACTTGCCAGAAGGTGTACCAAATTTTTTGTTTAATTGTGTGATAACAAAGTCTATCAATGTTACACTCTACATTCAAGGCAAAAAACAGTATGTTCTTTCAAAAACCTTTCAGCATTACTGTTAATCGAAAGGTGACAACTACACTTGGTTTAATTGGATTGAAACCAGTTTGGTTTAATTCATTGGTACAAGGATTAATTGGTGATAGCCGGTTGGGTATTGGTTCTGGTCTTATCCAAGGTGTACCGGTTTCTCTCAGCTCATAAGAGAGGAAACAGTGAGTCAGCTCAACTTTATCCACACAAACAGAAATATCGGGAAAGGGAATAGAGAGAAAAGATCTGAGAGAGAGTTCTTGAGCAATTCTGTATGAGGCTCTTTCTTGTATGATCTTTGTATCAAACTCTCTTATTCTAGTGGATTGTTTGCTTGTGCCGTCAAGCACCCAGACGTAGGGATCTCACACCGAGACCTGAACTGGGTTAAACGTTCGTGTGTCATTTACTTTCTTCTTGCTTTGATTCTCTTCTTCTCTCTCAAGTTTATGTGCAAATCGTTTACTTGATTGAGTGTATGAGTGAAGCGAGATTGTGTTAGCTCAAATCTGTTACAAACGATTGATCGATCGTTATCGGAGTTGCAAGATTGAGCTACGGGATTCGGAATTTGGGCATAACAAAATGGTATCAGAGCCCCAGGTTCTTCGGATCAATGGCGAACGCACGGATCGAGGTCGCGATCTTCGACGGTCAAGGCGATTTCTCGATGTGGAAGAAAAGGATGCTTGCGCACATGTCGATTCTCGGTTTGAAGGAGTTTCTGAAAGAACAACCGTCGGATTCACCACCGTCGGCGAATGTGATAGTCAAGAAAAAAGAAGAGACCGACGAATCATTCAAAGAAAGGCTCCTGCAAGATGAGATCGATAGAATGGAGAAAGAAGAAAAGGCGATGAATATGCTTATTCTGAACCTTGGAGATCATGTACTGCGTAAGCTTGAGGAGTGTCTAACAGCGGCTTCAATTTGGTCAGCTCTAGAAAGGTTATACAATTCCAAATCTCTTCCAAATAGGATTCATATGCAGCATAAGTTCTACACGTTCAAGATGGTGGAATCTAAGTCTATAGATCAGAACGTAGATGATTTCTTGAAGCTAGTGTCGAGCTTGACTAGTGTGAATGTTGTGATTTCTGAAGAGGTTCAAGCTATCTTGTTGTTGAGTTCTCTTCCATCGCAGTACAACAGTTTGAAAGAAACGCTGAAGTATGGAAGAGAAACGTTGTCTCTAGAGGATGTTACGAATGCTGCAAAATCAAAAGAAATGGAGCTCAGGGAGATCAAGGAGTCAAGCGGATCTCAAAGGAGTGGTGAAGTTCTTGTGGCTCGAGGAAGATCAGAAAAGAAATAGAGCTACAATGGAAGAAACAAGAGCAGGTCAAGGTCAAGAACAGGTTCAAAGATAACTTGTTGGTACTGTAAGAAGGAGGGTCATATGAAGAAAGATTGTTTTGCTCGCAAGAAGAAAATGGAGAGTGATCAGGGTGAAGCTGTAGTGATGATTGATAAGCTTCCGGAGATAGACGCCTTGTCTATATCTGATCAAGGTCCCAAGGATCAATGGGTGATAGATTCTGGGTGCTCTTATCATATGACTTCGAGGAAAGACTGGTTTGAAAGTCTTACCGAAGCTACGGGTGGTCAGGTTCTTTTGGCTGATGACAGATCAGTAACAGTTCAAGGGATTGGCACAATCAAGATTAATGCAACAGGAGGATCTGTCAAGCAACTTGTCAACGTCAGGTATGTTCCTAATCTTAAACGTAATCTAATCTCTGTTTCCACTCTTGATTTGCAGGGATTCAAGCATGATGGAGGAGATGGCAAGACCAGATTCTTCAAGAATGGCAAGTTGGCTCTTCAGGGTACTTTGAGGGGAAGCTTGTACTTGCTTGATGGAGAGACAGTGATTGGGGAGTCAAACGCAGCAGTGTCTAAAGATGATACAGCACTGTGGCACAGTAGATTGGGTCATACAAGCATGAGGAATCTGAAGGTTCTGGTTGAAAAGGGGATTCTCGACAAGAAGAAGATCAGTGAGTTAGAGTTTTGTGAAAGCTGTGTAATAGGAAAGAACAAGAGGTTGAGTTTCAGCATTGGGAAGCACAACAGTGAGGACGTTCTGAAGTACATCCATGCTGACTTGTGGGGTTCTCCAAATGTTCAATTTTCGCTGTCAAAGAAGCAATACTTCCTTTCGATCATAGATGATCATTCCAGGAAAGTCTGGATTTAAATCTTGGCCACTAAAGATGAAGCTTTCAACAAGTTCTGCGAATGGAAAATGTTAGTGGAGAATCAAGTTAACAAGAAGGTAAAATGATTGAGAACAGATAAAGGATTGAAATTCTGCAACATAGCATTTGATGAATTCTACAAGAAGCATGGAATTGAAAGGCATAGAACCTGTGCATACACTCCACAACAAAACGGAGTAGCTGAGCGTATGAACATGACTATAATGGAGAAAGTCAGGTGTCTCCTAAGTGAATCAGGCCTACAAGAGAAGTTCTGGGCAGAAGCTGCAGCAACTTCGGTTTACATCATCAACAGGACACCTTCATCAGCAAACGATTTCAACATTACAGAAGAAATTTGGTTGGGCAAGATACAAGGTTATTCACACATGAGGAGGTTCGGGTCAGTAGTATATGTTCATGCGGATCAAGGGAAGTTAAAGCCGAGAGCATTGAAAGGAATTTTCATTGGCTATCCGACTGGTGTGAAGGGCTATAAGGTATGGCTCATCGAAGAGAAGAAATGCGTGATCAGCAGAAATGCTGTTTTCACCGAAAATAAGCTGTACAAGGATTTGTCTCAAGGGACAAAATCACACAAGATTCAAGAAGCAGAATCACACAAGATTCAAGAAGAATCAGCTGCTAAGGGAAAGAATGTTGTGGTGATAAAGGCTATAGATAAGCCTGAGTGTTCAAAAGCTGGTGCAGAAGATCAGAGTGAAGGTGGAGTTGACGAGGTAGCCTCTGAAAGTGAAGAAGAGGCGGTTGAAGATTCAGTAGATGAGACAGAAGACTTGAGAAAATTTCAGTTAGGCAGAGACAGGGTAAGACGGGAAGAGATCAAGAAGCCAGAAAGGTTCAGGGATGATACTCAAGTAGCATTAGCTTTGTCAGTTGCAGAGGAAATAGAATCTGAGGAGCCAAAGGATTTCTATGAAGCTCAAAGGAGCAAAGATTGGGATAAATGGAAAGATGCTTGTGATGAAGAGATGAGTTCTCTACACAAAAACAGAACTTGGAATCTAACAGACTTACCTGAAAACAAGAAGGTAATTGGCTGTAAATGGGTTTTCAAACTCAAGCCTGGTATTCCTGGAGTTGAGAAGCCTAGACACAAAGCTAGACTAGTTGCTAAAGGCTACTCACAGAGAGAGGGAGTTGATTATCAAGAGATTTTTTCACCTGTTGTCAAGCACGTTTCCATCAGATTTATGTTGTCAGTTGTGGTTAACTTTGATCTGGAGTTGGAACAACTCGACGTGAAGACTGCGTTCTTGCATGGTAATATATAAGAAGATATCTATATGGAGCAGCCAGAAGGATATGAAGTAAAAGGAAAGAAGAACAAGGTCTGTCATTTGCAAAAGTCTCTATACGGCTTGAAGCAAGCTCCAAGGCAGTGGAACAAATGTTTTGATCAATTCATGATCAAACACGGATTTGTGAAAAGTGAGTATGACCTGTGTGTCTACTTGAAGAAGCTGGATGATGAGGTATATATCTATTTACTCTTATATGTTGATGACATGTTAATTGCATCCAAGAGTATGATAGATATAGATGAAATGAAGAAGCTGTTGAGCAGTGAGTTTGAAATGAAGGATTTGGGTCCAGCCAAGAGAATCTTAGGGATGGACATTGAGAGAGATCGTGTAGGTGGAGTTCTTACATTGTCTCAGTCAAGCTACATCAAGAAGGTTCTACAAGTGTTTCGGATGGATGAAGCAAAATCTGTTTCTACGCCTATCGGTGCTCATTTCAAGTTGGCATCAATTGGAGATGAAGAAGAAGATACAGAAACAGGAGAGTATCCATATTGTAATGCGGTTGGCAGCATAATGTATGCTATGATTGGTACTAGGCCTGACATTGCATATGCAGTGGGCTTAGTGAGCAGATTTATGAGCAATCCGAGTCAGATACATTGGTCAGCGGTTCAGTGGGTATTGAAGTATCTGAAGGGGTCTCATGACAGAAGTTTAGTGTTCAGAAAAGGTTCAGATGGTTTCAAGATTGAGGGTTATTCAGATTCAGACTTCGCAGGGGACTTAGATCGAAGAAGGTCTACAACAGGATATGTGTTCACTGCAGGTGGTAATACAATAAGCTGGAAATCAGGTTTGCAGCAGATTGTGGCTCTTTCTACTACAGAGGCTGAGTATATTGCTTTGGTGGAAGCAATCAAAGAGGGTATTTGGCTTAGGGGTTTAGCAGAAGAGTTGGGTTTCAAGCAGAATGGGGTCAGTGTTCACTGTGATTCGCAGAGTGCTGTGTGTTTGGCGAAGAATAATGTCTTCCATGAGAGGACGAAGCATGTAGCTGTGAGAGCAACGAAACATGTAGCTGTGAAGATGAGTTTCGTAAGAGAGACAGTTGAATACGGAGAGATAAGCGTGCTGAAGATTCATACATCCAAGAATCCAGCGGATATGCTTACCAAGGTGATTCCGGTTCAGAAGTTTGAGCAAGCTTTGGCCTTGCTCAAGATAGCCAAGTGCTAAGGTGGCGGCTATGTTTGACGGCATAAGGAGCAGACTCAAGAGTGTTGTTGTCAAGGTGGAGATTTGTTAATCGAAGGTGACAACTACACTTGGTTTAATTGGATTGAAACCAGTTTGGTTTAATTCATTGGTACAAGGATTAATTGGTGATAGCCGGTTGGGTATTGGTTCTGGTCTTATCCAAAGTGTACCGGTTTCTCTCAGCTCATAAGAGAGGAAACAGTGAGTCAGCTCAGCTTTATCCACACAAACAGAAATATCGGGAAAGGGAATAGAGAGAAAAGATCTGAGAGAGAGTTCTTGAGCAATTCTGTTTGAGGCTCTTTCTTGTATGATCTTTGTATCAAACTCTCTTATTCTAGTGGATTGTTTGCTTGTGCCGTCAAGCACCCAGACGTAGGGATCTCACACCGAGACCTGAACTGGGTTAAACGTTCGTGTGTCATTTACTTTCTTCTTGCTTTGATTCTCTTCTTCTCTCTCAAGTTTATGTGCAAATCGTTTCCTTGATTGAGTGTATGAGTGAAGCGAGATTGTGTTAGCTCAAATCTGTTACAAACGATTGATCGATCGTTATCGGAGTTGCAAGATTGAGCTACGGGATTCGGAATTTGGGCATAACAATTACATTCCATTACTGAAAATTCATGTCTACAAATAACTGTGGAATAATCTTTGGAACATAACCCAAGTAAAATATAAAAAAGTGTACATTCTGATTAAAGATAAGCCATTCTTTTAGGCTGTTGTTACACACACATTTGCATTAGAGGGGCAAAAGAAAACTAATGTTTTAATAAGGGGAATCAGCTTTGGCTGACACTCTAGAAGAATTTGAGTTTCCCTTTAGAGAAATTGGCTTGGACGTGTTCCATTTGACACATTGCCTTTGCTTTTCCGGTCATCCATGAGCAGGACAAGTGCCTAGCGCCCAACAGCAAAGTAGATATAAATGGTGCAGAGGAATGCCAAAAGGATCATAGCGATGCCTCTGGACAACAGTGGAGCAGCTACCCAAGTCCTCCGATCCCATTGCTTCTTCGGCGCATGTGGCCTCCGTTAGTGTGATGATACAATCCCATCAAGAACCATAGCTTCTTCTAACACCGACCAAACTAGCTTTATACCAACCTGAAATGATGATACATGAGTTTGAATTCATACACATAATTGAAGTAAAAAAAAGCAGAAGCTTCTTCAAGAAAATACAACTGCAGATAAGAGATACCAATGAATTGGATGCAAATTGTGAATATTTCCATCATAAACCATTTATTCAACTTCTATTATTTGCGAAATTTCAAAATCATCTTCCTTTGGTATATTTGAGCAGATATTATTAGTCTTTCATTCAGCATTACAAACAAGCTTGAGTCTTTCACATGAAAAAAACTATGCAGAGGAATCATCCATCTATCACGACAATTGTAAATCGGAACTAAACGAAATAGATGATTCAATCGGAAAAAAAAAACTCAAAACATCGCCCAAGTACATCAAGGAAACAGATCGTATCATGGAAAGAGATAACGAACCGGCGAGGCAGCTAAACAAAAACGAACCGGAGAATCCTACATACATGATATTTTAGTTAGATATTTAAGTGCCACATCACTTAAAAACGGGACGAAAGGCTGAGATACCCTTAATTGTTTGAAAACAATCTGACTACCCCTCCTATAATCTCACTACCCCCCTTCTATTTATCTCTCTCTTTTGCCCTTCCCCTTCTCATTTACTAAACCGCCTAAACCGAACTAAACCCTAAAATAATTACTTCCCCAAAATTTACTGCGGACCATTAAATTAACCTCAACAACTTCAACTACCAGCGGACCCCACAAACTCAATCCCCCAATGAATTCGATTTGTCGGATCTCCTCCTTCTTCGGACGCCTTCTTCTTCTTCCTCCTTCATGTCCCCTAAAACCAGACATTCTCCTTCTATGCCAGCTTTTAAGAAATCTTAAAAAGGTGAGTCTTTTGCCGCGGTTATGGTTGTAGTATCTGCTGTTTGAATCTTAGTAAAACGGATTAGAGTCTTACACATTATATTCGGACTCGCAAGGTTTTTTTTTTTTGTTGGATCATTGGGTTTTTGAAATTATTAGCTAATTTGATTGGAAATGGGATTACACCCATTACATTGGTAAATAAGGTTAAATGCGCATATAATCATTCTGAATCGTAGTAAATCATAGTAGATTCGTAGAATAAAAGAAATTTTCTTGGTAATACTGGTATTCATGATAGAGAACCAGTATTATGGGAACAACTGGTATTACTAAGACATCGGGTATTACTGAGAGCAACCGGTATTACTGAGCATGCTTCGATAACTGGTATTACTGATAGAACCAATATTACGAGAACCACTGGTATAACTAGGATGTGTTACTGAGACATATACTAATGGTATTTGTTATTCTTGTTCAGGGGAAGATGAATAATGGTCGATGCACTGTTATTTGTTTTGATTATGGGGGATGTTATGAAAAGGACGGTGAGGACATAAAATGGGTCTCAGAAGAAGATGAAATTCACATTATAGTGATAAAGACATCTGTTGAGGAGGTCAATTATGATGGGTTAGTTGATGGAATTTGCAAGAAGATTAAGAAAGATGAAGCAACGACGGAACTGAAAGTTAGTTACTTTCCATTGGTATTGGATCCTAAGAAACCATCATATATCCGGAATGACGATGAAGTTCTTGGCTACCTAATGCAAGTTAATAACCAAACATGTAGAAGTGTGTTGCATGTGGAGATCGTGAAAGACGTTGATGAAAACCAGGGAATTGGCCAACAAGATGATCATGAAAGTGATAATGGTTTAAGTGAAGAAGAGCTGTTTGGTAAAGATGTTAATGAAGATAGAGATGTTAATGAAGATAGAGATGGTAATGATGGTATGGTTACTCTCTACAGAGGGGAAGGATCGGAAGGCCATGAACGAAGAAATGGTTCAAGGGAAGAACTTGGTAATGTGTCTGATGAAAGTGAGGTTGCAGCTGCTATAGAAGAAGGATCGAATGTAAATACTGGCTGGGAAGATGGTATTGATATGACTCTAGGGCAAGAATTTCAGAGTAAGCAGACAGTGCAAGATTTAGTTTATAGAGCTTCACATCAGAATTGTTTTGAGGTTGAAACAATCAAGTCTGACAGAAAGCGATATGTGGTAAAATGTCGTGAAGCTAAAGATGGTTGCAAGTGGTCATTACGAGCTGCAAAGCTTATGAATTCAGATAGTTTCTCGGTTAGAACTTACAACAAGATGCATACATGCTCTAGAGCTACTTCAGTTACAAACAGAAATAGAAGGAAAGGCACACCACGATTAGTTGCATCTGTTTTGCATCAAGACTATCCAGGTCAATTCGACACTCCGACTCCAAAAAATTTGATCGGTATGGTTCAAGGGAGACTTGGTGTTAAAGTATCATACTCTACTGCGTTGAGGGGAAGACAACAAGCTGCGAATGATGTGCGGGGAAGTCCAGAGGAGAGTTACCAGATGGTGTATTCTTATATGTACATGCTAGAGTTGATGAATCCTGGTACACGGACTTATGTGGAATTGGATGAGGGGAAAAAGTTTAAGTATCTATTTTTTGCTTTGGGAGCTTCCATTGAGGGATTTCAAGCCATGAGAAAAGTCATTGTAGTGGATGGAACCCACCTTAAGACTAGTTATGGTGGCGTTTTAATTGTAGCTACAGCTCAAGATCCTAATCATCACCATTATCCAATTGCTTTTGGTGTAGTTGATGGTGAGAAAGAGGCTAGCTGGATGTGGTTTTTGAATAGGTTAAAATCAGTAATACCAGATGATCCAGGAATGGTGTTTCTTTCTGATAGAAACCCTAGCCTCATCAAGTCGGTTGATGCGGTGTTCCCGTTGTCTGAGCATGGGTATTGTATAAAACATTTGTCTCAAAACGTGAAAGAAAGAGTTTATTACGTCAACAAAGATACATGCGTACATAAATTCAAAGAATGCGCTCATGCCTATACAGAGAGTGAGTTCAAGACTCTTTATGATGCTTTTAGAACCAAGTATCCTGCTGCAGCAGAGTATCTGGACAATAGTGTTGCTGTGGAGAAATGGGCGAGGTGTTATTTTCCAGGAGAAATATACAACATAGACATCTCCAACATTGTAGAATCTATAAATGGTGTTTTAAGGAAAGCAAGAAAGTACTCGCTATTACCAATGATTGATGTGATTGTTGGAAAATTGGCTGAATGGTTTAACAAGCACATGAACACTGCTAGTGCTGCAAGATCAAACGCACAGAAGCGTGTGCCTTATGTGGAGAAAGCACTGCATAAAATATCACTGGAAGCAAAAAAATTAACGGTTTATGAGTTGAACGGCTTCTTCCTTGAATACAGCGTCATTGGACTTGATGGCAAGTGTTATTTGGTTGATATGAGAAGTAAAAGTTGCAGTTGCAGGTACTTTGATATAGATAGATACCCATGTGTGCATGCAATTGCTGCTGCCATCTTCATGAGTGGAGAGACGGAGACGGACCTCCATCTCCAAGAGTTTTGCTCCAAATATTATTGGATGGACGTATGGTCATTGGCGTATTGCAGGACGATTTATCCAGTACCCCATAAGTCTGATTGGATTGTTCCTGAGCATATACGAAATTTGTGTGTCTTTCCACCGGATTTGGTCAAGAAGGCTGGGAGAAATCAAGAAACAAGGTTCCCATCAACTGGAGAACACCGAGGAACGGGGAGGAGGGGGAGAGGGAGAGGGAGAGGACTATCAGGGTTGTATGCATATTTTCACAGTGGTAGTGATGCTTAGTTTATGTTTGTAACTTTGAAATATTAGGTATAACTGGTGTAACTAGAAATATTCGCTATTATGAATTTTATTTTATCTTATTTTATCAAGAAATTTCATTCATATATAACAAACATATTTACATTAGATAAACAACTATTATATGTTAAAAATTTGTGTATCAACTTGATAAATTTAATTTATGGAATTATGGACTATTAATAGCATATTCACACAAACAACACCATACACTTCTATTAACACTTTGTTAATACTAATCACCTTAGGAAGCGAAACGCACATGATACGAGTTTCAAAACATGTTAATGCATAGAAACCTCCGAATTGTGAATGTACTAACTAAATTAATCTGTCAAACTACAAATATAATAA
The DNA here is from genome assembly GCA_020283515.1 of Alliaria petiolata. NCBI lineage: Eukaryota > Viridiplantae > Streptophyta > Magnoliopsida > Brassicales > Brassicaceae > Alliaria > Alliaria petiolata. The sequence continues at coordinate 33,794,520 of JAHZTW010000001.1, forward strand.
TTGTGGTGGAGTAAAACTAATTAAACATGAAAACACCGAAAAGTACAACTATTTGCAAATTGGTATAACTAGAAAACTAGTAAAACTGTGTGTAATTTTGGCGGCGCAAAAAACGGCGCACGTTTCCACATGGCGGCGCACGTGTAATAGGAGCAGGAATTTTAATTTTTTTAGCATTTTCCGGCGGGTCCCATTGAATTTTCTATTTTTATTTCCACTCTCTCTCTCTCGGGTTTCCCTCTCTCTCTCTCTCTCTCTCGGAATCTCTCTCTCGGGTCCTTATCTTCTTCCTCCTTTCCTCCCGGACCATTGAAGCGATTTCTGGTTTTGAAGCTCTTTGTACCTCGATTTCTGGTTTTGAAGCTCTTTGTACCTCGATTTGGTTCTTCATGTAAGTTTTGTCAACGGTTAATTCTCGATTCGGGTTCGTCTAGGGTTTGTAGAGAAATTCGCATTTGGGGTTTGTCTAGAATCCGTTTCTCTATGTGTCTCTATGTTCGGGTAATTCGGGTTCGTCTAGGGTTTGGGTGATTCGGATTGGCAATGACATTTGGGATTCGTCTCCATCCGGGTTCGTCTAGGGTTTTACATATAGTAATACTGAACGTAGTAATACTGGGTTTTGCTTTCTTGTTACAGGATCGATGGACCCTAATGATCCAAACTACGCTGCCGAGAAGAGGACTAAAGCAAACATAGACAGACTTTATCACATAGCTGATGGGGACTATGGCATTCCAAAAATTTGTCCATGTGGTGGACGAATCATTGAGAAGGTTGAAAAGATTCAACCATCTGAATCCTACCCAGGAAGAAGATATTTTACCTGCAATGTGTACGCGGTGAGGGTGAGATCAATTTATTTTATTTCCCGAGTTTAATGGCATTATTGAACATGAGATTTTCGTGTCTTTATGTGCAGGATGATGGCTATCACATTCACAAATGCTGGGAACATGCTGTTGAAGAAGAAGTTGAGAGAGTAAGGAAGGAGCAATCTGAGGCCATTGGAATCCTAAAAAATCAAATGACCAGCATCCTAATGGGGCATATATGCAAAGGTGATGAGCTTGACAAGCTGAAGGCAGAAGTTGAAAAGCTGAAGGAGGAAGTTCAGAAGTTGAAAAGCTGAAGGAGAATGTCTGCTTGTTTGTGTAATAGACATGAGTGTTTTTATGCTTTGTAATAGACATATGAGTGTTTGGTTGTGTAATAGACATGAGTGCAAGTTATTTGAATTTTATGTTAAACTTTTCTTAAATAAAAACACCAAACAAACAAAACACAATAACATCGTAGTTTTAAACAGGAAACAAAAGCACCATAGCATAGTTTTAAAAACAAAAGCACCATAGCAAGTTTGAAACGCAAAAGCACCATAGCATAGTTTTAAAATCAAAAGCACCATAGCATAGTTTTACTTCTTTCTGGGCTTCTTGCCCTTTTCCTCCGTGTATGGAGGCGACACATGCTGGGAAGGTTTTTTGGTCCTCTTACTCGTTTCATCTTGAACCGAATCCTGGGACCGTGTCTTTCTCCTCTCATACTTCAGACCCGCCTTCCTCTTTAAACCCTTTTGTCTTTTGCCGTCTTTAACTACCACGGTGCTACACCTTTCTATTGATATCTGAGGAAGATCCTCTTCTTCTTCCTCTCCATCCCCTTGAACTTCGTCATCTTCTCCTGCCTTTTCCTGCAAAACACAAACAAATTTATTTAGTATTCCCTAAAATCACATTTTCGATTAATGGTCTAAGAAAACCAAAGAATTACCTCTTCCATAACCTCAACTCCTTTCTCTCCCCCTTCCTTCTCCTGCGAATCACCTTCTTCCACATGTTCCTCATCCACAGGAACAGTCTCTTCTCCTTCATTCCCCTGAAAACACATACAATTTAATTTAGTATTCCATAGCATTACCTAGTATCACATTTTCGATTAATGGTCTAAGAAAACAATAGTATCACCTCTTCCGCCTCTGCCTCCGTCTCTGCCTCCGCCTCCGCCTCTGCCTCCGCCTCCGCCTCTGCCTCCTCCTCCGCCTCTGCCTCTGCCTCCTCCGCCTCTGCCTCTGCCTCCTCCGTCTCTGCCTCCTCCGCCTCTGCCTCCTCCTCCTCCTCCTTCTCCTTCTCCGCCTCTGCCTCCTGCTCCTTCTCCTTCTCCGCCTCCGCCTCCACCTCCACCTCCGCCTCCACCTCCGCCTCCACAACCGTAGTACTAGCATCGAGGGGATTGAAACTGTAGTGCATGTCCTCATAAGTCGCCCGAGCATCTAATTGCTCCTTAACATAGCCCTCCACAGCTAACAGTCTTCTCTCAAATCCATCAAACTTGTTATTTATTTCCTTGAACCCTGTCTCCATGCCATTCTTCAGGCTCTGACCGAGTGCTTCCAAAGCAGCATTCGTCGGTGCGTCAACTGCTGCATTCTCAATTGCCGCATTGGCCTCATTCACAGGTTCCTCTAATCGGGCAGCCACATCTTGTTCATACATCTCCTCAAAACAGATAGGCTTCTCCTCATCGACAAGACACTTCATCCAACTACGAACAACAGCATCGTCGACATCTTCGTCGTCATCTTCTTCAGTAATTCGAGCCATAAAAGCTTCTTCCTCGGCGTAAGGGACCAAGATGCTATCAATCTCCTGTGAATATAAACAAGGATTATAGTCTCTTCTCTGAAATCATAAATAAACAATGCAAGTTTTATAAGTTCAAATCAAAAAGGATTACTGACCTTAGTCTCTTCTCTGAAATCATAAATAAACAATGCAAGTTTTATAAGTTCAAATCAAAAAGGATTACTGACCTTAGTTGTACCAAGCGCTTCATTTATTTCCTCAAGAGAAAATCCTTTCATGGCACTTCGTTTAAACTTCCTTTTACACATGCGCGGGCAAGTCTTCTTGGCAGTTGGAACATCCTCTCGGAATTGCTTCCTCAGTGATGGAATTGCCTCAAACGCTAAAAGCTACAAACGACACATTTAATTTGAGTTAGCTTCAAATATAAGAAAATACAAGTAATACTGACAAATACGTTTATTCATATTTACCTCCAAAGGAATGAAGAAACTTGGATAAGGCCAACTTGATCCGCGAAAGACCCCTTGGAAATGATCCATAGTGTGCTCGATATATTTCATATTGTTATCAAAAAAGAATCTCCCCCAGGGAAATTTCTTGCACAACTGAAGATCATTGACAGCTCTTAGAAAGAATGGCTCCACAGAAGGAGCATCGGCTCCTACCTTCGACTGCCCAATAATGACGCTTGATAAAAAGAAGAGGATAGCCATCTTCAAGCGATCTTCACAATATTTCATTTTCAAGAGCTTCTCTTTTACATCGCAATATCTAATTCTTGATCCCGCCTTAAAGTGTCTCTGCACAAACTCCATACTGCCCAATCGCTTATAGTCCTGAGGATAGCTGCGACAATTTAAACCCGAGATGAGAGCGTGCTCACTCAGACCATACCGAATGGGAACGCCATTCACAACGAACCAAGCTTCCTTCTTCTTCTCCATACACGCCGTTCGAAGAAGTAGCAACCACATGCCCATCACCTTGTGGTTGTTGTCCCTGTGCATGTGGAAGAAATGCTTGAATTGGGGGTGATTTTCCAACCAACTTTTCTCATCTGGTTTAAGCGGATGCTTTAACCCAGATAAAAGTGTGTCCACTGCATCGGTGACGAAACACCTTGTCGACAGCTTGATTTTTTTCACGTACTGCGTTGGCTGGAAGTGCATCTCCATAGGAAGCATTGGTTCGGTTCCCTGAAACATATAGTTTTACCAAGTGTTACTTTTGTATTTCAAAAATTTCTAACATACAAAAATGAATCTAGTTTTACGGGTTTTACTAAAAACCAATAATACAGCCTAAATTCGAATCAAAAAATCATTAATCAATCAACGAAATCGATAACAAATCCAAAACCCAAAGCTGACAAAAACCCACAAAAACGCCTGTTTGCTTTAATCCGCTTCAACCATCACTAATTATTTCAAAATCCAAAATAAACTAGTACCAAAGTCGGTTATATTTACCGTTGAATCGGAAGCGTCCGTTTCGGTTCCTGAAGAGAGATCTTGCGCTTCTTCTGAAGAGAGCTCTTGCGCTTCTTCTGAAGAGGGATCTTCCGGTTCCTGAATTTCTACTGGAACTTTCTCTCCCAATCCGTAGTTCGCATTCTTAGTACGCGGAGCCATAGTCGATCAATGGAGTACTCGAACAGTTTCAACTACATGCACAATCGAGCAAATAGGTTAGAATCGAAGAATCGAATCAAAAAATAGTAATCTCGCATCTGAACGGACTTGAAGAAACCGGGAAAAATCTGCAGCTTACCTTTTCCGCTTTGCACGATTCCGTTTGCTATGAACTCAAACTAGTTTTCCCAAGTTTACCTTCTTCTCGTCGAAATGCGAGAACGAGAGTTCGTTGGGAACTTCTTTCAAATTTTGGGGTTTTGATCTGATTTCTGATTTTACGGGAGATCTGAAAATTAACCGTAAGGAAGACGACGGTTTTTACAGAAATGGGAGTTAGGGATCCAATTTTATCGGATCACAAAGATGGGCTGGGTGGGTTGGGCTGGTTGGATTGGGATTTAATTAAGTTTTCAGGGATAAAATGGTTATCAACCATTTTTATGTAATTAAATATAATTACAAATGAAATCATTTTTATAACGGGGTATCTCAGCATTTTGTTTCGTTGACTGGAGCATCTCAGCCATTGTTCCTTAAAAATGAACCGCCGTGCATTGTGCATGCTCTTAGATATTTTAGTTAAGATACTTTACAAGTCCATTCATTGGATTTCGTGATCTTGGATACTTATGTAGTTTTAACTTTTAAGTCCCTTATGGTGCCCGGAATGAATCCTTTTAATCGACAAAGATTGTATTGTAAACAATTTGTACAAGGATGGAGTACACAGATTATCAGCCATTAGCACAAGGACAGAGTAGACAGATTTAAGCATTAGTACAAGGATGATATTACGCCAAGTTGTTCACTTTTTCATTATCCGGTAGTATTTTAGATAGTTTGCTACAACGAATTAAATAGGAACTACTTGGGTAAGCGTGTTTAAATACGCTTAAAGTATCGAGATGCATAGCTTTCGACCTTATATGCAACTGAAATACCTCTAAATTTCCATTGTTGTGCTGCTGTAATTTTCCAAAGAATAGAACTGACAGAAAATTGCCCAGGATCTTTTTTTCACTATTCTTATATTGGTTGGATATATAATATATTCTAGATGTTTTTTTTCTGTCGTGATAATTGACGTTTATAGCATAGGAAAAATTCCATAAAAATATCTCAACTAAATTTCGATAAACTTTTTAATACTCAAACTTTTTTGTTACCTAATTTCTCTCCCTATGAAGCCTTTAAATTTGTCCAGAAAATTGCCAGGGAATGTGCAGATTGCACACCTGTTGTTGATTTAGACCTGCGGAAAGTTTACTTTTTGATGCTCCACTTACTTTCCTCTGGGCCATGCCATAAAACTTTTTCACTGTTGTGACATGAACTTCTTTATTCATCAGGGAAACCAAACCATAAAAACAATCAAGTTTAAACTAATTTTCCAAACACTTCGATTTTTTTTTTTGATTTATGTTATTAAAAAAATTGAAAAAAATGGAACAAATATAATCATCACATTTGAAAGATTTTTTTTCCTTTTTTTTAGTCGATTTTCTTTCTTGATAAATCAAACTTATCCAAATAAAAAATAATAGATATTAAAAAACTAACATGATTTTAATGGTTTTATTTTTAATAACCAAATTCAAATCAAAGTCAAATTAGAAAAGAAAAAATAATCTATAACTAAAGTTTTTTTATGAGGTTAAATATATGTTTATTAAATATGAAACCCAAACCGAAACAAAAATCAAACCATATGGACTTTTGCATGGTAGATTAAATTTTACTTTAGATATATCACTATTTATAAACCAAAAAATCGAATCAAAATTGAATTCAAAGCGATATTCAAATTAAACACTCCTAATTAAAAGTTTAGTTTTCAAATTCAACACTATAATTTATTTGTTTTGCCATAAATGAATAGTAGTATAAAAATCTGGTAAGCAAAAATCACAGAAAACTGTGTAATAGAATTTACCATATTTCCAACACAATAGTGTAGTCGTGTAGATTATAAATAATAGATAGTGAGATTCATAGATATGAACATTTAAGACAATCACGATTAATGTATATTGTGAGTTAACTCTCTAAAAGATACGATTGATGTTTTGTCAAGTGTTGAAAGGAATAATAAAAATAGCAAAAGCATGTTGCACACAGGTGAGAGAGAGAGAGAGGGAGAGAGGAAAAAATAAACGATTTTTTTTGCATGAATGCATGACATATTTTAGTTGTGGAGCACGAAGGAGCAAAAAAAAGCATGAATCAAGTTATACCCAAGTAGCAGTAAAAATGGCAAAAAAATAATAAAGAAAAGCCATGATTTTGATAGCTATTCAATACAAAAGTTGGGTCCAATATGTGCATAGACTCTCAATATACAAAATACTAGGTACGTAGTCATTAGCCACATTCTAATATTTATATTCTTGCTGTTTTTGAATTTGATGTGTTCTTCATACTATGCTACATCTTCTTCTTTTTTGTTTATTTTGTCTTTTTTACTAATTTGATATGAATTTAGGGTACTCTAAATACAACCCGAAAAATCTTGGAAAACAGGCGACGAGAGGATAAAAGAGATATAAAAATATGTTTCCGGAAAAATTGGTAGGTTAATCGATTATCTTTTCATTTTGACGTGTTTGCTTTAGTCTAATTTAGTAACACTAATATGTAAGTTATATAACGTTATTCTGTTTTGTTCTCCTAAATGATATTGGTAAGTTTTTACTTCTTATTGTCAAACTTTGAGATGATTCTTTGATTTAAATTCTCAAACTTTGAGTAATTGTTGCCTTCTGTCTCTCCAGGTTTGTTTTCCTCACAAGTGATGGTCGTATAACTCACAAGTGATGGTCGTATAACTCACATGCATGTCCTCTGATTCTGCTTAGCATCAAGTAGCTTTCTCTTAGAATTGTTCTCCGAGAGAGGACTTTGACACTAATATCAAAACATGTTCTTGGCATGATTTGTTCTATTTTCTCGGTTTTTTATATTTTATTTTCCATCTTTAATTTTTACATGGGTTATTGAATTCGTAAAATTTAGGCTTTGATTTATTTGTTGTTAGTTCTCCTATTTGTTAGATTTTCTTGCCAAATGTTAGGTTTAGGTTATTGAAATAGTTCATAATTTTGATTGAATCAAATGTTTTGACCTATTCTCAATAGCTCGCAGTGTTTGGAAATAATTTGAAATCTTATCATTCGTATTGATATAGTGATATTATATATATATATATATATATATATATATATATATATTACGAGTAGTGATTATGTTCATAACAAAAATAACTATTTTACACTGTTTCACATATCATCTATATGCACATGGCGCATACCAGTCATCTAATTTTAATACGGAATTGGTACATCATGCATGCCTATCCATGGCATACATAGACAATTTGAATTAATATTATTTAGTAATCCTAAAATCAATAATTTTTAAATATTATCCAACATTCGTTTCATTTTGTGTAATTGTTAAATTTCCTACTGAAATTTTATTAATAGTATACAACATATGGATTAATCGTGCATACTAAAATTCAAAATTAATTTTTTAAAAAATATAAAAGAAATTTAGAAAACTAAAACATATTTATTAAAATTTTATGGTGTATACTACGTACTAACGAAGCAAAGAGTAATGTATGTGTGAGTATGTTAACCTATTAAATAAGATATTGGAAGATGAACAAATTGCAATTGAAATCTCCTTAAAAATTCATGTATTAAGCTGTGAGGCTATGAAGTTTAGAAAAACATGGTAGACTTTGCTTTTGAGTAGATAGAGCAGTTGCAATGATTGAACAGCTGAAATATTTAATCTCGAAACAATCTATATATGTAAAGTCATTAACTTGATTTAGTAGATAAAAACTGCTGAAATGTGTTTGGTCATTGTTAGAAAGATGACGAGGGACAATTCTACGTCATTTCAGGTTTGTAAGACCATCTGCAATGGGAGTCTCTCATTGAGTCTCTCAACAATTATATTTTAATAAGACACAACAAATAATATTATTTAATGATGAAAGTCTCTAAAAAAGTGAGAGACTCCCATTGAAGATGCTCTAATATCTATTGTGGTGAACCGTTTTATGACATGTTTGATCAAGTATGGATCAAATCTAGCAAAGATGGTTTCGAGATTCTGGTTAGAACGATACATGATATTATAATATGTAATAAATCGTCTGGTAGTAAATTTATTGTCTTTGGAGGTCTTTCCAGTTATATTTAATGCTGGCGTGAGATTTTGGATAAAACAATGGATGATATTATAAAATGTTACAAAATTATCCGGTGGTAAGGTTATCGTCTTTAGAAGTATTTTCAATGATGATTAATGCTTAATGCCACTTTAAATTCGTCGTTTATGTGGTCTAACTGCAAGGTGTTGAGACTTACAAATAACATGTGACTTATAGCTGGAGATAAAAGTCGTAAGGTGGTTGAGCTAGCAATGTTTTCTAAATGTATCTTGGATATTGGTTATGGAAAGATAAAAAGATTGTTATCGGAAAAATCCGAGATTGACATTCGCAAATATTTGTTGATCATGGATTGTGAAGATCCTATCAAAGGAATTGTAGTTGAATTTTATGGTCGGTCGTTTGCCACAAAAACTGATCCTAAATATTTTCAAGAGAGGTGATACTGAGTCCAAGGAACGATGATGTGGATACATTAAATGACTACATGCTCTCATCTATTAGTATAACACTCAATAAATTACAAATGGTCTAATTAATCATTCTTCATGTTCATTTACCAGATAATATACTTAATAATTCAACACTCGATGCGAGGAAGAAGACCAAAAAATAAAAATAAAAATCAGGAGCATGATTAAATGTCGGATAAGACGAGACGCTGAAAAAAGATTTAATGTGATGGAGACTTTAGAGAAAAGAAAAATAGTCGAAAGAACATGGATAAGAAAAAGAAAAGAAGGAGAAGAAAGAAGAAGAAGAAGAAGGATACGAAAGAAGAAGAAGAAGAAGGATAAGAAGAAGAAGAAGAAGAAGAAGGAAGCAAGAAGAGAGAAAAAGACAGAAGGAACACAAAAGAAGAAGAAGAAATAAAAAGAAGGAAGACAAAGAAAGAAAAGAAGAGGGAGAAAGAAAGAAGAAGAGCAAGGAAGAAAGAAGAAAAGAAAGGAGAAAGAAGAAGAAGAAAGAAGAATAACTTAAGGAATGAGAAGAAAAAGACGAAGAACAAAAAACATAAGAAGACGGACAAGACGAAAACGTAGAAAAGGAAAATGAAGATTTTAGAGAAGAGAACGAATATTTGGAAGAATAGGAATAAAGTCGGAGAAGAAAACGCTACGATTTTTAAAATAATCATGTCCACAGAAGACGAAGATGAGATGAAGAAGAAAAAACAGAAGGACTAGACAAAGAAAGACTCGAAAAAGAAAGAAGTCGGAGAAGACATATACGATAAAGAAGAAGAAGTAGAAGTCGAAGATGATGAAGAAGAATACAAAATGAAAGATAGAGAAGAGGAGGAAGCAGAATTTGAAAAATACAAGTACGAAGACCGGGAATATGAAGACGACAAAGTAGATGAAGATGAAGATGAAGTAGGAAACGAAAAGAAAATTAGAAGAATAAGAAATGAGAGGAGACGATGAAGAAAAATGCCATGAGTATGGAGAAGGAAAAAAAATATGAATAAAACCTGGAAGACAAAGAAGAAGAATAAGTCGGAAGAAGAGAAAATGATGAAAAGAAAAAGTCTAAGATGATGTAATATAATTGGCGTTTAGATTAGGGTAGAATAAGAATCAAAACCTTCTTCTCCTTCTGATCCAGACGAGGATGAACACAACATCTCTATCTATTGACGTGTCTGAACTCCACAACGTTGATTTTGAACGTAAAAATCGGATCTTTGTAAAAACTCAAAAAGTTTCCCTGTCTTAGAACATAATGATAGAGATAGAAAGATAAAAAGAAGAACGGCATTCAAATTGTGTGTGTCCCTGAAACGTATAGATTAGGATAGAATAAGAAAAAACTTTATATTCAAAATATAAAATAACAGAAGAAGAAGAAGAAGAAGAAGTTAAAGCAGAATAAGTAGAAGATGAGGAAGAATACATAAAAAACCAGGAGAATAAGATGTCGAAGAAGACGAAGATAATGAAGAAAGAAAAAGAAGAAGAAAGGGAAGAAGGAAAATAAGAAAGGGAAAACCAACATACACTATTAGATAGAGAAAATGAATAATTTATATCACAAATCTCATTTTGTTTATGATTTTAGAATATATATATATAAATATTTATTTGTATATCGTCTTTTTGGATGGCTTCCCTTAAGGATAAATAAATCATCAAATATTTTTTATAAGAATTTAAAATCATAATTTTGTAATTTGATTTATTTTTGGTGTCCATTCGGTTCACATGTATTTTAGAATATTTTTAAAATGACGAAGATAAATACGAATAGCAACTAAAAAAAAGAAATCTTTTAGGAGAAGAAGAAAAACAAGAAAAAATGGAAGATTAAAAAAAAAATTAGAAACAAAAAACAAAAGGTAAAGAAAAGAATAAGATGATGAAGACGAGACAAATAATATATTGCGGAAGACAAAGATGATAATTAATGAGAGGGAATAAGAAGAGGAATGAAATAATCGGGAGAACAAGACGAAGAAAACCCAGAAGAAAAAACATAAGAAGAAGTCGGAGGAGACAATGACGATGAAGAAGAAGAATGTGAAGATAACAAAGAAAAATAAAAATAAAAAATGAGTAAGAGGAATAAAAACAAAAATCCGATAAACTAGAAGTTGGAAAAGACGATGAATAAGACAATTAAAACATAAAATAGAGAAGATGAATAAGAATTCGAAAAAGAAGAAAAAAAGTAAAATTCTGGGATGAAATCTATGGATGTAAATGATGGGTATATATAATTCATAGGTACATGTTAAAAGGAAATACCAAAGTTTTCTCTTTGGGTGAGACAAGAAAAAAATATCAAGAAGATGCTTACTGCAGTTTTTTTTTCAAAATTAGATTTTATACAATTTAAATATTTTGTTTAGTGTAGAAAATATGAAGAAGAAACAAGAAGGAATAGAAGAAGAACAAAGATTACAAAATAAAAAGGAATAAAAAAGACAAAGAAGAAGAACTTAATGAAGAATAAGAGAGAAGAAGAAAGAAGAAAAAATAAGAAGAGGAAGAAGAAGAAATAAGAAGAATAAGAAGAACAAGAAGAAGAAGAAAAAACAAGGAAGAACGAAGAAGAAAGAAGAAAGAAGGATAAATAAGAAGAGGGGGTTTTGTTTTTCTAAAGAAGAAAGGAAAAGGAAAAAAGAAGAAACACACAAAAAATTATATATATGAAGAAAGAAGAAGAAGAAAAAGACGAAGAAAGAAGAAAGAAGGAAGAGGAAAAAGAAGATGAAGTAGAAGAAGAAGTATAATTTAATTTTTAAAAAAGGATAAAGAAGAAAGAAGAAAGAAGAGAGAAAAGAGAAGAAGAAGAAACAAGAAGAAACAAGAAACAAGAAGAAATAAGAAGAAATAAGAAGAGGACGAAGAAGAGGAAGTAAGAAGAAAGAAGAATGAAGAATTTTTCGTTAAATGGTGAGGTTTGCTTGAAGTAGTCATGTTTTAAATGGTTGATGAGAAAATATGTTTATATAATAAATTAATTTTATTTCCTAATCGAGTTTTAGATTAGTTGTATGTTTGGTTAGAATAAGTTATTTTAATGGAAGATTTATGTTTATGTTTTCTAATATGAAGATATTATGACTGTAATCTTGGGTTTTATTTAAACTTTTAAGACAAATTTATTATTGTTTCTTTTGTATTTTTATTATTTAGTAGATATTTTGTAGGAATTTCATGAAACCTTTATCATTATCAAATAATTTACTTATTTATTTGTATGTTAATTTATATTCATTTCAAATTCTTTCATATTATGTTAACGAAATCCATTTGAAATTTTTTATATTCATTACAAATTCATTCATATTGTTTATAATATTCATTATAAACATGTAGCGTGCGCAAATATACTAGGGAAGTAAGAAGAAGAACGTGTTGGCTAAGAAGAAAAGTGTGGCAGTGGCCGATTTTGTATATCACATAGGGTTTGATATTAAATTAGGGGATATATATATATACCAATGATTAGAGATTTTATTGCCAATTAGGTTTGGCTGAAAAATAAATAAATAGGTTTAGTCGCAAATAAATATATCTAACGACGACAATATTAAACTAGAATTAGATGCAAACAATTAGGACTTTTCATTAAGGAATATTTACTTTTTAATTATTAAAAAGTCATAATTATGCATATTAGCTAAATTACGAAAAACAATTTATGAGTTTTAAAAATATGAATATTTATATTTATATCGTCTTTTTGAGGTGCCTTATAATCAAAAACTTTTATAAGAATTTTAGATCATTATTTTTTTACTTGATTTATTTTTGGTGTCAATTGGGTTCACATATATTTTAGAACAATTTTAAAATGACGAAGATAAATACCAATAACAGCTGATAAAAAAAAATTAAATGGTTGATGAGAAAAGGTGTTTATGTAATAAATTTTTTTTCCTAATCTAGATTTAGATTATTTGTATGTTTGGTTAGAATAAATTATTTTAATGGATGATTTATGTTTACGTTTTTATGATAACAATCTTGGTTTTTATTTAAACTTCTTGGACAAATTTATTGTTGGTTTCTTTAATATTTTTTGATTACTTAGTCAATATTTTGTACATGAAACCTTTATAATTAACAAATAATTTTTTATTTCTTTGTATGTTCGTAAATTATGAAACAAATAATTCTGTAGAGATTGATTCGTGAAGATTGAAACATAAATTTTTGAATGGATTTTCGTTAAGATAATATAAAAGAATTTGTAATGAATATGAATGAAAACATGTAGCCCCGCGCATTTGCTTGGTGCTTGGTGCTGCTCTACGTTCAAAGGGACTGATTGTTCTCAATGTTTCATCGAGTGGTATCACCGCGTTGTTATTGCAAGGAGGCAAAACTTCTCATTCTAGGTTTGGAATACCTATTGTGGTCAACAAATTTACAACGTGTTGCATCAAGACTGATTTTAATCTAGCGGGGTTGATTAGAAAGACCAAACTGATAGTATGAGATGAAGCATTGATGATGAACAAAGATTGCTTCGAGACTCTAGACAGGACACTACACGATGTCATACAATGTGATAAGGCTTTTGGTGGTAAAGTAATCGTCTTCGGTGGATATTTTATGCAGATCTTGCCAGCTATACCTAATGCTGGGAGGGTATAAGTTGTCATGGAAACTTTAAATCGTCCACTCTTTGGGAAGACTATGAACTATTAAAGCTTACAAAGAATATGCGGCTCATACCAGAAGATAGTACTAAGGAGATGCATGATATAGCATAATTTTCAAAATGGATATTAGATATTGGTGACGGGAAGATAAATGAGAATAGTCTAGGTGAATCCGAGACCGACATTCTTGGAGATATGTTGATTATGGATAATGGAGATCCGATTAAAGCAATCATCATTGAAGTTTATGGAAGATCGTATGCAAGGAAAATAGATCCCAAGTTCTTCCTAGAAAGAGCTATTTTAAGTCCAATGAACGATGATGTCGAAATCATAAACAACTACATGTTATCGCAACTACCAAGTTATTCTATTATATTATTTTTTCAATCGTATTTTTAATTACATCCGTTTATACTGAGTTTATAGCATGTATAATAACGATTGCTTTGCATGCATCAAGTGATGTAAGAATCTATCAAAGTTGTGATAGTATTGACACAACTGATCGGGAGTTAGATAGAAATGAGACATCTAAAGTTTCATCTCTAAGCTCAAGGCCTGAAGACGAACGTGTACCTGGTAATATGATTTATACTGATAAATTTATTAATTCAGTGAAAGTGTCAGGATTTACAAACCATGAACTGCGTTTGAAAGTTGGTACACCAATAATGCTGCTCCGAAACATTGACCCTAAGAATGGTTTGTGCAATGGAAAGAAGTTGCTTATAACCCAGCTGGCTAATTATGTTATCGAAGCTAGAGTCATTACAGGTGATAAGGTTGGAGAAAAGGTTCTTATACTCCGGATTTTCATGTCTCCAACGGAAAGAAAGCTTCCATTTAGGATAAGACGTAAACAGTTTACAATCACTTTAGCTTTTACAATGACCATAAACAAGAGTCAATGTCAAACACTTGCAAAAGTAGGAGTGGTTTTACCAAAACCGGTTTTTACACATGGACAATTATATGTGGTTTTATCAAGGGTAACAATCAGGTCAGGGTTGAAGATCTTGATAACGGATAAAGATAATAAACCACAACGAAAGACGTTGAATGTTGTTTACGAAGAAGTGTTCCCGGTTATTTATTAGATTGAAATTAGCGACCTAATAACTATCGATAATTTTTTTTTTTTAACTTCCTATCGATAGGGTTTTATTTATGCTTTTGTTGATGGTATTTGTATTCTATTGTTTTTGCATGCATTTGCCCTTCCTTACTTGAATGTTATAACTTAGCCACTTTGGTATTTATATTCTATTATTTATGTTTTTCTTGATGATATTTATATTTCGAAACATTTGGCATGTATCTAAATATTGTTATTGCATCGCAAACTAAAAAATAGACTTTTTATAATAACCTCTACTTACTTTTTTCTATGTTCTTGAATTTTTAATAAAACAAAAATGTTTACTGATTGTTTAGAATAAATTGAATTATGAAATTTAAAATAGATTTTGAGATTAACATTATCATAAAATCTATAACTTATATAATGGAAAAACAATAGTCCTTCGCAAATGGGCACTCACCTAGTTGACATTATAAAAGGCGTTATATACATTCTATTGTCACACTTATAATAATAAATATTTGATATAATCACAAAGATTTAGGATTTGATCTATCCGATGGAAGAAAATAAATGTCCAAAACTTTGGGACGAGATAGATGCTAATATTTCTTGCAAGACAAGGTAACTAATAACAAAATCTGGCATGAAATGTAAAGAGGCCCAACGGTACATTTTCGCTTGGCCCATGACTAAGTCTTTAGAACCAGTAACAAACTCTGGCCCAAGTCTCGGCCCATCTCAGAACTTCCGTCTTCAGCTTTCACAACCTTCTTCTCTTCGATCATCTCTCTCAGAGAAACACATCCGATGCTTCTCCGATCGCCATCTTCCTGATACTTCACAGAGCCAATTGCAGGAAGGATCCACGTTTTCATGTGTTTCTGGTGATTCAGGAGGAATAAGGATCTGATCTCAATTGAGTTTCTGGGCAAGCTCTCACTNAGATCAAAACACTCTGTCTTAAACCCCAATTCACCACAAATACCCGTAAGCCAGATTCCTTCCTTTGCTGCTTCTGTGAGAGCTATATACTCAGCCTCTGTCGTTGATAAAGCGACCACTGGCTGAAGTTGTGCTCTCCAGCTCACTGTATTCCCTCCAACCTTGAATACATATGCAGATACTGATCTTCGCCTATCTAGATCAGTGGCATAGTCTGAGTCACTAAACCCAACTATATCAAATTTCTCTTGTTTGGTGAATGTTAAACCAATGTCCAAAGCCCCTGAAATATATTTCAAAATCCATAAGACTGCTGCCCAATGCGTTCTCCCTGGTTCTGCCATGAACCTGCTAACAAGACAAATAGCAAAACCCAAATCTGGTCGAGACCCAATCATTGCGTACATCAGACTACCAACAGCACTAGCGTATGGCACCTTGTCCATATATTCTGCTTATGATAACACCTCTGTTTCAGTGAGTCTCTTTAGTTTAAACTGAGAAATCGTAGGTGTTACTACTGGTTTAGCTCCTTCCATGTTGAATGTCTTCAAAACTTGTCTCAAATATTTTTCCTGAGATAGTTTTATAACTCCTTTCTTTCTGTCTCTGATGATGTCCATTCCTAGAATTCTTGTCGCAGGACCAAGGTCTTTCATTTCGAATTCTTTCATCAAATTTTCCTTTAGTTTCTGAATTCTCTTAAGATCCTTAGATGCAACCAACATATCATCAACGTAGAACAAAAGGTATACTCTATCTTCAATATTTGTTCCCTTGAAGTACACACATGTATCACGTTGGCTCTGTGTGAAACCTTGAGCCTTCATGAATTCATCAAACCGATGATTCCACTGTCTAGGCGATTGCTTCAGACCATACAGCGATTTCTTTAGCAGAAACACCTCTGATTCATTCCCTTTTTCTATGAATCCTTATGGTTGATTCATATAGATTTCTTCATCTAACGTCCCATGAAGAAATGCAGTTTTAACGTCTAGCTGTTCCAATTCCAGATCAAAATTAACTACTATGGATAACAGTATCCTAATAGAGACGTGCTTGACCACTGGAGAAAAGATTTCATTGTAGTCTACTCCTTCAATTTGAGTGAATCCCTTAGCTACCAAACGAGCCTTGAACCGAGGTAACTCTACTCCTGGAATTCCTTCTTTGTATTTGAATATCCATTTGCATCCTACAATCTTCTTCTTGTTAGGCTTAGAAACAATTTTCCACGTACCATTCTTGTACAAGGAATCCATCTCTTCTTTCATAGCATGTTTCCACTCCTTCCAGTACTTGCTTCTCATAGCTTCAGCTACTGTCCTTGGCTCCTCTATTTCAATGTCCTGAGCACATGACAGTGCGTATGCTACATAGTCTCCACTGGTGAATATGGCTGGCTTCTTTTTTATTCGTGCTTCTCTGTCCCTTGCCAAAATATATTCATCTAGTGTCTCTGATTCAGCATTCCCCAGACTTGATTCCTGTTCATGTTGCACAAACGATTCTCGTTCCAACTCTTGTTCTGACTCTGAACTGTCTTCATCAGATGTCATCAGATGAAACTCCACCTGACCCTGACGGCATTTCTCCTGACCCAGAAACTACTCCACCAGACCTGATATTACTCTTTGTCTGACCATACTCGAAGGTAACTAATTTTCCCTTCTTGAACTTCGAAGCCTTCTCTGGAATCTGCTCTTTGAACACTAGTTCTTCGTGGAATACCACATTCCTGCTCGTTGTGCATTTACCTTCTTCAGGAATCCAGACCCTGTAACCCTTAACTCCTTGAGGATACCCCATGAAGTAACCTTTAACTGCTCTAGGACTTACTTTGTCTTGTTTAACATGAACATAAGCCACACTGCCAAACCTTCTCAAATGATTTAAACTGATCTTACCCCTAGACCATAACTATTCTGGAATCCCGAACTCTAACGCTGACGTTGGAGATCTGTTAATCAAGTACACGGCTGTAGAAGCAGCTTCAGCCCAAAACTGCTTACCAAATCCTGTCTTTGCCAACATGCATCTGACTTTGTTCATGATGGTGAGATTCATTCTCTCAGAGACCCCATTCTGCTGTGGAGTATAGGAACACGTCTTGTGTCTTTTTATGCCTGACGTCTTACACAGATTGTCAAACTGATTGTTGCAAAATTCCAGCCCATTGTCTGTTCTTAGACACTTCACTTTCTTCTCTGTCTGAGTTTCCACTAACTGTTTCCACTCTTTAAAATTCTGGAAGGCTTCATCTTTAGCTCTCAAAAAACTGATCCAAACCTTTCTTGAGAAATCATCGATGAAAGTGATGAAATATTTGCATCCTGAAAGACTCTCTTCCATTCCTGGTGAACCCCATAGGTCCGAATGGATGTATTCCAATAACTCCTTAAACGTGTGCTTGCCCTTTTGGAAACTTTGTTTCTGAGATTTTCCCAAAACACACTCTTCGCATAAATCAAGTGTGTGAACCTCCTTGTTGTCTAGGTATCCACCTTTGACTAGAACATTCATGCACTTCAAACTCATGTGACCCAACCTTGAATGCCATCGTTTTGTTGTGACAACATTTGGCCGTGCTACAGCTGCCACTCCTCTTTCAACAGATCCCACCAAGTAGTACAAACCATCTTTGTACTTTCCTAAGATGACTTTCTTCCCATCTTTGTGGAAATTTACCATAAAGTCTTCTCCCTGATACTTGCAGCCATTTTTCTCAAACTGCCCATAAGATATCAAGTTTCTGCCCATTGTTGGCATATACCTGACTTCTGTCAAAACCACAGCTGACCCGTCTGGATTCACAATCTTCAGCTTACCGATACATTTGACCTCACTGAATGTGTTATTTCCCATCAATACTTTGCCTCCATTGACTTCCTGAAAGTCAAACAATGCTTCTTTGTCTGGTGTGATGTGGAAAGTACACCCTGAATCCATAACCCACTCGTTTGTTGGATCTTGAACACTGGCTGTTAAAACCATGGGCTCTTTATCCTGAGCGATATTTGCTGTATATGGCTTCTTCTCTGGACAGTCTCGTTTGAAATGTCCTTCTTTACCGCAAGTCCAACATTCCCTGGCCTTGCCTTGGCCCTTCTGTTTAGACTTTGCTTTGTCCTTACTTTTCCCTTTTCCTTTAGAGTAAGATTCATACTTCTTCTCGGATTTTCCTTTGGCAACATAAAACCCTTCTGCTTCGCTTTTGGACTTTCCTAAAAGCACTCCTTCTCGAAGTTCAGTTTCTTTTGCTGTTGCCGAAGTAACAACTTCTTCTAGACTTAGTGGTTCATAACGTTTCCCATACTTTAAAGTATGTACCAAAGGAGCGTATGCTTTTGGTAATCCGGATAGCACTTGTACCGCCTGATCTTCGTCTGTTACCACGATATCAAGACTTTCTAAGTCATCTACCAATTTAAGGAACACATCCATATTTTCTTCAATGCTCTTGTGTTCTTCCATCTTGAAACTGGCAAATCGTTGCTTTAAGTAAACCCGATTAGGTAGAATCTTTTTCTGATACTCTCTTTCAAGGGCTTTCCATACATCTGAGGCTGTAGGTTCTTTCATTACTTTTCTAAGAACCATATTTATGAGACTCGAACATATCAGGTTCTTTGCTCTCACATCCCTTTCCCTCTTGGCTTCCTCAGACATAACAGCTTCAGGCTTTATTTCAGGAAGTATAATTCCTATTCCTTTGCCTTTTGAAGGGGTAGCTCCAGTGACTTCTTCTAGAATTTTGCCAAGGCCTTGTAGCTCAAGTTGCATTAGCATCTTGAACTTCCACATACCGAAATCACTTTTCCCATCAAACTTCTCCATTTCAAACTTCTGAACTGGATCCATTCTTTCTTGTAACACAGTCTTTGACCAGAGTTGTGCACAAGAAACCACACCGATAACAAACCTGAAAGATTCTAACACCGAGATCTTTCACGTAGCAGACACTTCTCCCACAAACCCCAGAACCTTGACGATAGATCACTGAACTTTAATGACAGCCACAAAACTCAACTCAAAATCTCAGAATAAAACCACAATCTGACCAGATCCTGCAACACACAGACTTGGATGCTTGACCGCACTCCCTTACTGCTTAACCCGTTGCTCTGATACCACTTGTCATGGAAATAGCCTAATTCGATTGATTACGAATTCCGATTTGATCTCCGATTGTTCACTTATTCTAATTACCGATTTGTATGAGTAAAGTAAAGCAAAATCAAGACACAGCAATTTGTTTACCCAGTTCCCTTGCGGTACGTCTGGGGAGGGATCCAAACCCTCAAGCTTGCACTATATCAAAGATTAACAAGGATTGTGTCTCTCTTCCTATTCCTGGTTACTAGCAACACTTATGCAAGGAAGACACGACCAAGCTAACAAAGCCGAATCGAGCTACCTACGATGCTGTGACCTAAGGAGAGAGCTTGGAAGATGCCGAAGTAACCGGAGATGATAACACCAAAAAGAATCAAGGTGAATCTCTTCTTTTCTGTCTCCTCTGTTTCTGTTTTTCGGATAGATGCAACAGACTTCGTCCTCTTCTTTATATAACACACGAGATGGGCCTTGAACATTTAACCTTAGCCCATTACACTTTCTCCCTTTAATATGCTTGTGCAGCTTAGGCCCAATTTATGAGTTTGACCCAAGACCAATATAGCTCACACTCTCAATACAAATTCTCTTCTATTTATACTCTATGAATCCTTCTTCACAAGTCTAACCGTCTCTTCTCTTCTTCTTTTCCTGCAGGTGCCAGCTCAGCACTTCCCTTTCAAGTGGTCTCTCACAAGCTCCCGTGATCATATCAGCTCAGTTAGATCTAAATTGTTTGGTTTTCATTCTTCGGATTTGTTTCTCTGAATGTGTTACTTTGTGAAAGTTTTAATTCACTGATACAATGATTACATAGATCGGAAGAGTTTATGGGTGTATCCGAATATGGGGAAATGAGATAACTTCAAATAATTTGTAAACTTGATTCTCCATATCTCGACTCCTACAAACTTGCTTCTAACCATGAAACCTTTAACTATTTTGCAGCTTGAATGCTTCGTGTGTGTTTTGGTGCTTGAGCCAAGAAGCTGGGACGAGTTATGGGTATGGGGTATCAGAATCATCCTTCGGGAAGCAATTCGTTCCATGGAGAGTTCAAGAGTTCTCACACCAAACCGTCCAAGGGTGCTGTGGCGTCCACATCAATTCCGAGATCGGCGCAGTTTTGGCTGTGATGATGAGAAATGTACGGTGGGGTGTTCGCTACATTGCAGATGATGATCAGCTGGAGCATTCTCTTATCCATTCTTTGAAGGAATTGCGTAAGCAGATCTTCTCATGGCAGAGAAATTGGCTAAACGTTGACCCGAGATTGTACATGTAAAAACTAAAGTACCAGGATCTATGAAAGAATTAAGTGCTTGGGTATGAATCCAAAAACAAACTCCTTTATTAGAAATCTCTTAAGCAATTTTGTTGCTTAATCAGTTTTATACAACGTTGCAACTTCAACTTGACACTGACCAATTTCTAAGCTACCCAACACGAACCGTACAACCTCTTGTTCAAGAACCTTAATCCAAGTTCTTTGAAGGTTGAATTCCCCAAACTCTCTCAAAAAGGCTAACCCTAGCATATCAATCAAAGACTCTATATATACTACTTAACCCTCAAGTCTCTACAGAAGATCTTTCCATACTCTTGATCTTCTGAATCACATGGTTAAGGCAACTTCAACTCTTCCTTGATCCTCACGCTTATTTGACTTGTCCAATGCCACGTCACCAGCTTGAATCATCAGCTTTCTTCCCGCGTCAAGTGTGTTCCACACATTTCCTATGTTCCAGAAAGCTCGATTTTACAATCTCCCCCTTTTTAGCTGAATGTGACACCTCAAGCAATCTGCACAAACTATTTCAAACAACAGAGACTATGCAACCACACGAATAATCATAGAAAACCAAATATCATTCAAAAATGCNAGTCTCTACAGAAGATCTTTCCATACTCTTGATCTTCTGAATCACATGGTTAAGGCAACTTCAACTCTTCCTTGATCCTCACGCTTATTTGACTTGTCCAATGCCACGTCACCAGCTTGAATCATCAGCTTTCTTCCCGCGTCAAGTGTGTTCCACACATTTCCTATGTTCCAGAAAGCTCGATTTTACAATCTCCCCCTTTTTAGCTGAATGTGACACCTCAAGCAATCTGCACAAACTATTTCAAACAACAGAGACTATGCAACCACACGAATAATCATAGAAAACCAAATATCATTCAAAAATGCATAGAAGTTCAATTGTTCAAGCAGAAACAAACCAAGAGAGCAAACCCAACAAACCAGAAATCAGAAAACAAGAACCAGTCTTATGTCATAAAGACAAGAACACACAAAACAAAAAAAACAAAAACGCTCTCTCAAATTCTGGCATCCCAATTTAATCATCACGACCATGAGCCGATCTTTCACTCGATGCCTCCTCATGATAGTCATCATCGTACACCGGTTCTGATGGAATCGCATCGTCATCATCAGAATCCGAAAGTGATTGCCTGACAGGTCTTGCTGTGGTCAAGGTAAACCTGTAATCTCCCCCTGCTTGAGTGCACATTTAGATAAAAACATACATATTAACATCAAGCATTGATACATACTGTATCATTAGAAGAACCAACTTACCTTTGATTTTTCGATGAATTTGATGAATTGCAGTAGTCAATTGATCAAGGTCCTCTTGGAGAGAGGGCATCCATTCTGGTTCATCAATCCCAGTGCTCCGTCCAGCTTTGGAGTCCATGGTGATCTTCAATGGATAACCTGTCAGATCACCATCTCCACGATGTGATGTCACAGACCTTTGAAACTGTAAGAGCTGAAAGATGAGGTTCGGAAAGAACAAGGTTATGTCCACTGGAGAAGGACGCTCAGCAAGGCGCATGATCTGATCGTAGACGATCTTTCCGAAGTTGAATGGCTTGTCTAAAAGTAATGCATGCACAAACCGAAGCCTGTCCTTGACTAGTGTAGTCTTATTCCTTGTAGGCATCCAGTTTTTGCAGCACAGACGATATAGAACACCTGCTCTTTTGGAAAGATGACAGGATCGAAGTCCTGCCCAATTAGATCGTCTCAGCTCAGTCACAACCCGAATGGCTTCATGCAAGTCAATACTGTCCCAGTTGCCATTGGGAGCATCTTCAGGAAGTCCATACATACGGTTGATCACTGCAGGAGAGAACTCGAACAGCAACCCTCTGACAAGCACAAAGGTCGTCCCATGACGTGATTCAAGATCTACCAGATTTGCATAAAACTCCTTAACAACCTTAGCGCAGTACGGTTCGACATCCAGAACAGTATACATCATTCCCGACCTAGTGAGAACTTGTCTGACCCCTTCTAACTTTGAATCCGTCAGAGGCATGTATACTTGATTAAGAAACTGTCTCAGATCAAAGAATTCAAACCTGACAGCTGCTTCTTCGGAGGAGAAATTTCGGATTGGTGTCTTCAGAGGGCGACTCAGATCAGGGTGCTTCTTGAGCCACTCCCTGAACAGCACTCGATTTTCTGCAACCCGAAGTTCCCAATCTGTGAACTCAGTATGAGCTCCTTCTTCTCGTGGATCCACAGGAACTCTTCCTGTGTCTTCTGACTGCTCACCGCTGACTGTCTGAGTCGTTGAATGTGCGGAAGCTGAGACGGTCTTCTACGGAGAATCCCACTGTACTTCAAGGCGGTTATCCTCAAGGTCATGAACTACCACCGGAGCCTTCCCATCACGATGAACGGAAGTTGGATCTCGAATGCGCAGAAGAGAACCAGCTATGGTCTCGTTGTCATCCGGAACAGAGCGATGAACGCGAACAGACTCAAGAAGAGCCTTGCGAGCCTGAGATCTGGTGCGAGACGGAATCATAGAGCACGAAAGCAAGGAAACGAAAAGATGAAGAGAGCAAAGAGGCGTTAGGGTTCCTCGGTGACACAGAGCTAGAGATTTGTGGCACATGAAGCGTCAAAATTTTGTTTTATAAAGGACTCCAAACCCTAAAAACATCTCTCAGCAAACACGGTTAGTCCACAAGAAGTTGAGCTTTAAGGCCCAAAAGTTCAAATAAATAAACACAGACAGAATTCGGCCTAAGAACCACACAATCATGTGTTACACACTTGTTTTAAAACAGACGATCAAATTGCAGACAATTAGAGTTGACCCCATGTAATCATACGAGACATATTTATACATCTTAAGAACCAACCAACACTGAGACATATCAGGTTTTTTACAAACCTTTTGTTAAGAACAGAACCTCATCTCTTAGTGTGGTTTTTGTAGATGCAAAAAGAGTAGTTACCACATACTTTACACTAAGCCATATGCAGAAAAGATTTAAGAAAAGACCAACATACTTATCCAAAAGTGCAGCAGACACTCAGCTGAGCCGCTTTCACACCATTTGATCAACCACAAGATAGCTAGACACATACCATACGCAAATAATCTACGCACGTTTGATTCAAACTTTGACAAGACTGGAAACAGAACCTTCTTCTCCCTTTGCTTCGAATCATCAATTTTTTGAATTTTTATAACTCCATGCACCAATGAGGTAATCACTGTCAATTGGTCTCCCCCCAATGAGTTAATTTATGCAGCTTAACACTCAGCCGAGCTGCTTTTGCATATGAGTTACCAATATTGAGAAATGAACTCAGGGAATTCCAACAACAGTGACTTTTACTCCTGCCTAATCATGACAGTGATCAGCTTCAGCTCAAGAGTATTAACAATCAGATGCTGAAGTGAGTGTCAGTCACTTTAGGCCTTCTTTGAAAGTTTATAACAGAAACTCACACCTCAGTCTTGTCAAATATTTTCAACTCCATCCGAACAGTGATCAAGATCAGACACAAAACGTTTTAGCGTCCAGTTCCAACTTGAGTGTTCATCTCACGGAGCAACAATGCAGAGATATTAACACATGACACATGTTACTACACGAACTAGTTGACTTACAAGTATGAAGTTTTTATTTTGGTTGCACATAGTCTAGCATTTTTCTCTGCAGTCCCCACACTCTTTGCATCATGTATACTTAAAGTTCACACACACCTAGAGCATTTCTGAGAGATCAAGAGGTTTCGTAAAGATGTCTGCAAGTTGATTCTCAGAAGAAACATATTCGATAACTACAAGTTTTTCCTCTACTAATTGTCTAACAAAATGATGTCTAATGTCAACATGTTTAGTTCGAGAATGTTGAACTGGATTCTTAGAAATATCTATGGCACTTTTGTTATCACAGTGAACCAACATAGAGTTTGTAAACATACCATAATCAGCAAGCATTTGTCTCATCCAGAGCAATTGAGTACAACAACTACCAAGAGCGATGTATTCCGCTTCTGCGGTGGAGAGTGATACACAACTCTGCTTCTTGCTATGCCAGGATATCATGCTGTTTCCTAGAAAGAAACAACCCCCTGAGGTGCTTTTCCTATCATCAAGACATCCTGCCCAGTCTGCGTCACAGAAACCTGCAAGATTTTCATTAGTTTTCTTAGAAAAATTTATTTCAAAGTCGAGTGTACCTTTGACATATTTTATAATGCGTTTGACTGCATTTAGATGTGATACTCGAGGAGATGCTTGATATCTTGCACATAGACCAACACTGAGACTCAAGTCTGGTCTGCTGGCGGTAAGGTAGAGTAAGCTGCCAATCATGGTTCGATAGAGCTTCTCATCAACCTTCTCCCCCTCACTATCACGAGATAATCTATTGGTAGTGCTCATTGGTGTTCTAGCAGTCTTGCTTGTCTGCATGTCAAAACGTTTCACTAGATTTCAGGCATACGTAGACTGAGACACAAAAATTCCACTCTGAGATTGTTTCACCTGCAGACCGAGAAAATAGTTCAACTCACCAACCATACTCATCTCAAATTCCTTGGTCATAGTAGACATGAACTGTTTCACAAGCCTCTCACAGGTGCTTCCAAAGATAATGTCATCAACATATATTTGAACAATAAGAATGTCTTTGTTCACTTGCTGAATAAACAAGGTCTTATCAACACTGCCACGAGTGAAACCAGTATCGAGGAGGAATTGAGCCAATCTTTCGTACCATGCTCGTGGAGCTTGTTTCAGGCCATAGAGAGCTTTGTTCAGCTTATAAACATGATCAGAAAACTTGGGATCTTCGAAACCTTTAGGTTGAGCAACGTAAACTTCTTCTTGTAAAAGACCATTGAGGAAGGCACTCTTAACATCCATCTGAAAGAGCTTGATATTCAGTATGCAAGCAATTCCAAACAAGAGTCTAATAGATTCTAACCTTGCCACAGGAGCAAAAGTCTCATCAAAATCAATTCCTTCAATCTGAGAGTATCCCTGAGCTACAAGCCGAGCTTTGTTCCTAACTACATTCCCTTCTTCATCAATTTTGTTCTTGTAGACCCATTTAGTTCCTACGACATTCGTTCCTTTTGGTTCAGGAACAAGTTTCCAAACATCCAATCTCCAGAATTGTTCAAGTTCTTCATGCATAGCTGAAACCCAAAACTCATCATTCAGAGCTTCTACAATGTTCCTTGGTTCAATGTGAGAGATAAAACAGTCGAATTTTACCATTTCTGACATGAGACAGGCTAACTTGACCATCTCCTTAAAGTCAATCTCCTTTTTTCTTGTAAGTCTCTCATCCAATACTCCTCCAATGACATGATCGAGTGAGTGATTCTTCGAAACTTTCACAGCCTATAGGTTCTTGACAACATGCTTTCTCAACCTGTGAGCTAACTCCCTCTGAAGTGACTAAGTCAACGGATCCTTCTGCTTGAGAAACTGATTGCTGGTTTTTATCAACATCAACCGATTCTAATTCTTCCAACTGATAGTTGTGCTTATCATCAAACACTACATTCACAGATTCTTGTATCATCCTCATTCTGTGGTTGAAAACTCGAAAAGCCATACTATGATTTGAGTATCCAAGGAAGATTCCTGCATCACTTCTAGAATCAAACTTTCCAAGTTGATCCTTGTCATTTAGAATGTAACAGACGCAGCCAAAAATGTGAAAGTAACTCAGATTCGGTATCTTCCCTTTCCAGATTTCATATGGAGTGAGATTTGTTCCTGGCTTGACATACACTATGTTTATAATGTAGCACGCAGTATTGATCGCTTCAGCCCAAAATCTTGGTGACACACTGTTCCCATGTAGCATAGCACGAGCCATTTCCTGAAGAGTTCGATTTTTTCTCTCAACAACTTCATTCTGCTGTGGAGTTCTTGGAGCCGAGTACTGATGTCTGATCACTTGGCTGTTGCAGAAGCGTTCAAAGGTTTCATTCTGAAACTCTCCTCCATGATCACTTCTAATTTGAACAATGCTTCCCTTCTCAGTTTTCAGTTGTAATGCCAAAATCTTAAAGCTCTCTGCAGCTTCAGACTTCTCTCTCAAAAATCTAACCCAAGTGAACATGGAGAAATCATCTACCAAGACAAAGATGTATTTCCGACCAGCTATGCTTTCAGTTTGGATTGGCCCCATTAAATCCATGTGAATCAACTCAAGAATTTTTTTAGTTCTGATATCACTGAGTGGTTTATGCTGAACTTTAATCTGCTTACCTTTGCTGCAGGCTTCACACACTGTGTCAGTAAGGGCTTCCAATTTTGGAATTCCACGAACTATCTCAGCTTTGACGATCTTACTAAGACCATGCACATTCATGTGTCCTAGCCTCTTATGCCACAGGTCAAGCTGAGATTCTTTAGCTGTTAGGCACTGCTCAGATTTACTCCACATATAACAGTTGTTTCCTGACCTTATCCCCTAGAGAACGACATTACCATTTTCATCAATTGCCTGACAATCCACACGAGTAAAAATCACTTTAAGACCTTCATCACATAATTGACTTATGCTGATGAGGTTTGCCTTCAAACCATCCACATAGTATACATTAACCAACTGAGGTTTTTCTTCAAAATCCATGTTGCCAACACCTTTGATTTTTCCATGTCCTCCATCACCAAAAGTAACTCTGCCACCTTTAACTGTAGTGAATGAATCTAGCACGCTTTGATTGCCAGTCATAAGACGCGAGCATCCACTGTCAAATTACCAAGGATTTCTATCTTGCTTCTCAGTAGACATATACGCAACATTGCTTGTGAGGCACATTTCTTCATTTTTAGTCTTAGTCTGCACACTCATGCTGACGATCCTTTCTCTTGATGGACTTTTCTTCTCTATCCAGACTTTACCAAAGCAGGTTGGTTCAGGGTAGCATTTGCTCTTACACCAAGCCTGTCTGATTCACTTCATTGATTTAAGTCTTGGGCACTCTGATCTGAGATGTCCTCGAATGTTGCAGTAGTAGCATCGTCTCTTAGTCTTTTTATTCAGCCTCTTCACACTGATTGCAGCTTGACTATTCTGAAAAGTAACTCTCTTAAAATCTTCCTTTTTGACTTCCTTGGACTCTCCTTGAAGTGACTTAGAGGTCGATCCTAGGACAAAGTTAGTGAAACTTCATGTTGTGCCGTTGAATCCTAGACCCCAGTTTTTCTTAGGAGGTTGTCTCATAGACATAATCTGATCAAGATCTCTGGTTCCGGTGTTCAGCATTCGGATTTTCTTGTGATTGTCATTCAACTCACTAAGTAGATTCTTAGCTTTCTCTTCTTCATCGGCACAAGTTGCAATGATGCGCTTTACATTTACTTCAAGTAATCTGTTCTTCTCTCTTTATTTTGATAGCTCTTTTCTGAGTTCTTCAACTTCTGTCTCAATATTCGAGTTCATACTCATCTCTTCTGCTACAGAATCATCTCTCTCGCATTCAAGAATATTGAGTTGAGCTTTCATCATAGCCTTGTCTTTTATAAGTTAGAGATCTTTGTTGCTGAGTGCCACGTTTTTGTTGTACAGATCGCTGTATTCCTGTTTTAGATCAAAATCTCCTTCATCATCTGTTTCAGACTTTGAGACTGAGCCTTCATTCTCGCTAGGTTTTTCATCCTTCACAGTAAACGCCACAAAGTTAAGCATCAGTTCTTCATCTTGAGACTTTTCTTTACCTTTTTGGGAGCTAGGACATTCATTTTTAGTATGACCATACCCTTTGCATTCTGAACATTTCAGCTCCTTTCTTTTAGCCAACGGACACTCATTTCTGAAGTGTCCAAAGCCTTCACACTCGTGACACTGTAGGTCCTTCTTCCTATTGGTACGGTCTCCATCATATCTATGTCCTCTGTCCCCACGGTCTCCATCAAAACGTTGTCCTCTGTCACCATCACTGCGTTGAAACTTCCTAAAAGTCTTGTTCTGACCTTTTTCGACCCGCTTCAACATCTTGTTGAAATTTCTAGCCATGAGACTCATGTTTTCTTCAATTTGCTTTACTCTGTCTCCCTCACTGTCAGCAGTAAAGGCTATTCCTTTCGGTACACTAGGTTGATCAATAGTAGTCTCCATTTCCTCGGCCTTGAGCATCCCACACAGATAATCAAACTTAAGATCATCAATGTTCATGGAGTATTTGAGAACAGCTTTATGCGCAGAGTATTTTGCTGGAAGGCATCTAAGGAGCTTTTTTACAAGCTTTTTCTCTTTATATTCTTACCCAAAACTGAGGCTTCATTTGCTATTGTGCTAATCTTTGCTGTGAAGCTAGCAATGGATTCATCTTTACTCATCTTGAGATTCTCAAATTGTGATGCCAGATGATCTATGCGAGTTCTCTTCACACTGGTGTCTTCTTCAAAGTGATTCACAAGCGTATCGCATGCTTCTTTCGCAGATTCACAGCCTTGAATAATCTTAAACTGATCCAGATCGATTGCTGCAAATATGGCTGTCATAGCTTTGGAATTGAACTTAGATGCACTTTTATCAGCTTCTGTCCATCGTTCCTTTGGTTTTGGTTTCGTATAAGTACGTACTGTGATGGTCTTGTCCTCTGATTTCTCTTCCACAAGAATCATAAGAGCTTCCCAACCATCTGTGACTGCTGTCCATGCATCCTCATCAATACCACGAATGATGTGTCTCATCTGTGCTTTCCAGTGACCAAATTTGCCTACATCAAGTACCAAAGGTTTTTGCACAGCAATGAGCTCTTTCATAGTATCCATGGTTGTCACAGGACCTCGACCTGTTGAATAGATCAAGAGATCTAAAGAAGGTGACATGCTCTGATACCAAATGTAAAAACTAAAGTACCAGGATCTATGAAAGAATTAAGTGCTTGGGTATGAATCCAAAAACAAACTCCTATATTAGAAATCTCTTAAGCAATTTTGTGAAAATTGCTTAATCAGTTTTATACAACGTTGCAACTGCAACTTGACACTGACCAATTTCTAAGCTACCCAACACGAACCGTACAACCTCTTGTTCAAGAACCTTAATCCAAGTTCCTTAAAGGTTGAATTCCCCAAACTCTCTCAAAACGGCTAACCCTAGCATATCAATCAAAGACTATATATACTACTTAACCCTCAAGTCTCTACAGAAGATCTTTCCATACTCTTGATCTTCTGAATCACATGGTTAAGGCAACTTCAACTCTTCCTTGATCCTCACGCTTATTTGACTTATCCAATGCCACGTCACCAGCTTGAATCAGCTTTCTTCCCGCGTCAAGTGTGTTCCACACATCTCATATGTTCCGAAAAGCTCGATCTTACAGTACATACAACCTTTTTTGGATGTTATACTGTCCGATGAAACCGGGGCTCCGATCACTGGCGTTGCTTTGTCATCTGTCTACAAGATCTTGACCCTTGACATTTTCACCCTCGAGACCGTAAATGTGGGAGAGGCTATGCATATCATAGTTGATGCTGTAAAAAGCTGCCGTTTCGAGGTAACTGATCCGGCCTCTGAGGAAGTTGTTCTGATGAAGATACTTCCGATTCTTCTTGCCTGCATAAAGAGTAAGGCGGCTAATGGATTGAGTAATCAAGACATTTGCACCATCGTCAACACTTGTTTGCGTGTTGTTCACCAATCAAGCTCCAAAAGTGAATTGTTGCAGCGTATAGCACGCCACACGATGCATGAGTTGGTTAGATGTATCTTCTCTCAGCTTCCTTATATCAGCCCGCTGGCCAATGAAAGCGAGTTACATGTCGGCGATAAGGTAAATCAAATTAAACTTTCATGCCAACATTGTTATGTTTGTGCTACTTGTTTATCCCCTGTACATAGAATATTTAACATGCTTCAATGCACGCACAAAATTGTATCATGTTATGATTTATCTGCTAAACATATTGATTGATAGAAGATTGCTCAGGACTAAGGGCCTGTTTGGTAGCTCATTTATTATATTCATTCGGATGATCCATTCCGCTTCTTCAGCCAAATGATCAATTCAGATGTTGTTCGTTTTCTTTTCGATTGTTCATCAGATGAATCATATGAATATAACTATGTTTGTTTGGTTAGTTGTTTGTACATTTGGATGAACCATTTAAATGGTTATAATAAAAAAATGACTTTTTGGCCATAATCCGAGATTGTTGATTTAAGACCACAATTACAATGTCTTAACAATTGTCTCAGTGCATATACCAATCAAAAGATTACAAACATATATAAATAAAGATCCAAAGCATGTTTTTGATCATAACAATCATTATCTATCATCATCGACAACAAGAGATAGAGATGTGTAAAGTAGTCCTGCAAATTTCGGGACGGGTATCCGGTTCCCACCCATACCAGTTTCGATTTTCCCGTCCCGTTCCCATTTGTTCCCGTCCCGTTCCCGTTTAAAAAAGTTCCCGTTCGGGACTATTTATATTTTTCAAACGGGTACGGAAAAGGTACGGGAAGGGTACGGAAAGGGAACGGGAATACCCGAAATTCCCAAACTTCTCGAATTTTTTTGAATTTTCCCAAATTTTCCCGAAATTTCTCGAATTTTCCCGAAATTTCTCGAATTTTCCCGAAATTTCTCGAATTTTCCCGAAATTTCCCGAATTTTCCCGAATTTTTCCCGAATTATCCAAAATAATTATCCGTTTGGGAAAAAATTTTACGTAAGGGAATTTCCCGAACCCGTCCCGTTCCCGTTCCTTTCTTGTTTTTATGGATTCCCTTTCGGAAATTGTTATTCAGTTCTCAAATTTCCCGTTCCCGTCCCGTATCCGTAAATTCCCGTCCCGTTTTCCGAAATTTTCAGGGCTAGTGTAAAGTATAAGTACCTGAACAAGGAAGACATCGAGAGCAAATGAGTAAAAGGAGCGTCGAGAAGTTTTTCAATGTTACATACCAGCAATTCTATCACCTCCATAGTACAGGTTTGTTGCATCAACTTCAGGGTAAACACCTTCCCCAAACAGACTCTTACATAGATCCAAATGATACCTATGAGAAGTATCAAGAATGTAAGCTGGACGATATATGGGCGAGTGAAATTGAAAGGGCTTATAAATGTACTCGTATTGATTTGCTGAAACGATAACACAAGTCATATGCATATATAAGTAGGCGTGTGACATTGAAAGGGCTAATAAAATGAACTGTGTATTGATTTGTTGAGACCGGATGCTATCGTTTGCAGGGGCCACCTGGAAATACGCCACTTCGGTGCAAACTTGAAACCACCAAAGCCGATCTGCACTCTCTGGGGTGACCCAACGACTGAAATAAGTAACGTTAAAACATCCTATCAGAGATGCATCATCTTTGATCTTAGTGAGGATTCTTAGTACACTGTAAACTCATTACGTTAAACAACTATTTTGTGGCTCTTACCCCCAAAAACAAACTCTAATATGCACAATGTCTTCATGGGATACAGGAAAAGAATGAGAAGCTTGCGGCTCAACTCGCTCAAATGGAGAAGAGAGTAGTTACAGCAGAAACAACACTAGAAGCTACTCTGCAATATGAATCCACTTCACAGGTAAACATGATCCAAACTCTAAAGATACGATCACTAGTAAAAACCCATAAACATCAAATGACATTCAGAATCACAAATATCAACTAGAACCAATCTAAATGCTTGCTGAAACAATAAGTAACTCTAACAAGCTTCAATCAAAACAATATCACACATATCAAAACCATCAATCGAATCAAAGCCAAAAAACCCATCAATCGAATCAAAGCAAAAAAACCCAGATCAACAAACTTGTCCTAAACAAAAACCATCAATCAGATTAAAGCAAAAAAACCCATCGACACTCGAGAGAGTGAGATAGAGAAGCTTACCTGAGACTCAACTCGTAGCGTCGGAGAAAGCGCGAGAGAACAGTGTCAGAGAGAGTGAGAGAGAACAGCGACGGAGAGAACGAGAGAGGCGTCGGAGAGAGGCGTCGGAGAGAGGGAAAGATCGGAGAGAGCGAGAGAGGCGTCGGAAAGTGAAGATAGAGAAGAGTCGAGAAGATAAGATCTGGTTTTTCGGTGTAATTAGTGATTTTAGTTAAGGTCATTTCCGTCATTTGCTCTTTTAAGCTGAATCATCAGCTGAACCAATTTCGATCATCCAACTGAGTTTTAAAATTTAGTGTAACTTTTTAAAACTCATCTGGATGTATTATCTGGATGGTTTTTGTTTTTGTTGCAAAACAAACAAAAAGTCTCATCTCCATTTAGATGATCCATCGAGATGGAGAAATGAACAGGCCTTAAGTTGTAAGGTGAATTGTATTGACTGTTTGTTTTCCACAAATTTCTAACGGTATTATTTCTTGTCTAGGTGGGTACAGTGGACTGGGATCAGAATTCTGGAGAAAACAAAGTTGAAAATGGAAATGTTGGTACTGTATCTGATACTCTCGGCACTGACAAAGATTCTCCAAATTCTGAGATGGTTATTCCACAAACATAACCTAAAAATGATGAAAAGAGAACTGAGGTCAGTGATGACTTGAATGTAGCTGCAGATGGTGAAAATGCAATGCTGGCGCCTTTTGGTATTCCATGCATGGTTGAGATTTTTCATTTCTTGTGTACCCTGTTGAATGTTGGAGAAAACGGTGAAGTCAATTCCAGATCCAACCCTATAGCATTTGATGAAGACGTTCCTCTTTTCGCTCTGGGTTTAATTAACTCCGCTATAGAACTTGGAGGGCCTTCTTTCCGTGAGCATCCAAAGTTGTTGGCTTTGATTCAAGATGAGTTATTCTGTAACTTGATGCAGTTTGGTATGTCGATGAGCCCTCTGATTCTTTCTACGGTTTGCAGCATCGTTCTTAATCTCTACTTGAGTCTGCGTACTGAGCTTAAGGTACAGCTTGAAGCTTTCTTTTCATGTGTACTTCTGAGGATTGCACAGAGCAAACATGGCTCTTCGTACCAGCAACAGGAGGTTGCTATGGAGGCTCTGGTTGATCTTTGCAGACAACATACTTTCATTTCTGAAGTGTTTGCGAATTTCGATTGTGATATAACCTGCAGTAATGTGTTCGAAGATGTTTCAAACCTGCTATCAAAGAGTGCCTTCCCAGTTAATGGGCCTTTATCCGCTATGCATATACTTGCATTGGATGGGTTAATTTCCATGGTTCAGGGAATGGCTGAAAGGGTTGGTGAGGAATTGTCGGCTTCAGATGTTTCTACACATGACGAAGGATATGAAGCATTCTGGACAGTGCGTTGTGATAATTATGAAGATCCTAATTTTTGGGTTCCCTTTGTCCGAAAGTCAAAGCACATAAAGAAAAAGCTGATGCTTGGAGCTGATCATTTCAACAGCGATCCTAAAAAAGGCTTGCAGCATCTCCAAGCGATGCACTTGTTGCCCGAGGAACTTGATCCAAAGAGTGTGGCATGTTTCTTCAGGTATACATGTGGGTTAGATAAGAACCTCATAGGAGATTTTCTGGGAAATCATGACCAGTTCTGTGTTCAGGTGCTTCATGAGTTTGCCAAGACGTTTGACTTCCAGAACATGAATCTTGATAACGCCCTGCGTCTTTTTGTGGGTACTTTTAGATTGCCTGGTGAGTCACAGAAAATACAGAGGGTTCTTGAGGCGTTTTCTGAAAGATACTATGAGTAGTCACCTCAGATACTGATTGATAAAGATGCTGCCCTCTTGTTATCTTATTCGATTATCTTGCTGAACACAGATCACCACAACACGCAGGTGCTATATATTTCTGTAACGATCCGGGTCCGGCCCATTTGAATAAGTTTAAATGGATTGATTTGGCTATCTATGTCATCAAAGTGCACTTACCTTTTCCGGTCACTTATCTTAAGAGAACTCCAGAGTTAAGCGTGCTTATGCTGGAGTAGGACTAGGATGGGTGACCTTCTGGGAAGTCCTCTGCGGAACCGTGTGAGTGAGGTCAAAACACGGGAAAAGGTCACGTGGTGATTGCAGGGACGAGTAAATCAGTCGGTCGGGCCACAGAGGATGAGAATTCGGGGACGAATTCCCGTTAAGTGGGGGAGAATTGTAACGATCCGGGCCCGACCCATTTGAATAAGTTTAAATGGATTGATTTGGCTACCTATGTCATCAAAGTGCACTTATCTTTTTCGCTCACTTATCTTAAGAGAACTCCAGAGTTAAGCGTGCTTATGCTGGAGTAGGACTAGGATGGGTGACCTTCCGGGAAGTAAGTCCTCTGCGGAACCGTGTGAGTGAGGCCAAAACACGGGAAAAGGTCACGTGGTGATTGCAGAGACGAGTAAATCAGTCGGTCAGGCCACAGAAAAAAAATAACGCACCGACCGTCGGACAAGGGCGGGGCCCACGAACCCGACGGAGGGATGGGTGACTCGCCGGCAGGGGCGGTCGAGGTGTTACAATTTCACTCTAAAAAGAGAGAATAAATACTGTTAACCTTTTATGTAGAACTAGATTTGTAGACTTTTTTTTTCTCAGTTTGGAATTATTATATCAGTTCTAAGCTGAAGTGAAAATTACACAAACTCAATGTTAATCAAGTGTAAAAAATGAAAAATATTGGGAATTTGTTTAAACCTTTTTTAAAGTATTCCACAAACTTGGCTTTTTTTTGTTATTTTTTTTTTCAATACATTGTTTATACATATATTCAGTAACGAAATACACACGTTACAAGCATACTGATGTAAATGTAACAAGTAAGTTCTGTTGCAGAGTGTTCCATTTCCAACATTAATGGAACACACGTTACAAGTATACATTGGTTTCATACTCGGAGGAAGACGAATAGGACGATAACGACGGCTTGACAAACACGTTTGTGCGGGCCCTTGACCTATAATGAAAATTCCTCCTTGGAGGCAAAGGCGGTACACACAAACCTAAACCTTTCTTCAAGATCTCTTCAAGGTTTAGTCTTTGCATTGTAAACGCATCTTTAGTTTCTTGCCAAACAAACGCAAGAATATCATCGGAGATCACGAAAAGCGAACCGGGTGTCGAAAGCGGATCACGGAATCCGTATCCTTGTTCGATACCCTCGCCCATGTAAGAATCCCCAAGATCTCTTCCATATGTATCAAGCGGAAAGGTCTCAAGGGAATGCGTATCAATCTTCACAACAAACATTGCAGATCCATTAGGACGCATCATATAGCGATTGCCTTCGAGTATTTTCGTCCCGATAAGAAGTCTCTCACTACTTTCCTCTTCAGATTCTTGATAAGTTAGCATCAGTAAATAGAAAGCCTCCCCGGGTTTATCGTCAACACATTTCTCAGGTGACCAGCCAAACGTTGCTCCCCACAAGCCACCATATTCTTGATTTTGGATTGGTAGTTTATAAAGTGCCAAAAGGTTTCTAGTTATGGTTGGCCAAACTTGGTAAGAAGAGATCTCAGTGTTGCAGGCTTTGAGACTAATACCAAACGTGTCACCAGAGCTAAGAAAGTGTTGGAGATTCGAACGTATCTTCTCAGTTTTCAAGGGCTTGTCCTTTGAAGAACTAGAGCTCCCTAGAAGATGCTTCTTGATGCCATTTCTGATAGACCTGCTAAAGCTCTTCTTTGGTTTGATGACCTGTATCTGATTATCATCATCATCATCATCATCATCCATACCACTATTGTCATAGCGTAGCTTCTTCCACATCTTCTTTATGTCTACCTGCATAGGATTGTAACACAACTCATCCTCCTCGAGCTCAATGTGGTTCCAATTCCCACCAAACTTGTGCATTTTAAGGAGCATGGTTCTGCGTTCCAACAACATCGCTTCATCGTCTTTCGAACTAGGAAACAACGTCCCGCTGATTGGTTCCAGTACATCTACACCCACAAGTCCTGTCACTATATCTAATAACTTTTTCTTCTCGCCATAACGTAGCTTAGAAAATGGAACCTTTCTTGAGGCTTCTCTCTCAATCTCATTGCAAAAACTCTTCTCTCGCCTAGGCTCAACCTCGAGCAGAAGCACATTGCAGCTCTTATCGATGCCCGTAACGAAACCAGGGTACAAGCAATTGCCTTCTCCGTCTCTTCCATGGAGGAAAAACTTAGAAGAGCCATCAAAACCGCAGATTATCTCAAACACAGGTGACCACATAACCCCACCTTCTTGAATCCACAAAGGACCAACCTTTTGTGGGATTATCATGCAACCAACAACGGACAAGAAGCCAGGCATAACATAGACAACATTCCCAAGTTCAGGGTTTTGGTGAACCCAAACCCCAAGAAGAGGCTTCATTACCTTTACAAGAAACCGACAAAGCGCCTTGTAAGAAGAGATCCCAATTCTCCATTGGATTATTACAGGTAAAGGAAGAACCTTTACTAATTCACACTGTACAATCCAGATCTTCTCTGAATTCACAAGGCTACATAGGCTTAGATTGCAAATGTCGCTTGGAGAAAGAGATCGAGAGATAACGGCAAACACATCGTCTGGAATCGACAGAAGCAAGCAAGCAACAGATGATTCCGGCTTAAACTTTCCGATCATCATGTATTACAGAGTCCCCAATTCGCAAACAAAACCACAAAAAGCTAAACCCAGAAATTAGATCGAAGGATTGATGATAACTCAGAAATCAAATTTGGTAGTAAACTCGAAACGGTCTTTCATAGCTTTTATTTTATTTTTGAAAAAACCAGATAGCTTTTACAACACACAAGAACCAAACTTTACAATCAAAATAAAAACGAGCTTCTCTGAGGATTAAAAATGCAGAACTCGAAAAAGGGGAAATTTTTCATCACGATGTGAAAATCGTCTACCGTTGACGAAAGGCTCGACTATTTTCTTCAGAATTTGTAATATAATATTGGGTTTATTTTTTAGTTTTCTCAAAATTTCTCACAATCATTAAAAAAGAAAAACAGAGACTTGAATTCAGCGTTTCTTCTTCACCGAAAAGTGAATCGACGACTTTTGTGGAAACAATTACATAGAAATTGCGTTGAACTTTCTCTTCTCTTTACTCAGTTTTGTATCAATATATAAAAAAGGACTTGTTATCCATAAACCATTGCTATACTTTCTCTGATCTCTCTTTTAACCTATCTCTCATGGCTTCTTCTTCTTCCTCACACATAAAGAGATACCATGTCTTCCCGAGCTTCCATGGCGCAGATGTCCGTAGAGGTTTTCTTAGTCATTTACACAATTACTTTGCAAGCAAAGGGATCATTACGTTCAAAGATCAGAAGATCGAGAGAGGCCACTCGATCGGACCTGAGCTCGTGAAAGCCATAAGAGAATCCAAAATCTCCATCGTTCTGCTCTCGAAGAACTACGCTTCTTCGAGCTGGTGCTTAGATGAATTGGTTGAGATCATGAAGTGCAAAGAAGCTTCGGGGCAGATCGTGATGACTGTTTTTTACGAAGTTGATCCGTCTGATGTTCGGAAACAGATTGGAGATTTCGGAAACGCTTTCGAGAGAACTTGTGAAGGGAAAACAGAGGAAGACAAGCAGAGATGGAGCCAAGCTTTGGCATATGTAGCAAACATAGCAGGAGAACATTCTCTAAATTGGTATGAATATTGTAATCTTTCTCAAGAAATAGGTTAAAACTTTTGTAGATTTAGACCTCTCTCTCAACACGATTTTGTTTGCTTTTTTTTGTTAGGGCTAACGAAGCAGAGATGATCCAAAAGATTGCTACAGATGTTTCCAAGAATCTGAATGCTTCTCCGTCGAGGGATTTTGACGGGATGGTTGGAATTGGAGCTCACTTGGCAAATCTTAGCACTTTGGTATGCCTCGATTTTAATGATGTGAAGATGATTGGAATATGGGGTCCTGCAGGAATCGGTAAGACCACCATTGCTAGAGCTTTATACAATCTACTCTCTAGCGATTTTCGTCTTAGTTGTTTTATGGAGAACCTTAGAGGAGGAAGTTATGACTATGAGTCCCAGTTGCGGTTGCAAAACGAACTTCTGTCTAAGATTTTTAACCAAAGTGATATGAGGGTACGCCATTTAGGAGGGATAAAAGAATGGCTCAAAGATCAAAGGGTTCTTATCATCTTTGATGATGTAGATGATCGAGAGCAATTAGAGGTTTTGGCTAGTGAACGTTCTTGGTTTGGTTCCGGAAGTCTGATCATCGTTACCACAGAAGATAAAAAGATTCTGAAAGCACACAAGATCAAGGTGATCTACGATGTGGGTTTTCCATCCCGAAGAGAAGCACTTGAGATTTTATGTCTATCTGCTTTCAAACAAAGTTCTGTACCAGATGGTTTTGAAGAGGTTGCAAGTAAAGTAGCAAGGCTTTGCGGTAATCTTCCACTAGCCCTTTCTGTTGTGGGTTCATCTTTGCGTGAGGAGAGCAAGAACGAGTGGGAAGCTCAGTTATCTAAGATCGAAACTAGTCTTGATGGAAAAATCGAGAACGTTTTAAGAGTGGGATATGACAGATTGTCGGTAAACGAGCAAGCTCTGTTTCTCCACTTCGCATGCTTTTTCAACGCTAGTTTTTTTCGTAGCTTTTGGGGGGGTAAACATTACGATGTGATGATCATGCTCACTGACTTGGATGTTGAAAACGGGCTGAAGACCTTAGCCATAAAATCTCTTGTGAAAATCGAAGAACATCGGAACGAGTTTGGAATTAGGGTTTTCCCTTATCGGAAGATAAAGATGCACTCTTTACTGGAACAATTGGGTAGAAAAATAGTTCAAAAACAGTCAAAAGAGCCTGGGAAATGTCAGTTTTTAGAAGGGCCTGAAGAAATTCGTGATGTACTAGCAAATGAAACAGTAAGTTCTTACATACATATATAAGAACTTTCTCAACAAATATTTTCTTTTTTTATAACTATTTCATCGGTCTCTTTTTGGAATATTTTTAGGGCACTGGATCTGTCATAGGTATATCATTTGATATCCCCAAGATGGGCGAGTTTTCTATAAGTGGGAGAGCCTTTGAAGGAATGCGTAATCTTCGATTCTTAAGAATCTATACCGATTATTGGCATACTCCTAATATGTCAATAGCAGGGGACATGAAATATCTACCTAGTCTGAAGTTACTAGATTGGAATTACTACCCGGGAAAATGTCTTCCTCCAGATTTTCGACCAGAATGTCTCATTGAACTTTCTATGGAACACAGCAATCTCGAAAAGCTCTGGGGAGGAACCCAGGTTGGTATTTATTTATCTATTAAAATCTGGAAAAACTCCATATGATCTTTTTTGTTTTTTCTCAGCTCTTGTGTTTGACATATGCAGCCGCTTACAAATCTCAATATAATAAATCTGAGCGATTCCTATATGCTGAAAGAAATCCCAGATCTTTCGAAGGCTACTAACCTCAAGACATTGACACTGCTCAAATGCACAAGTTTGGTGGAGCTTCCCTCTTCTATTAAGAATCTACACAAACTGAAATGGTTGAACATGATTGACTGCACAAATCTACGAGTTATTCCCACCAACATCAACTTAGCATCTCTTGAGCATGTCCAGATGAATGATTGCTCGCAATTGAGAACCTTTCCAGATCTTTCTAGCAACATCATTCAACTTGAAGTAAGTGGCACACAGATAGAAGACGTTCATGCATCCATTGCTGGAAGTTGGCTTCGTCTTGACATGCTTGAGATAGGCAGCAGAAGCCTCAAGAGATTAACACATGTCCCGAAATGTGTAAGGGTTTTAGACCTAAGCAGCAGTGATATAAAGAAGATTCCAGATTGCGTCATTGGCCTCCCTGGTCTAGATTATCTTAACGTCCAAAACTGCAGAAAGCTTGTGTCACTGCAGAGTCTTCCGCCTTCGATTTTGAGACTAGATGCAACTAATTGTGAAATTCTCAAAACCGTTTGTTTCTCGTTCGATGAACCAAGAGCTTATATTACTCTCGACGACTGCAAGTGTGTTAAATCGGATAAA
Source organism: Alliaria petiolata (assembly GCA_020283515.1). NCBI lineage: Eukaryota > Viridiplantae > Streptophyta > Magnoliopsida > Brassicales > Brassicaceae > Alliaria > Alliaria petiolata. The sequence goes on from JAHZTW010000001.1 coordinate 33,835,400, forward strand.
GACGGGATAAGAGTATCTTCCCCTTTCTACAATCCTAACAGAAAAATCTCATTCGACAATTGTCTGAAACTAGACGAAGAAGCAAGAAGAGTAATCATACAACGATGGGGTTACAAGACTGTATTCTTACCAGGTAAAGAAGTCCCTGCATATTTCACTCACAAAGCCAAAGGAAACTCCATAGCCATCTCCGAGGGGACTTTCTCTGCATCCTCAAGATTTAAGGCTTGCCTCCTGCTTTCCCTAACCGAAGACGAAGATAACTACTCGTACTTGACTGAAGTTGTTTGTCGTCTAAGAATCAAAGGGGTTCTCATCAATGAGCTTATTTACAAGCCGCCAGTAATTCGGAATCCGTCTTCTCAACTCCTAACTGAACGCATAACTGAACGCATGTTTGTATTTTCTGGGGCCCTGTTTAAAGAACACAGATGCGTTGAAGTGGCCGCCACTACGAGCGAGATTCAATTTGAATTCAGCTGCAACCTAGACACCGTTTCCAATAATGTTGTGGATGACAAGATTATCGAGTGTGGTGTACAGATGTTGGGGGAGGAAGGTGAGAGTAGCAGCAGCAAATGGAAAGAGAAGAGTCATGGAGCCGTTGAGGTCTTTAAAGATGAATGTGTCGCTAAAAGCAGTAAGCATACATGTCGGTGGAATTGGCTTAGGAAGATTGGTCTGTGTAAGAAGAAGAAAGAGCCAAATTCTCGTGGAATCTCATGACACACCAACTGTGTCAAATTCTCGTCGAGATTTTGTTGTGTCTCACAAGTCACAATTTTGTCACTGCAAATAGGTTCTTTCTGTACGACTGAATCTCAAAAAGATTGGTAATATTATTGTAATGTAAGAGATATCTTAAGCAGAACTTGTTATTGACATTAATAAAAGGCGCGATATACATTCTAGGGAAATTAGACTGTATGACCATATTGGGGTCAAAATTAAGCTTATAACCATATCAAACGATTGGCTATGATATTGTAATATGTAATATTGCCGAAAACTCCCTTTTAATTTTTTCTCGTTTTTGTTCACGATTTTTTTTTATTTGTCTCTCACGAAACTTTCAGTTTTCTTTCCATGGCCATGGCTCTTCCTCCCCTTTGGTTAAATCTCATCAATCACTCTATTCCTTATTTCGATTGTGTTATTGAGTTTTCGCTGTCTCTAATCAAAGTGGAGCCCCAAAGTTTATTGAGTTCCTTACTTGAATTGCTGTATTAAGTTTTTTTGTGCCTCTAATCAAATTGGTTTCTCCTATTTGTGGTGTGCTGCGTTTTCTGGATTCTTCACTCAGGAAACCTTTTCCGATCTGTCTTTGCTCTTCTCTCGCAGTCGATTCGTCGCTGATTTCTAATTGTACACAACCTCCGACATATGTGGGTATTTCTCCGCCGTCGATCTCACACACCCGCCATCATAACGGATAATCTCCGGATCACGGCACTCAGAACTGTAATTCAAATCAATGGCAGCTCTACCGCTAATAATCTCCAATCATTGTCTTCTCCACTGTTCTCTCTCTTCTTCCTCTGCTACTCCTCCAATCTTTTTTGCATTTGCAATAAAAGATCTGCTATGTTGAAATGTTGCAATCGGATCTCAAGGTTCGTTTCTAATTTCTAATTTCACCTATTTTGATTTTTTTTTTAATGCAGATATATCTAGTTAAAATAGATAGTACAGATTTGTAACAGGTCAATGAACTATACTATTTTGGTTTTATGGACATGGTTGTTGTAAATACGATTTTTGGGGTGGTTTTCGTTTTCTTTTGCTTTTGTTGGATCTCTTAATTAGCTTATGATTGGTGATACTAACTGAAGTTTCCGATTTGGGATGATGATGATAACAATTTCAAGCCATACAATTTTTCATGTTTGACCACTATACTACATAGTATATGTGGTCAATAAAATGAAATAGAAACGGCTGCTAAATCGGATTCACGAAATGGAAGACGAGAGGGGAAACTTCATGAACAGGATAACCGAATGTGAGAGAGGAAGACGACTGGAGGTTGAAGAAGCATAGTTGAGAATTGAGGACCATGTCTGTCTTAAGTCATATACAATTTTTGTGTATTGTACTAATTTTTGTATTCTGTTGTACTATGTTATTCACCGTTCTATATTGATGTTTACTGTTAATGTTTAAACTCACTAATATATGTTGCAAACTGACAATAATCATGAACAAATTCTTTAGCATAAGTATTGTTCGTAATCGGATATACTTTTCTAGAAATATATTGTTATATATTGAAATAGAATTCTATTTTCGGTTAATCAAAAGCAAATTTTTTGGTTAAAATAGAATTATAGTATAGTTTGATATTCTATACTATTTCTAACTATAATATAGAATATTAATATATGATAAGTGTGTTTATATAAAATTACGTGTTTTTGATTAACAATACTATGAATCTATTTAGGAATGACATGTTTATTTTGCCAAATTCAAATCACTTTGTAATACTGTAAGATTCAATGAAATAATTGTATGAAATTAAACAAACAAAAGTAATTGGAGTTATACATATCAAAATAAAATAGTATAGAATTAAAAACAAAATAGTACAGAATTCCGGATAAAATAGCACAGAACGAAAAACAAAATAGTATAGCACTTCGAATAAAATAGCACAGAACTCTCTCTCTTTGCCTAAGGGTGTTTTTGTCCTTAAAAATAAGCTATGATTATTCATTACATTTCTATTTTACTATGGCTATATTCTTAATTTAGAAGCTTAATATGGTTATTGAGCTAATTGACCCTACATTCTATGTCACACTTAAAATAAAAAATATTCATCCGATGGAAGAAAATAAATGTCGAAAAGTTTGGGACGAGATAGATGCTAATATTTCTTGCAAGACAATATCTGGCATGAAATGTAGAGAGGCCTAACGGTACATTCTCGCTAGGCCCATGACTAAGTCTTTAGAACCAGTAACAAAATCTGGCCCAAGTCTCGGCCCATCTCAGAGCTTCCCCTTGCAGCTTTCACACCTTCTCCCTTCGATCATCTCTCTCAGAGAAACACATCCGATGCTTCTCCGATCGCCATCCTCGTGATACTTCACAGAGCCAATTGCAGGAAGGATCCACGTTTTCATGTGTTTCTGGTGATTCAGGAGGAACAAGGATCTGATCTCAATTGAGTTTCTAGGCAAGCTCTCACTCTACCGCATCGGCTCGAGCTTTCGCCATTGTCTCTTAGCACTGTGAGCTTCTTCTCCGTTCAACACAGACGCCATATAACCCACGAAATAACCTCATGATAGTTCATTATCTGTCTCTCTTCGCATTCAAAGAGTAGAAGCTGGGCGAAATTCGGATCTATTTTTTTCCGATCCCGATCTCTCCTGCCAAAATTCCGCCATTTTGCAATACCTCTGTGTCTCGTTCGACAGTGTTCCTATCGTGATCTCAAATCGTTCTCTGTACTGTGATTAGTTCTCGTTTTCGCGTTGATTGCAGATTTGATATTCTATGAGCTCAGTTAGATACAATGATTACATAGATCGGAAGAGTTTCTGGGTGTAATTTCGAATGTTTTGTAAACCTTGAAACTTGTTTTGCAGCTTGAATGCTTCGTGTGTGTTTTGGTGCTTGAGCCAAGAAGCTGGGACGAGCTATGGGGTATCAGAATCATCCTTCGGGAAGCAACTTGTTCCATGGAGAGGTCAAGACCGTGAATGTGGGAGAGGCTATGCATATCATAGTTGATGCTGTAAAAAGCTGCCGTTTCGAGGTAACTGATCCGGCCTCGGAGGAAGTGGTTCTGATGAAGATACTTCAAGTTCTTCTTGCTTGCATAAAGAGTAAGGCGGCTAATGGATTGAGTAATCAAGACATTTGCACCATCGTCAACACTTGTTTGCGTGTTGTTCATCAATCAAGAGTAAGGCGGCTAATGGATTGAGTAATCAAGACATTTGCACCATCGTCAACACTTGTTTGCGTGTTGTTCATCAATCAAGAGTAAGGCGGCTAATGGATTGAGCAATCAAGACATTTGCACCATCGTCAACACTTGTTTGCGTGTTGTTCATCAATCAAGCTCCAAAAGTGAATTGTTGCAGTGTATAGCTCGCCATACGATTCATGAGTTGGTTAGATTTTACACAAAAGCGATCTGATTCAAACTAAGCCTGCTTTTCGATCTTCAAGCCTAATTCAAATCCGGTAAGACCGTTGCTAGTTCGTTGAATCAATTTTGTGGGTTTAGGGTTTAGTGATTGTTGTTGGTTGCCGGATAATCCCACAAGAGTTTGGTCCTTTAGGGATTTAAGAAGGTCGTGTTATGTGGTCACCGGTGTTTGAGATAATCTGCGGTTTCAATGGCTCAACGGTGTTTTTCCTCCATGGAAGAGATGGAGAATGCAGCTGTTTGTATCCTGGTTTTGTCAGAGGGATTGAGAAGAGTTGCAATGTGCTTCTACTCGAGGTTGAGCCAAGGCGAGAGAAGAAGTCGTGCGGTGAGGTTGAGAAAGAGGCTTGGTTTTCGTTTTGTAAGCTAGCTTTTAGCGATAGGAGGAAGTTGCTTTAGATAGTGACGGGACGTGTAGGTTTACCTGTACCTGAGCTATCAGGTGGGAAGTTGTTGGAACGCAGAACAATGCTGCTTAAAATGCACAAGTTTGGTGGGAACTGGAACCACATGAGCCTAGAGGATGAGTTGTGTTATGATCCAATTCAGGTAGACAGTAATGAGTTGTGGAAGAATCTCGGTTATGACAACATGGACGATGAGAATCAGATACATGACACAAAAAGGAAAGGCTTTAGCAAGTATTTCAGAAGTGGCATCAAGCATATCCTAAGGAGGTCTAGCTCAACTAGTTCGAGTACTTAAAAGAACGGTTCTTCGAGCAGTGGGATTAGACGTTTGAATCTCCAAAGCTTTCTTAGCTCTGGTGATTTGGTAGGTCTTAGTGTCAAAGCTTCAAAGACTAAGCTGTCTTCTTACAGGGGTTGGCCAAACATGCACGAAACCCGTTTCGCGCTGTATAAGCTACCGGTTAAGAGCCCCGTCGATAAGCAGGAGTATGCCGGTTTGTGGGGAGGAACATTTGGATGGCCGCCTGGGAAATGTACTGAAGAAAAACCAGGAAAGGCTCTGTTCTTAGTGATGCTCGCTTATGAAGAATCTCAAGATGATAGTGAAAGACTTCTTATAGGGACGAAAATACTTGAAGGCACTCACTATGTGATGCATCCTAATGGATCAGCAATGTTTGTTGTGAAGATTGATTCGCCCACTTTTGAGATCTTTCCTTTTGATGATACAAACGGAGAAGATTTTGAGCATTCTTACACAGGAGAAGGTATTGCAAAAGGTTATGGTTTCCGGTATCCTGGTTACAAACCTGGTTCTCTTTTCGTGACATCTAAAGGTCTTCTCATGTTTGTTTGGAAAGAAACTAAAGTTGTGCTGACATTGCAAAGACTTGACCTTGAAGAGCTCTTGAAGAAAGGCGTTTGTGTATCGCCTTTGCCTCCATGTCTGAATTTTACTTATCTGACTAAATCTCACACCAATGTGTTTACACCGGGGAGAAGAACATCATAGATGATGACTTCTGCAACAGATTTCAGAATTTGAAGCTCACAAGTCTTTTGCTGTTTCCTGTATAATCTATTTATTGAATGGCAAAACCACAGCCTGATGATTTATAGATAGCTGAAGATCATTGAGATTTACACTCACTATAATGCTTGTAAACGTGTGTATTCTAAATACAAAACATTGTATTGCTAAAGGAACGGAGCTAGATTTGTTGGCTTCTTTGATCAGTTTGGAATTAATATATGAGCCTTAAGCTAAAGTGACAATTACACAAATTCAATGTTAATCAAGTGTAACATATGTTTAAAAAAATGAAAGAAAAAAAAAGTATGGGAGATTTGTTTAAAACCCTACAAAGATTCTTTTGCCAAAATGAATAATCAATATGCAAGAACAAAAGATTTCCACAAAAATTGAACAGCTCATTTCAGTGTTTCTTCTTCACAAAACATCTTTGAAGGGTTTTAAACAAATCACACTCTTATGTGGTCCTCCACGACTATAACTTTCTTGGCGTGAAAGACTTTTGGGGAAACATCTTTGTATTTTCCTCGACAGTTACATAGAAGTTGCATCTTTGAAAACTCTCTTCTCTTTACTCGTTTTGCATTAAAAAGCAAAAACTATCTTCCGTTGACGAAGTGCTCGATTGTTTTCTTCCGAATTTAAAATATATTGTGAATTTTTTGTTGTTGTTTTCTCTAAATGCTGGGGCATGACATGTCATCAAAAAGAAAACATAGGGTCATCCACGACTATAACTTTAATGGGGTCGTCGACGACTTTTGGGGAAACAATTACATAGAAATTGCATCTTTGAATTTTCTCTTCTCTTTACTCGTTTTCCATCAATCAATATAAGGACTTGTTACCTCCATAGATAGCTTATCCATAAACCATTGCTATACTTTCTCTGATTTATCTTTCAACCAATCTCTCATGGCTTTGGTTAGTTCTTGTTCTTCTCCTTCTTCTTCTTCTTCCTCCTCAAGCATATGGAGATACCATGTCTTCCCGAGCTTCCATGGCGCAGATGTCCGTAGAGGGATTCTCAGTCATTTACACAATTACTTTGCAAGCAAAGGGATCATTACGTTCAAAGACCAGGAGATCGAGAGAGGCCACGCGATCGGACCCGAACTCGTGAAAGCCATTAGAGAATCCAGAATATCCATCGTTATGCTCTCGAAGAACTACGCTTCTTCAAGCTGGTGCTTAGATGAATTGGTTGAGATCATGAAATGCAAAGACGATTCGGGGCAGATCGTGATGACTGTTTTTTACGAAGTTGATCCATCTGATGTTCGGAAACAGAATGGAGATTTCGGAAAAGCTTTCGAAAAAACTTGTAAAGGGAAAACAGAGGAAAACAAGCAGAAATGGAGCAAAGCTTTGGCATATGTAGCAACCATAGCAGGAGAACATTCTCTCAATTGGTATGAATTTTGTAATCTTTCTCAAGAAAAAGGTTAAAACTTTTGTAGATTTAGACCTCTCTCTCAACACGATTTTGTTTGCTTTTTTTCTGTTAGCTCTGACGAAGCAGAGATGATCCAAAAGATTGCTACAGCTGTTTCCAAGAATCTGAATGCTTCTCCGTCGAGGGATTTTGACGGGAAAGTTGGAATTGGAGCTCACTTGAGAGAACTGAGCACTTTGCGATGCCTCGATTCTAATGATGTGAAGATGATTGGAATATGGGGTCCTGCGGGAATCGGTAAGACCACCATTGCTAGAGCTTTATACAATCTACTCTCTAGCGATTATCCAATTAGATGTTTTATGGAGAACCTTAGAGGAAGTTATAGGAGCATAGTGGGTGTTGTTAACTATGAGTCCCAGTTGCGGTTGCAAAACCAACTTCTGTCTAAGCTTTTGAGCCAAAGTCATATGAGGGTACCTCATTTAGGGGCGATAGAAGAATGGCTGAAATATCAAAGGGTGCTTATCGTTCTTGATGATGTAGATGATCTAGGGCAATTAGAGGTTTTGGCTAGTGAACGCTCTTGGTTTGGTTCCGGAAGTCAGATCATCGTTACCACAGAAGATAAAAAGATTCTGAAAGCACACGAGATCGAGGTGATCTACGATGTGGGTTTTCCATCTGGAGAAGAAGCTCTTGGGATCTTATGTCTATCTGCTTTCAAACAAAGTTCTGTACCAGATGGTTTTGAAGAGGTTGCAAGTGAAGTAGCAAGGCTTTGCGGTAATCTCCCACTAGCTCTTTCTGTTGTGGGTTCATCTTTACGTGGGTACAACAAGAACGAGTGGGAAGCTGAGTTATCTAAGATCGAAACTAGTCTCGATGGAAAAATCGAGAACGTATTAAGAGTGGGATATGACAGATTGTCGGGAAACGAGCAAGCTCTGTTTCTCCACTTCGCATGCTTTTTCAACGCTAGTTTTTTTCGTTACTTTGGGATTCAACATTACGATGTGGCGATCATGCTCACTGACAAGAAGTTGGATGTTGAAAACGGGCTGAAGACATTAGCCGTAAAATCTCTTGTGAAAATCAAAGAAAAGCGGTACGAGTTTGGAATAAAGCATTTCCCTTATCGGAAGATAAAGATGCACTCTTTACTGGAACAATTGGGTAGACAAATAGTTCAAAAACAGTCAGAAGAGCCTGGGAAACGTCAGTTTTTAGAAGATCCTGAAGAGATTCATGGTGTACTAGCAAATGAAACAGTAAGTTCTTACATACATATATATATAAGAACTATTAATTAGATTGATAAGAGCTTATGATAGAAGAATTGATATTTAATCTCATAATGATAATGGTGATGGACATACAACTTATATATAGCGAGATAATTATATAAACATTAAACCTAATTTTCTAAACTATATACTGTATATACATATCTCAATAAAAATATTCACAATTACGAACGATATCGTTATGATATCTTTTTGATTCTCTACAAGAACTTGCTCAACAAATATTTTGTTTTTTTATAACAATTTCCTCCGTCTCTTTTTGGAATATTTTTTAGGGCACTAGATCTGTCATAGGTATATCATTTGATATCTCTGAGATGGGCGAGTTTTCTATAAGTGGGAGAGCCTTTAAAGGAATGAGCAATCTTCGATTCTTAAGAATCTATGGGATTCCTGGGTTTATGGCTGAGTTTTATGGGAGTTCTGCCAAAATGTCAATATCAGGGGACATGGAATATCTACCTCGGCTGAAGTTACTACATTGGGATTACTACCCGGGGAAACGACTTCCTCCAACTTTTCGACCAGAATGTCTCATTGAACTTTCTATGGAACACAACAAACTCAAAAAGCTTTGGGGAGGAGTCCAGGTTGGTATTTATTTATCTATTAAAATCTGGAAAAACTCCATATGATTTTTTTGTTTTTTTCTCATCTCTTGTGTTTGACACATGTAGCCCCTTGCAAATCTCAATACGATAAAACTGAGCGGTTCCTATATGTTGAAAGAAATCCCAGATCTTTCGAAGGCTACTAACCTCAAGACATTGACACTGCTCGGATGCACAAGTTTGGTGGAGCTTCCCTCTTCTATTAGGAATCTACACAAACTGAAATGGTTGAACATGCATGGTTGCGCAAAGCTACGAGTTATTCCCACCAACATCAACTTAGCATCTCTTGAGGAAGTCAGCATGAGTGGTTGCTCGCAACTGAGAACCTTTCCAGATCTTTCTAGCAACATCATTCAACTTGATGTAAGTGGCACACAGATAGAAGACGTTCCTGCATCCATTGCTGGAAGCTGGCTTCGTCTTGACTGGCTTGAGATAGGCAGCAGAAGCCTCAAGAGATTAACACATGTCCCGAAATGTGTAAGGGTTTTAGACATAAGCAGCAGTGATATAAAGAAGATTCCAGATTGCGTCATTGGTCTCCCTGGTCTAAAATATCTTATCGTCCAAAACTGCAGAAAGCTGGTGTCACTGCAGAGTCTTCCGCCTTCGATTTTAAAGCTAGATGCAACTAATTGTGGGATGCTCAAAAGCGTTTGTTTCTCGTTCGATGAACCAAGGGCTTATATTACTCTCGACGACTGCAAGTGTGTTACATCAGAGAAAGAAGCGATAAGAGTATCTTCCCCTTTCTACAATCCAACCAGACAAATCTCATTCAACAATTGTCTGAAACTAGACGAAGAAGCAAGAAGAGTAATCATACAACGATGGGGTTACATGAGTGTATGCTTACCAGGTAAAGAAGTACCTGCATATTTCACTCACAAAGCCAAAGGAAACTCTATAACCATCTCTGAGGAGACTTTCTCTGCGTCCTCAAGATTTAAGGCTTGCCTCCTGCTTTCCTCAACCGAAGATGTCTCGTACTTGACTGAAGTTGTTTGTCGTCTAAGAAGCAAAGGGGTTCTCATCAATGAGCTTATTTACAAGCCGCCAGTAATTCGAAATCCGTCTTCTCAACTCCTAACTGAACGCATGTTTGTATTTTATGGGGCCCTGTTTAAAGAACACAGATGCGTTGAAATGGCCGCGACTACAAGCGAGATTCAATTTGAATTCAGCTGCAACCTAGACACCGTTTCCAATAATGTTGTGGATGACAAGATTATCAAGTGTGGTGTACAGATTTTGGGGGAGGAAGGTGAGAGTAGCAGCAGCAAATGGAAAGAGAAGAGTCATGGAGCCGTTGAGGTCTTTAAAGATGAATGTGTCGCTAAAAGCAGTAAGCATACATGTCGGTGGAATTGGCTTAGGAAGATTGGTCTGAGTAAGAAGAAGAATGAGCCAAATTTTCGGGGAATCTCATGACACACCAATTATGTCAAATTCTCGTCGAGATTTTGTTGTGTCTCATAATTTTGTCACTACAAATAGGTTCTTGACTGAAACTCAAAAAGATTGGTAATATTATTGTAATGTAAGAGATATCTTTGGCAGAACTTGTTATTGACATTAATAAAAGGCGTGATATAAATTCTATGTCACTCTTATAATAATAATTTTTTGATATAATCACAAGTTTTAGGATTTGATCCATCGGATGGAAGAAAACATATCTCGGAAAGTTTGGGACGAGATAGATGCTAATATTTCTTGCAAGACAAGGTAACTAATAACAAAAATCTGGCCTGAAATGTAAAGAGGCCCAATGGTACATTCTCGATAGGCCCATGTTTAAGTCTGGGGCCCTGTTTAAAGAACACAGATGCGTTGAAGTGGCCGCGACTACAAGCGAGATTCAATTTGAATTCAGCTGCAACCTAGACACCGTTTCCAATAATGTTGTGGATGACAAGATTATCAAGTGTGGTGTACAGATTTTGGGGGAGGAAGGTGAGAGTAGCAGCAGCAAATGGAAAGAGAAGAGTCATGGAGCCGTTGAGGTCTTTAAAGATGAATGTGTCGCTAAAAGCAGTAAGCATACATGTCGGTGGAATTGGCTTAGGAAGATTGGTCTGAGTAAGAAGAAGAATGAGCCAAATTTTCGGGGAATCTCATGACACACCAATTATGTCAAATTCTCGTCGAGATTTTGTTGTGTCTCATAATTTTGTCACTACAAATAGGTTCTTGACTGAAACTCAAAAAGATTGGTAATATTATTGTAATGTAAGAGATATCTTTGGCAGAACTTGTTATTGACATTAATAAAAGGCGTGATATAAATTCTATGTCACTCTTATAATAATAATTTTTTGATATAATCACAAGTTTTAGGATTTGATCCATCGGATGGAAGAAAACATATCTCGGAAAGTTTGGGACGAGATAGATGCTAATATTTCTTGCAAGACAAGGTAACTAATAACAAAAATCTGGCCTGAAATGTAAAGAGGCCCAATGGTACATTCTCGATAGGCCCATGTTTAAGTCTGGGGCCCTGTTTAAAGAACACAGATGCGTTGAAGTGGCCGCGACTACAAGCGAGATTCAATTTGAATTCAGCTGCAACCTAGACACCGTTTCCAATAATGTTGTGGACGACAAGATTATCGAGTGTGGTGTAGAGATGATGGCGGAGGAAGGTGAGAGTAGCAGCAGCAAATGGAAAGAGCAGGGTGATGGAGCCGGTGAGGTCTTTAAAGATGAATGTGTCGCTAAAAGCAGTAAGCATACATATCGGTGGAATTGGCTTAGGAAGATTGGTCTGAGTAAGAAGAAGAATGAGTCAAATTCTCGTGGAATCTCATGATACACCAATTGTGTCAAATTCTCGTCGAGATTTTGTTGTGTCTCACAATTTTGTCACTGCAAATAGGTTATTTCTGTACGACTGAAACTCAAAAAGAATCTTTGGCAGAACTTGTTATTGACATTAATAAAAGGCGTGATATACATTCTGTGTCACACTTATAATAATAAATATTTGATATAATCACAAGTTTTAAGATTTGATCCATCCGATGGAAGAAAACAAATCTCGGAAAGTTTGGGACGAGCTAATATTTCTTGCAAGACAAGGTAAACTAATAACAAAATCTGGTATGAAATGTAGAGAGGCCCAACGGTTCATTCTCGCTAGGCCCATGACTAAGTTGTTTGAACCAGCAACAAAATTTGGCCCAAGTCTCGGCCCATCTCAGAGCTTCCGCTTTCAGCTTTCACACAACCTTCTTCTCTTCGATCATCTCTCTCAGAGAAACACATCCGATGCTTCTCCGATCGCCATCCTCGTGATACTTCACAGAGCCAATTGCAGGAAGGATCCACGTTTTCATGTGTTTCTGGTGATTCAGGAGGAACAAGGATCTGATCTCAATTGAGTTTCTAGGCAAGCTCTCACTCTACCGCATCGGCTCGAGCTTTCGCCATTGTCTCTTAGCACTGTGAGCTTCTTCTCCGTTCAACACAGACGCCATATAACCCACGAAATAACCTCATGATAGTTCATTATCTGTCTCTCTTCGCATTCAAAGAGTAGAAGCTGGGCGAAATTCGGATCTATTTTTTTCCGATCCCGATCTCTCCTGCCAAAATTCCGCCATTTTGCAATACCTCTGTGTCTCGTTCGACAGTGTTCCTATCGTGATCTCAAATCGTTCTCTGTACTGTGATTAGTTCTCGTTTTCGCGTTGATTGCAGATTTGATATTCTATGAGCTCAGTTAGATACAATGATTACATAGATCGGAAGAGTTTCTGGGTGTAATTTCGAATGTTTTGTAAACCTTGAAACTTGTTTTGCAGCTTGAATGCTTCGTGTGTGTTTTGGTGCTTGAGCCAAGAAGCTGGGACGAGCTATGGGGTATCAGAATCATCCTTCGGGAAGCAACTTGTTCCATGGAGAGGTCAAGACCGTGAATGTGGGAGAGGCTATGCATATCATAGTTGATGCTGTAAAAAGCTGCCGTTTCGAGGTAACTGATCCGGCCTCGGAGGAAGTGGTTCTGATGAAGATACTTCAAGTTCTTCTTGCTTGCATAAAGAGTAAGGCGGCTAATGGATTGAGTAATCAAGACATTTGCACCATCGTCAACACTTGTTTGCGTGTTGTTCATCAATCAAGAGTAAGGCGGCTAATGGATTGAGCAATCAAGACATTTGCACCATCGTCAACACTTGTTTGCGTGTTGTTCATCAATCAAGCTCCAAAAGTGAATTGTTGCAGTGTATAGCTCGCCATACGATTCATGAGTTGGTTAGATTTTACACAAAAGCGATCTGATTCAAACTAAGCCTGCTTTTCGATCTTCAAGCCTAATTCAAATCCGGTAAGACCGTTGCTAGTTCGTTGAATCAATTTTGTGGGTTTAGGGTTTAGTGATTGTTGTTGGTTGCCGGATAATCCCACAAGAGTTTGGTCCTTTAGGGATTTAAGAAGGTCGTGTTATGTGGTCACCGGTGTTTGAGATAATCTGCGGTTTCAATGGCTCAACGGTGTTTTTCCTCCATGGAAGAGATGGAGAATGCAGCTGTTTGTATCCTGGTTTTGTCAGAGGGATTGAGAAGAGTTGCAATGTGCTTCTACTCGAGGTTGAGCCAAGGCGAGAGAAGAAGTCGTGCGGTGAGGTTGAGAAAGAGGCTTGGTTTTCGTTTTGTAAGCTAGCTTTTAGCGATAGGAGGAAGTTGCTTTAGATAGTGACGGGACGTGTAGGTTTACCTGTACCTGAGCTATCAGGTGGGAAGTTGTTGGAACGCAGAACAATGCTGCTTAAAATGCACAAGTTTGGTGGGAACTGGAACCACATGAGCCTAGAGGATGAGTTGTGTTATGATCCAATTCAGGTAGACAGTAATGAGTTGTGGAAGAATCTCGGTTATGTCAACATGGACG
>JAHZTW010000001.1:33849562-33959796 GCA_020283515.1 Alliaria petiolata
TGTCTCTCTTCGCATTCAAAGAGTAGAAGCTGGGCGAAATTCGGATCTCTTTTTTTCCGATCCCGATCTCTCCTGCCAAAATTCCGCCATTTTGCAATACCTCTGTGTCTCGTTCGACAGTGTTTCTGTCGTGATCTGTAGCCAGGTACACTGAACTTATCTCGATCCACTTCCTCCTTCGCTTCCCTATCCCAAATCGTTCTCTCTACTGTGATTAGCTCTCGTTTTCGCGTTGATTGCAGATTTGATATTCTATGAGCTCTGTTAGATCTAAATTTTTTGGTTTTGGTTTTTTGGATTTGTTTCTCTGAATGTGTTACTTGATGAAGTTTTAGTTCATTGATACAACGATTACATAGATCGGGAAGAGTTTCTGGGTGTATCCGAATATGGCGAAATGAGATAATTTCTCAACTCCTTCAAACTTGCTTCTAAACATGAAACCTTTAAACTATTTTGCAGCTTGAATGCTTCGTGTGTGTTTTGGTGCTTGAGCCAAGAAGCTGGGACGAGTTATGGGGTATCAGAATCATCCTTCGGGAAGCAACTCGTTCCATGGAGAGATCAAGAGTTCTCACACCAAACCGTCCAAGGGTGCTGTGGCGTCAATGATCAATTCCGAGATCGGCGCAGTTTTGGCTGTGATGAGGAGGAATGTACGGTGGGGTGTTCGCTACATTGCAGATGATGATCAGTTGGAGCATTCTCTTATCCATTCATTGAAAGAATTGCGTAAGCAGATATTCTCATGGCAGAGCAATTGGCTAAATGTTGACCCGAGATTGTACATACAGCCCTTTTTGGATGTTATACTGTCCGACGAAACCGGGGCTCCGATCACCGGCGTTGCTTTGTCATCTGTCTACAAGATCTTAACCCTTGACATTTTCACCCTCGAGACCGTGAATGTGGGAGAGGCGATGCATATCATAGTTGATGCTGTAAAGAGCTGCCGTTTCGAGGTAACTGATCCAGCCTCGGAGGAAGTGGTTCTGATGAAGATACTTCAGGTTCTTCTGGCCTGCATAAAGAGTAAAGCGGCTAATGGATTGAGCAATCAAGACATTTGCACAATCGTCAACACTTGTTTGCGTGTTGTTCACCAGTCAAGCTCCAAAAGTGAACTGTTGCAGCGTATAGCGCGCCACACGATGCATGAGTTGGTTAGATGTATCTTCTCTCAGCTTCCTTATATCAGCCCGCTGGCTAATGAAAGCGAGTTACATGTCGGCGATAAGGTAAATCAAATTAACCTTTCATGCCAATATTGTTATGTTTGTGGTACTTAATTATCCCCTGTAGATAGAATATTTAACATGCTTCAGTGCACGCACAAAATTGTATCATGTTATGATTTATCTTCTAAGCATATTGATTGATAGAAGATTGCTCATGACTAAGTTTTAAGGTGAATTGTATTGACCGACTGTTTTCCACAAATTTCTAACGGTATTATTCCTTGTCTAGGTGGGAACAGTGGACTGGGATCAGAATTCTGGAGAAACCAAAGTTGAAAATGGAAATATTGGTACTGTATCTGATACTCTCGGCAGTGACAAAGATTCTCCAAGTTCTGAGATGGTTATTCCAGAAACAGAACCTAAAGATGATGAAAAGAGAACTGAGGTCAGTGATGACTTGAATGTTGCTGCAGATGGTGAAAATGCAATGCTGGCGCCTTTTGGTATTCCATGCATGGTTGAGATTTTTCATTTCTTGTGTACCCTGTTGAACGTTGGAGAAAACGGTGAAGTCAATTCCAGATCCAACCCTATAGCATTTGATGAAGACGTTCCTCTTTTCGCTTTGGGTTTAATTAACTCTGCTATAGAACTTGGAGGGCCTTCTTTCCGTGAGCATCCAAAGTTGTTGGCTTTGATTCAGGATGAGTTATTCTGTAACTTGATGCAGTTTGGTATGTCGATGAGCCCTCTGATTCTTTCTACGGTTTGCAGCATCGTTCTTAATCTCTACTTGAGTCTGCGTACTGAGCTTAAGGTACAGCTTGAAGCTTTCTTTTCATGTGTACTTCTGAGGATTGCACAGAGCAAACATGGCTCTTCGTACCAGCAACAGGAGGTTGCTATGGAGGCTCTGGTTGATCTTTGCAGACAACATACTTTCATTTCTGAAGTGTTTGCGAATTTCGATTGTGATATAACCTGCAGTAATGTGTTCGAAGATGTTTCAAACCTGCTATCAAAGAGTGCCTTCCCAGTTAATGGGCCTTTATCCGCTATGCATATACTTGCATTGGATGGGTTAATTTCCATGGTTCAGGGAATGGCTGAAAGGGTTGGTGAGGAATTGTCGGCTTCAGATGTTTCTACACATGACGAAGGATATGAAGCATTCTGGACAGTGCGTTGTGATAATTATGAAGATCCTAATTTTTGGGTTCCCTTTGTCCGAAAGTCAAAGCACATAAAGAAAAAGCTGATGCTTGGAGCTGATCATTTCAACAGCGATCCTAAAAAAGGCTTGCAGCATCTCCAAGCGATGCACTTGTTGCCCGAGGAACTTGATCCAAAGAGTGTGGCATGTTTCTTCAGGTATACATGTGGGTTAGATAAGAACCTCATAGGAGATTTTCTGGGAAATCATGACCAGTTCTGTGTTCAGGTGCTTCATGAGTTTGCCAAGACGTTTGACTTCCAGAACATGAATCTTGATAACGCCCTGCGTCTTTTTGTGGGTACTTTTAGATTGCCTGGCGAGTCACAGAAGATACAGAGGGTGCTTGAGGCGTTTTCTGAGAGATACTATGAGCAGTCACCTCAGATACTGATTGATAAAGATGCTGCCCTCTTGTTATCTTATTCGATTATCTTGCTGAACACAGATCACCACAACACGCAGGTCAAGAAAAAGATGACTGAAGAAGATTTCATCCGTAACAACAGGTGCATAAATGGAGGCGCAGACCTTCCCAGAGAGTACTTATCGGAGCTTTATCACTCAATCTGTGACAGTGAGATTCAGATGATCCCAGATCAGGGAACCGGCTTCCAGATGATGACAGCCAGTCGGTGGATTAGTGTGATTTACAAATCGAAAGAAACCAGTCCTTATATCATATGTGACAGCGCATCTCATCTGGACCGCGACATGTTTTCTATCGTGTTCGGTCCCACAATTGCTGCGACTTCAGTGGTTTTTGAGCAAGCAGAGCAAGAAGATGTTTTGCAGAGATGTGTCGATGGGTTATTAGCCATTGCAAAACTCTCAGCGTATTATCATTTGAATAGTGTTTTGGATGATCTGGTTGTGTCTCTCTGCAAATTCACGCCCTTCTTCGCCCAATTATCTGTTGATGAAGCTGTGCTTGCTCTAGGAGAAGATGCAAAGGCAAGAATGGCTACCGAAGCTGTTTTCTTGATTGCAAATAAGTATGGTGACTATATCAGTTCGGGCTGGAAAAATATACTGGAATGTGTCTTGAGCCTCCACAAACTCCAGATTTTACCAGTTCATATAGCTAGTGATGCAGCGGATGATCCAGAGCCATCAACTAGTAACTCGGAGCAAGAAAAACCTTCAGCAAATCCCGTGTCAGTAGTATCGCAGGTACAACCTTCAGCGACGCCTCGGAAATCGTCTAGTTTTATCGGTCGGTTTAGCCAGCTTTTGTCTTTTGATATGGAGGAGACAAAGCCATTACCAACCGAGGAAGAACTTGCAGCTTATAAACACGCTCGTGGGATAGTGAAAGATTGTCAAATAGATAGCATATTCTCTGACAGCAAGTTTCTTCAAGCTGAGTCTCTGCAACAGCTAGTAAGCTCCCTCATAAAGGCAGCCGAGAAAAACGAAGCTAGTGCGGTCTTTTGCCTTGAGCTTCTGATTGCAGTAACTCTGAACAACCGTGACAGAATCCTACTGATCTGGCAAACCGTTTACGAGCATATCTCGGGTATAGTTCAGTCAACGTCGACACCATGCCCGCTTGTCGAAAAGGCTGTCTTCGGTGTCTTGAAGATTTGTCAGAGATTATTGCCTTACAAGGAGAACCTAACAGACGAGCTTCTGAAATCGCTCCAACTGGTTCTCAAGCTTGATGCAAGAGTCGCTGATGCATACTGCGAACCCATTACACAAGAAGTTGCCCGTCTTGTTAAAGCAAATGCATCTCACGTTAGATCTCATGTTGGTTGGCGAACGATCATATCTCTGTTATCGATCACAGCTCGGCATCCAGAAGCTTCCGATGCTGGATTCGAAGCTCTCCGGTTTATAATGTCGGAAGGAGCTCACTTGTTACCATCGAACTACATTCTCTGTTTGGATGCAGCTAGGCAGTTTGCTGAATCCCGAGTCGGCGAAATCGATCGGTCTATCTCAGCCATCGACTTAATGTCAAACTCCGTGTTCTGTCTCGCGAGATGGTCTCAAGAGGCGAAAAACTCGGTCGGAGAAGATGAAGCTATGACGAAACTGAGCCAAGATATTGGAGAAATGTGGCTCAGGCTTGTGAACAACCTCAAAAGAGTTTGTCTCGATCAACGCGACCAAGTGAGAAACCACGCCATCTTAATGCTGCAAAGATCAATAGCCGGTGCAGACGGGATCATGTTACCGCAGCCTCTATGGTTCCAATGCTTCGATTCCGCGATCTTCCCGTTGCTAGACGAATCGCTCGCTGTTTCGATCGAGAATTCGAGAAAGACCTTCAAGAAAACAGTTGAGGAAACGCTCGTGCTCGCCACGAAGCTCATGTCGAAAGCTTTTCTTCAATCTCTTCAAGACATTTCGCAGCAACCATCGTTCTGCAGACTCTGGCTCGGTGTATTGAACCGTATGGAGACTTACATGTCGACCAAGTTCAGAGGTAAACGCAGCGAGAAAGTCCATGAACTCATACCGGAACTGCTCAAGAACACGTTGCTGGTGATGAAGACGACGGGGGTTTTATTACCGGGTGACGATATCGGAAGTGATAGTTTCTGGCAACTTACTTGGCTTCATGTTAAGAAGATTTCTCCGTCTCTGCAATCTGAAGTTTTCCCTCAAGAGGAGCTTGATCAGTTTCAGAGACGAAACGCGAAGGCTGAGGATACTCCGTTACCGGAAAACGAAACCTGAGACTGAGAGTGGAATAGAGTAAAATTGTTCTTATACAGAAGAAAAAAAGCATATTGAAGAAGTTTTTAGATACTATTATCGGAATTTTTCTTGTTTTGCAGTATAGCGTTTTTGTTTGAATATAGGCGATTATATGATACTTCGGAGTTTGGAGATTTTGGTTTTTCGTTGAAGTTATTATTGATTGGAAATTATATTTGGAAGCGGTTTCTACAGTTGCTAATATTACAGACGGATTAGGATTTTTAGACTTTTGAAAGAAATATACTATTTTATTCTATAAATCAAAAAGTTACAGTAGAACATAACTTGAGGAAAGAAGAACATAGAATAATTTGCTCCCCTGAACACTTTTAAAATGCTATACAAAAACTTGAACCGATTACATGTAGGCGCATGTAGCTAAAAGAAATGTTAATATTAAGCAATATACAGAATGTGATTTTGTTTTCCATGTGAAACAATTCATGTTGCACTTGCACATTGATTCATTCATTCTAATTTCTAAGTACTCGGTTATACCAGAAGTTAGTTCCAACGTAACAAATGTCGTCGTTACTTATGCATGCGACTTCAGCTATGTGTTGTCACCAAGTGTGTGTATTGAAGTTATGTATGCTTTTTGTTTCTATACGTAAACTGTTTGATTATCACTCTCATCCACATCTATTGTTCATAACATGAGATGAATGCACATGGAAAGAGTGAGTGGCTCATCTGTCGATTGGAGAAGATGCAGCCTTTAGATTGTGTTCGGTTTTGATTTTTGTTTACATTGCGCGACGCTTCCACATAAGTCAATTTTTCTTACGAAAAATATTCAAATGAAGAGTTTTATTGGTGCGGAATATGCGAAGAACATTTAAATGCAAGAGGGGGATATATGCATGTCATGATATGCATGACTCATGAGTGTGAAGTGTGAAGTCATTATATTAACAATGACTAAAAAAAATGATGTAAGTCATTAGCCGGAGGTTAAGGTGACACAAAATATCACAAAAAGATAAAATGAAAAGATTAGTTTAGTTATTACGTTAGAGAGCTGTGTTCATCTGTGTGACAGTTGGATATACAAAATCAAAGATAACATTCTTAATTTGGAGTATAATTAATTTTGTAACAATATCAAAGTTTTGTATCGTTATAACATGCCAAAATATTACATGTACATCTTTAATTGGATATTATCATTACAAAATCTACTACATATTAAATCATAAAACGATCTATATTGAGCGAATTTACTCTATTAATTTTGTAAGGAAATAAGTATATATCACTCAAAAAAAAAAATGGCCACGAGGTTGTTTTACCCAAACTTATGTTAAAAAAATAACGAAAATGGACACATATGGGAAAACTTATGTAACAGTGGCGGAGTTAGAATTTTTTTTCATCGGGGTCAATAGTATTTAGTATTTACAACATTATGCAAAAATAGTACTACACAAATACTTTTTTTCTATGCAAGCGCTCTTCTAATTTTTGACGATTGTAATTATAGTTTGTAAACATTTTTTCATTATATAATATAATACTGTGAAAAACTTTACAAAATATTTTTTATTAGTGAACTAAATTTTTTAAATAATTTTTAGTTAACATATTATTATTATAGTTCACAATTTATTTTAAATTAACAGCACAAAAATACTATTTAGTGATTTCTATCTGTTTTATGATCAGTATTACCTAACATTTATTTTGCTTATTAAAGATAAAAAATAATTGATAATTATTTTAATATATTAGAAAAACATTCAAACAAAACTATAATAGTTTCTCAAGTTGTACAACAATGTAGAAAATAAGTTTTAATTTTAATTATAAGAACTATGAATTTAGCATGTCTTAAACATAAAAAGATCATGAGATATATACATATATACAAATTTTAATTTTAATTATAAATCTTTTTGATGTGGTTTAAGTTATTGATGTGGATATAGGTTAAATTTAAAATGTTTAGTAAATATTTTCAATTGGTTAATGTGAGCTTAAATTATGTAGGGATCAGTAACAAAATTTGACCGGGTCAGTATTATAAACTGTAAAAAAATATTATAAATAATTAAAATTCACTGGGATCAGCTGACCCGCCTTCCCCTCACCTGCCTCCGCCCCTGTTATGTAAGACACTTACATAGTATACTCGTTTTCCTTGATATCTAATTATTTATTGTGATATAGGAGTGAGTTGATTCATTATAATTGACTAGGTGATAACCTGTAGGGTGAATAATTTATTATTTATTTAGTTTTTACAATTTAAAAACTAAAACATTGTAAAATATTTTAATCCAATCTTTTTATATAATAAGTTGTTATATTGAAAAAATAATATATTTAAAAAAATATTTTCTGATAAAACTAAAAAATAAGCAAAGTACTAATTGAATGTGTATCTGATCTAAAGACTAGAGAGATAAAAAAAACTAGAATTATCTCTATAAATTTATTTTGAGAACTACATTTATAAATATACTAAAAAAAAAATCAAGAATCTTGCCGAAATGGGTATACAATTTTCCAACTTTTACAACACTTGCTCTTCATAAAAATCTTATTATATAAAGTAAGATGCATCAAAGTTAGTTTTTAACATGATCATGACATGTGTCAATTTAATCGATTAGATTTTAACACGTGTTAAAAAAATTCAATCAATTAGATTTTACGATTAGATTTTAACACGTGTTAAAAAAATTCAATCAATTAGATTTTACCATAATGTTTACATAAATCTAAAAAATAGTTTTAAAAATAAAAAGGAAAATAAGTATATTTTTCAATTACTAATACAAAAAAAAATCAAAAAGGTAAATTAAAAAAATTAAGAAAAAGGAAAATAAATTTTTAATGTTTTTCATTTAAATTAAGGAAATTGTATGATCAATTACTAATACTAAAAGAAAAAATCAAAAAAATTAGTAAAATAAGTTTCTTTTTCCATTGCTAATACCAAAAGAAAAATCAAAAAATTGTAAAGGTAAATAAGAAATTTAAGAAAAAAAAATTTTCTTTTATGTTTTTTTATTTAAATTAAACAAATTGTAATTACTAATACTAAAAGGAATATCAAAAAGGTAAATAATAAGTTTCTTTTATCAAAATTTTTAAAAGGTAAATAATAAGTTTCTTTTATGTTATTCATTTAAGTTTTTTTTTATGTTTTAATTGTTAGAAAAGATTTAACCATTTTTGATATTCGGTTGTTTAGCTAAGGTTTAAAAAATAAAAACGTCAAATTTATCGATTTAGAATACAATAGTAAAATAAAAGCAACTAAGATATATTACAATATAAGAAAAAGAATATAAAATAAAAAGATTTATTTCTATTTAAGAAAAGAAATATATAAAAAAATAGATTAACTATGATATATTTCAATTTAAGAAAAAGAAAATAAAAACAAAAGGATCTATTTCAAAAGAAAAATAAAAAGTAAACTAGATTAACTAGGATATATTTTAATTAAAAAAAAATTATAGATGCTAATGATATGACATTAGACGATGTTAAGATCAATGAGGAGGATGATATCAAGAATCAGGTAGAGATGCTTTTGATACGAGTCTTAAGAAGCATAACTTCTCTAGAGAGCATAGAGATCATATAAAGGAGATGAATGTGAAGAGAAAGAGATATTTTATTTACTTGAAGAGAGTTAATGCAAAGATTGTTAACATATTCGAAGGACTCAAATTAAATACCCAAGTTTTTAATGTAGCGTAACAGAAAACGATAGTTGATAAAGTGTGTGAACTATATGACAAGTAGAGTTAATGTTGCTTAGGATATGCAACAGATTCTATGTTTTGAATATTTTAATGGAAAATAAATGAGAATTAAAATAAATAAATAACTTTTAGGTTTAGATTTTTTTGTTTTTCATATATTTTTTTAGGTAATGATCAGATTTTGCTTTCTATTTTCTTAAAAAATTATTTTAACGGGTTTTAAATTTTATTATTATAATACGCGGATCCTAATCTAGATTTTAATTATGATAAATCTAATTATAATAAATAGGATAATTAAATCTTCAAAAGTTTAGAATAAATATATATATATATAAATATGATCGTGACACGTGACAAGTTAATCAATAATTAAATTATTTTAGAATAAATAAATAAATAAATATATATATATATTAAGTAAATATTAATAAAGTAAATTTTAGAATAAATATATATATATATATATATATATATATATATAAATCATTAGAAATAAATATAATTCATATAAGAGTATTAAAAATATATATATATGTGGATATATTAATAAAAGTAAAAAACAAAATTCCTTATAGATGATTCGATTTTGTTTTTAATTTATTCTTACGGGTTTAAAATATTTTATTAAAATCCGCATATATGCGGGTTCTATTCTAGTTATGAATATAAAATATAATGTTGTATATTTGATCATTCTTTCAATAATAATCCAAAAAACAAAATATTCTAGAGAGTGATGCTGGAAATTTGAAGCATTAAAAGAAAAAAAAGGAGGAAGTATAAACATACTGTATATTCATTCAAATAAGAAAAGGTAAATAGAATGAAAACAGTGAAAGAGAATCATACGAACCGTATATATAAGAAAATTAAATCCCTAAGTATTGTTAGTTTCATTGAGAAAACGATGTTAGGACAAAAATCAATGCACAGTGCCCTACAATTTTTGAAGAAGAAAAAAGCCATAAGCTATGGGAGAATTAATGGAGGTGAAGATAGGATCAGTGCACTGCCAGACGATTTGCTCGATCGGATTTTGTTACTGTTTCCAACAAAAGATGCAGTGGGCCCCATGATTTTGTCGAAACGATGGCTGCCTGTTTGGAAGATGGTGCCACGACTCCACTACAAAGACATCAAAGACGATGGTAATGATCAAAAAAGATTTATTGGCGGTTTATTTGGCCGTTTGTTTGGCAAAAGTGAGCGACAACAGTCTATATGGTGGTTTCTTAACGAGTCGTTGCCACTCCACAAGGCACCTTTATTATATGGATTGGATATAGAACTCGGTCCACATTGTCCTGTTGATGCTGAAGTTGGAGAGTTGATTGCAAATGCTGTTAATGATCGCAGGGTTCTTGAACTATGGTTCGATCTCACGTGGTCTGCTGAGCCTACTATCTTGCCCAAAAGCCTTTATATGTGCGATACTCTTGTGTTGCTACATCTTTCCAACAAGGTTTTTGTAGATGTTTCTTCTCAGGCCTGCCTCCCTTCCCTCACACGTCTTGACCTTGTCTCTGTGACATACAAAGATGAAGATTCTCTTGTTACGCTCTTATCGAGTTGTCCTATTCTCAAACATTTGTATGTGGGGCGACATCACCAAGACAATGTGACAAATTTTAGTGTAAAAGTGCCATCTCTAGAAGCGTTGCTATATAGTAATAAACCAAGAGTATTCAACGAAGAAGAGACTGGAAGATCTTTGGTCATAGGTTCTGCGATTCTAAAGAAATTCGGCCTCGTGGATTATTCCACAGACTCTTGCTCGATTGAGAAAAAGCCTCGCCTTGATAAAGCACTTATCTACGTTGATTCTTACCCTGATGACAAGTTAATGAGATCTCTTTCATCAGTCATGTTTCTCGACTTACTACTGACAATTGCAACGGTACTTCAACCTCATCTTGTTTTTTGTTTATAATTAATTACGATCACAATTAATTATGTGTTATTGCACTCAATTATAGGTTGCATGTTGTGACGCCATTAACTTCTCTCAGCTTATAGAGTGTAAAATACATTTTTATAAGTTAGATTGGTTTGAACCATTTGTGTTGTTGCTTCGGAATTCTCCTAAACTGAAAGCTCTTCTCATCGACCAGGTTCGTACCACACCAGCCTCCCGTGCATGCACTAGTTAATTACTACATTAAAAAGTGAAGCAAACTTGTTAATTAATAACATTCCTTGATGTTGCTTCACAGACATATTATCCAATTGAGGATTTTCCACTTTCGTGGAACCAACCGAGTTCTGTTCCGTTGTGCTTGTCAACCAATCTCGAGATCTTCGAGTGGAACGAATATGGAGGAACAAGCAAAGAGAAAGAAATAGTAAAATACATCTTTGCCAATTCCAAGTGTCTAAAGAGAGCTGGAATCTCCTTGAAAAAATCAGTCTGCAAACGTAAAGAGAGAACGAAAATAATGAAAGAGTTGAAATCCATGTATAGGATTTCAACATCATCTCAGCTTCTCTTCTCCACTCAATTGGAGTTTCTTATGTCCCCTGAAGAAATGCTTGACTAACAAGCTATTATTATTTTATAGCTATTTTTGTTGGTGGTTGGTGATGAAGGATCCATCTGATCAAGTGGATAAACCGAGACTGGTAATGTCTAATTGAGTATCACGGTTTAGTTATGCTCATGGTTTACGGTTAAGTGTCTAAACCGACTCTTTTTTGTAATTGACCTTCATATATAATCAAGACGTATGCGTTGCTCTCTCTAGATCTTAGGTCTTAGGTTAAGGTGAAGAGAGAGCATAGAGAAAGTTGTAATCATCGTTTGTGATTAAGCTTGTTTACACCAGGTCGAGACGTAGGGTATTTATCTCACATCGAGAGCCCGACCTCGTAAATTTCTGTGTCAGTCTTCTTCTTCTCACTTTCTTATCATTTCTCTGTTTTGTCAAAACTTGTTCTCCACGCAAAGTTCCGCCGGTTTTGATTCTACTCGAATCCAGATTTTGGATTGATCGATTTTACTAATTTTTTTTTATTCAGGTTTAATTTTTTGAACTCCAAGATAATTAATTCGTTGGTCTACAGCTCCGGCTATCACCCGCTCCTTCCTAGCCTGAACTTGCTGCATCTGTTCCTATATACTGTGTCCGGCACAGAATCATTGTAAGAGATCTTGCAAGTTTTTGATTACTTAAGATGCAAGAAATTAACTTGATGTGTTGACTATTTTTAAAGAAAATCAACATAAAAAATAACTAACTAAAAAATACAAAAATTTTAAATATGATTAACCATTTTAATTAAATTAAAACACAAAAACAAATTTAACTTGATATTTAAAAAAATTTGTTTTGGAAAATCAACATACAAAATCTAAAAAAAAAAGAAATTATAATTAAAAAATGTCAATGACTCCATAGAATAGTATATTTCAAAATAAAATTGAAATTGATGTTAAAAATATTTAAAAAATGGAAATCAACTTGATATGTAGACTAAAATTTTGGAAAATCAATCTAAAATGTTAACTAACAAAAAAATAAAAATAAAATTGTGTCTTACACAAATGTCAATACATTCACATAATAGTATATGTCAAAATAAATAAATATCAATATCTTATTATATAAAGTAGGATGCGTCAAAGTGGCTAATTCACATGATCGCGACACGTGACAAGTTAATCGATCAAATTTTGGCACATGTCAAATCTTATCTTATGCGTGTCAAATCTTATCTTATAGAAAAAGAATTGTAAAAAAGGAGAAATCTAATAAAAAGGATAAAGCAAATAATCTTTGTAAAGAAAAAAGGAAAGATCAAATAAAAGAATTGTAAAAAGGGAAAATATAATAAAAATCTTATTATATAAAGTAGGATGGGTCAACACACCAAAAAAAGTAGGATGGGTCAAAGTGGCTAATTCACATGATTGCGACACGTGACAAGTTAATCGATCAAATTTTGACACGTGTCAAATCTTATCTTATGCGTGTCAAATCTTATCTTATAGAAAAAGAATTACAAAAAATGATAAATCTAATAAAAAGGCTAAAGCAAATAATATTTGTAAAGAAAAAAGGAAAGATCAAATAAAAGAATTGCAAAAAGGGAAATTATAATAAAAAGGATAAATCAAATAATATTTGTAAAGAAAAAAGGAAATACAAAAATAAGGAAAGGTCAAATAAAAAATAAAATTTAACAACAAAATGTAAATATAAATAAAGAATAAATCAAATCATATTTGTATAAAAAAAAATTAAGAAAAAGATCAAATAAAAAGATTAAGATGAAAACAATGTTTCAAGATTACAAATAGATTTAATAAAAAGAAAACAAAACAAAAGGATCTATTTCAATTTAAGAAAAATAAAAACAAATAGTAAATTAGATTAACTAGGACATATTTCAATTAAAAAAAAAATCTAGATGCTAATGATATGGTATTAGACGATGATGAACTCAATGAATAGAAAGATAGCAATAATCATGTAAAGATCTTTTTGATGCGAGTTTTGTGAAGCATAACTTATCTAGAGAGCATAGAGATCATATACGGGAGATGAATTTGAAGAGAAAGAGAGATTTTATTTGCTTGAAAAAGAGTTAATGGAGATCGTTAACATGCTCGAAGGATTCTAATTGCATACCCAAGTTTTTAACGCAGCAGAATATAAAAAGATAGTTAATAAAGTGTGTGAACTATATGAGAAGTATGGTTAATTTTGCTTAGGATCCGCAACACATTTTGTGTTTTTAATATTTTAATTAAAAATAAATGAAAATTCAAATAAATAAATAACTCTTAGATTTAGATTTTGTGTTTTCCATATTTTTTTCGTAGTGATCAGATTTTATTTTAGATTTTTTAAAAAAAATATTTTAACGAGTTTTAAAATTTATTATTATAAACCTGCGTATACGCGGATCCTAATATAGATTTAATTATGATAAAAGTAGGATAAATAATTCGGAAAATTTTTAGAATAAATAATTATATCTATATATAGATAAGACATGAGAAGTAAATATAATTCATCATATAAGAATATTAAAATATATATGTTTGGAAATATTAATAAAATTTTATTTTATTTTGTTCCTTATAGATTATCCGATTTTGTTTTCAATTTATTTTAACGAATTTAAAATATCTTATTAAAAACCCGCATATATGCGGATCCTATTCTAGTTAAAATATAAAAAATATAGAAATCGTATTTCTTTTTTTTTTTGTCAACAAAAAGTGTATTTCTTATAATAAATTACTAATCTATAAGCTAAATAATAAAAAAATAATAAAGTATATCTCAAAAAATATCAATAACTCCATAGAATAGTATATGTCAAAATAAAATGAAAATCATTGTTAAAATATTAAAAATAGAAATTAACTTGATGTGTAGACTAATTTTTTTGGAAATCAACATAAAAGGTAACTAACAAAACAAATATAAATATGGTAAATATGATTAACATTTTAATTAAATTTTTTAAAAAAAATTAACTTGATAAATTAAAATTTTTTAGAAAATCATATAAAATCTAAATAACAAAATATAAAGAAATTATATCTTAAAACATGTAAATAACTTCATAGAATAATATACGTCAAAATAAAATGGAAATCAATGTTAAAAATATTAAAAAATGAAGAGCAAGTGTTGCAAAAGTTGGAAATGTTGCAAAGATAGTATTAAATGTGTCACATATTTAATCACGTTTTTGTACAAAAAATTTCTTCAAAATCAGCCATAAATTCATGAACGTTGAATGTTTGTTGCAAAATAAACAAGAAGTATTTTTGCGTTGTAAAAAAATTGCAATTTTGTAAGGAAAATTTCAACAAATGTTTTTGTCACAGTTTTGCAATAGATTTACAATAAAATTGTGATGGTTATTTATTATTGCAAAAATGTCTCAAAAATTGTTGCAAACTCCTGAATGTTGTAAAAAGTTTGTTGCAATATCACTATTTTCTTGTAGTGGTGGTTCTTAATTTTTCTCTTATTTTTTCTAATAATCCATGGTTGATAATCCATGGTTGAAACAATATACCATATGCTTGTTTTTGTGTGGTTGTTGTTGTTGTGTGTGTGTTTTGTGAGATCATCTTATGGTTGTTGAAACAATATTTGTTTTTTTTTTTATGGATATGTATTGTTCAATTTAAGTACTTTCTCTTTCTACACTTTTCTTTCTGTTAGGTTTCAATCTACGTTGAAATTACTTTTGCCATGCAAATTTAAAGACACGGCTAAACAAAATATTTGTAATGTCCGAATTAATCTAAATTCACAAATTTACGTATATAAATAAATCCTCATGCTCAACCGCATCGTGAAAATCATATCATTCTCATTATTTTCTAGAGAATTGTAGAAAATAATGAAAACCCTTGTTTCAAAAAAGAAAAGAAAAGAAAAGTTGAAAAGAAGAAGTTTAAAAAGATAAGCAATGCATTTAAAAGGTTTTCCAAAAAAAAAAAGACATCTTATAGGAAAAAAACCAAGTGTAAGATACAAATGTTATAAATATTATTATTTTTGTGCTAAAATATATAAATATTATTTTAATATAAAAAATAAATCAAATAATTCACCCTCATTTTTTTCCAAATATTCATTCAAATTTCAAATAGATCAATAAATTCTTACGAAATAATTCAACAGTTAAATTGTGCAATAGCAACACTGGGAAAAAAAACAAATTAATATGATCTATTACAAAAAAAATGTCTTTTTGGATCTTATATATATATGTACTCATTTGTTTGTACTACCGCGCATATAAGTGCCCTTGAGGAGAGTAGTATTTTCAAATTTTAAAACTCGTGCTATCAGTGATATAACATACAAAATTCTTAATTATATTCAAGAATTATTGCAAATGAGGTATGAATATTTTTTTTTTTTTTGTTAATGACAAAGAGCATGAAATTTAGATTAAAAATAAAGAAATGAAATTGCAAACCTTGAAGTCAAATACAAACGCTCTCATAGTTCGTTTGACAGAAAACAGCGACGAGAAAAATGTAAAGATATAGGATGCAAACTTCACGCATGGTCGGGTTGGAGACGATGCAACATTAGTCAATTGTATTTTTATGATGCCAAGGCATAGGCTACAAAGAAGTAACTCACTCATCTTTAATTGAGAGGGCGAAAGTAAGCATAGGCTGCAAAGAAAGCTTGGTAAGATGGTAACGAGAAGAAGCATCAAAGCAGGCACAAGATGATAGAAATGCCCACGGACTGTTGAAATGTGTGTATTTGAATCCTGCCCATTGTACGTGGTACCCTTGTGAAGTGTACTTGTTCACTCCCTCGAACACATTTGACAAGAAACTCTTGGATATTCGAAAACGCAACGTCTTTGCCTGTGTTCTTGAAGAACAAAAGACACTTGTCCTCCTGTCCCGAAATAGTTCTCTATGATCCCTTTCTCGCTTAAGAACGTTGCATCCTCTTCAGAGTTTATGAGACAACCCATGAAAGTAACATAGCTTGTCATTTCGGTGGAGCATCTCATATTAAACTGTTCAAAGGCGATACAGTTGACCAAAAGAGAGCTGAAAAAGTCATCAAATGTTAGTTTTGGTATTTCAAGCACACCGTTCTTGAGAGTTATCTCAAGCGGTGTCTCAAATTTCTCTTTTCCCTTGAACTCTATTCCTCTCAGTCGAAGTTTCTTGGCTGAGACAATCAGACTGAGAAATGGTCGAAGAGGCGGTGTTGGTGTATCCGCTTGCTGTGGTTGATTAGGTATGTAAGTTTTACGGATGAGATCTAGAAGATGACTTGCATCAAGATTCTTTCTTTTTTCCCAAGATTCTTTTGGCCTTTTTATTGAATAGCTAAAGAATGCAAAGATCATCTCGTTTAGGATACTGGAAGGAAATAATTTCGACGTCTTAAGGAGATCTTGAAGAACGAAAAGCGGAACCTGGTTTTCAAGGAGGAGAAGATCACTTCGAAGAGTTGGTAGAATCCATCTCAACGTGAAAATCGGATCGTTAGAGTAATTCTTACGCCAACTCTTCTTTGAAACTACCATCAACAACGTGAGGATGAAGCAACCGTCAAGAATCATCATATAGATCAGCTTTTCGCTATCAAACGTTAGATCCTCTTAATAGGAACCTCTTATTCTCTGTTCCATCCCCGAGACCACTTCGCGCAAATGCATCAAGCACACCTCCTTTTCCTTTATCTTTGGACAAAAAGATATCAAGATATCGTTGTTTGTGCTCCTGGATCATCTGAAGATGATCTTTAGCATCTTTACCATCCCAATGATGGTAAGGACCGATCGAGACGATCTTCGGTTTGTAGGCTGATTCATTGGCTTGGACAAGAGTGTGAGGGATTCTGAAGATGCAACAAGTTTGATCACCCGCTGATTTCTTCAGACGTTTGGGGGAATTTAGAGGGTTTTCAACTTGTATGATGCAACAAGAGGAATCGTTTTCTGTAACAGAGATTATTGTGCTTCTTCCAGTGGCTTGGCTCGAAGAATTCATGGCTATCTATTTCTGAAAATTTCTTTTTTCTTGACAAGAAAATGTCAAATGGTTTTTAAACCTTAAAACGAAAAAAAAAATGATTATTTTCGAATGATTATTTCCAAATGATTTTTGTAAGACGGCATGATTAATGTCAAATGATTAATGAATTCATATTTTCAAAGGAGAATAAAATGCAAGTTCGTCATGTAAATTAATTTCGTCACCCAATGCCTCTAAGAACAGGTCAATCTAGAAATGTTTTATATCACACCAGCTTCTCTTCTATCAGATTATATATCTCGGTTTAGTTGATTATTAGAGTCGGTTTAGTTATCTTTGGTTTACTGTTTTAATATTATGTATTTAAGGGCTCGATAGTCCTCTTAATTATACTAATGAAGGATTCTTCAATCGATTCTCTCTAGAATCTGAAATCTTCCAATATATTAACAAAGCCATGCAGATGCTCCACCAAGACAAGGCTCTCTGCTGCCTTCTCCTACTTCTGGTAATCAATCCATCGTCTGAAGATTGAATAAACACGTGTATTCATTTAAAAAAACGAAGAAGAAGATAAATTGACTAATTTCTTTTATTAGTATGTGAAACTGAGAGAAACAATCCCAAAATTAGTTCTCTATTTATTTTATGATGTAGTTTAACATTGTCTACCATTAATTTTTCACCAAATTAAGTGAACTGATAACATCACCATAGAATTTGATGGTTCTCAAAAATATGTAATAGAACATTGACATGTGTGCTTTTTGCATCATTTCAACGTTGATTTTCTTTCGTTCTTTTTACATTTTGCACTCTTTTGTAACAAAAAAACATGCATTTGAGTCTTGCTTTCTCTTGTCATGCATCCTAGGATCCTAGGTTGTAAATATTGCGAATAGTGAAGTGAAGTGAAGTCAAGCTTCTAGAGACCACATAATACGAACGATCCATGCGATGACCCAAGGCGAGCTGCTCACAAACTATCTGTGAAGAACACATCTCTAAATTCTAATGATCAGTGTCTACGACCAAATACATTTAAAATGTCCCAATATTGGGAGAGTCTAACTTTTTGTATATTCTTCAAGTTCAGTTTGCATTATTAATCTAACACGTTACACATGTTGTGTTTCCCTTTTCTTTCATTTTTGACATAGCAAGCATATTGCTTTGTGGATATCAATGATCTCAATTTTGGCCTCACCTAACAATATTTATGAGTTAAGCTACTTTAAAATCTCAAATTTCATTTAAATAAATATTTTCCTTTGATTATATACGTTCTTCCCTCTTTGAGTTGTAACTAATATTTATCTCATTCATGTAATTTTTTTTTGTTAATGCACAAACAATGGATTGAATCTACTCAGATAAGTTATAATGTGCGAAGAATGCCGTTAGAAACCGAGGGAACGGCTTATTAATGGACAATCCAGAAGGTTCAATTTGAAGGAGACTGTAAGATTCTTATTCATCAGCTTCAGGGAGAAATGATAGATTACAACATTATCAATCTCTGCAAAGATATCCTACTATGGGCTTCTCACTTTGAAGAACATCATTTCATGCTAACAATGAAGTAGCACACGGCTTGATGTCCTTCTCTTTGGTTCATGAATTACATCATTACTCCCCTCGCCAAAAAGAAGCTTGTCCTCAAGATTCATGTGTCGGGAAACTCCGTTTCATCTGATCCAAGTTCTCCCAAATAGCGTCATCAAGAGCAAGTCCTTGCCAAAGAACGTGAGCTTTCCTTTGTATGTGTCCCATCGTATACAACGTCGCAGAACTCCAAGATCTTTTCTGGGTTGAGTTTGAGCTATCTAAGGTTCAAGTATCTGAGCCGAGACGTCGCTTAAGGAGAAAAACGTGAAAAACAGAGTGGACTTTCGAGCCTTCAGGGAGTTTCAAACGATATGCCACTGGTCCAATGCGAGCTTCGATTTGAAAAGGCCCAAAATAACGTGTAGACAGCTTCTGTGCTGGCGATAAGGGTGAAGTTTGAGAAAAAAAAACTAATCGCCCACATTGAATGAAACATCACGTCTCTTTGCATCAGATGTCTGCTTCATACGATTGTTTAACTTCTCCAAATGGTGCTTTAGTTCCTTTAGCAACTCATCACGTGCGTACTACCAGCTGCTCGTCGAGCTCCAAAATTGGTCTATTACCCATCTCATATCCCACCAATGGTGGCGGATCGGGACCGTAAACCGCCTTGAATGGTGTCATGCCGGTGGAAGAGTGTCCATCGGTTTGTGGGTGGTACGCCGAGGACATTCGAAGCTTCGTTTCCTTCCTGACAAACGCCAAAGATCACGACAAAAAGCACTCACAAAGACAGGATCTCGACCACTTACAATCGGGACGCCATGGAGTTTGACAATGTTGTCCACAAACTTAGCCGCCACCGAACGTGCGGTAATATGGATGAGACAACGGAATGAGATCGTATTGGAAACCACTTCAGGTAATAAAAGCCAGCTTTTCTAGGCAACAAAACATATATTCGAGGTACCTTAATGTTAATTTATATACAAAGTAACTACAAAGCATTTGCAAATCTCATATCTCACGGACATAAAAAGTTCGAATAATTCTCGAGTAAAAAGGTGGAAAGAATGATCCGCTTTGTGCCACCACATGGCTGCATTCAGTACTTATACAGAGTTTATCTGAGCTGTCATACCTGAGACAGCTGAATACTTTACGAGAGGAAAGGCAGCCGAATCCGAAGCCTTTTCCACTTGCTCCGAGACAGGGACGGACGCAGGCCTAGTATATGTTCCGGCATGAAGTCATGCCGCGTCAATATACCCACCAGTGGAGGTCTCTGCAACAGTCACAAAGGCATTTGATACAACCAAAGTATAGAATTGCATATTTCATTTACTTGTCTCTTTAAATCACGGATGAACCAAGTAAACAAGAGCTATCAGAGATACAGAGAGAGAGCCAAGTGATGGTTCGAGACTCGAGTTCCCTAAACTCTCCTAAATCCCAAAACCAATGATCAAATTTCAAAAGACTCTATTATATTGTTATTTATACGATTCCTTTATATTGTAGTGCCTATCAAGATCAAAAAAAGGTGATGATAAGAGACAGGGAAAAGGAGAAACCAAGATCACTTACGTTGGAGATTTTTGGTATGACCAGTAAGTGCCTTAGACCAACCTCACGGAAGAGGAGAAGGGCCTTTGCAAGTGACATCGTCTCCAAAACAGTGTAAGGAGAAGCATTAGAGAATGGATGTAAATCCAGATACATATTCAACTCTTCCTCGCTTAATTCCATATCTCCTATTCTATCTCCCCTCCCAGAACCCTTCTTAGCAAACTCATCTGCCTTGAATTGGCCAAGGGTCTTGGAATCAAAAGCCGTTGGACTAGACAAGAAAACTCGCTTCTTTAGCAAAGTCAAAATATGAGTCCGGAGAATTAAACCGTATAGAACAGGAACTGAAGCGAGTGGCGGCCCATCAACCACAGGGAAGCCATTATGATTGATGGATTTGAGAACGTGTACAATAGTCTCGATTTTCTCGATGCCATTGAAGACTTGAAGCGGACCTGTGACTACATCACCTACTGTAAGCTGCCTCATGTAAGGCTCGGCATGGTTATAGAGGTAAGGAAACCCTTTTATCTTCATGATGAGATTATAGATGTTAGCGTTGAAAGCATCAGCAACTGTTTTGGAAATCAGCAGGACGATCATCATCATAGGTAGTAGCAGCAGATTATTTGTCAGCTCAAGGAGAATAACACACAAGGAAACTGTCATCCTCATTGACCCGCCAAGAAACGATGCAGCACCGAGCACAGCAAATAGACCATTATTGAGATTTGAGTTTGAACCAAGGAGCATCCCTACAAGCCGTCCATACGATGCTCCTGTCACGATGACGGGCACAAAGAGCCCCGCTGGAGCAACAATGCCATAGCTGAGGATGCTGAGGAAGAAGCAGGTGACGAAAAACACAAGAACCGACAAATAATGGAACTCCAAGTCCGTGTTTTTGCTGAAGAGGTTTTTGATGGCGTCGTCATTTGTGTTGAAAATGAGGCTAGCTAGATCATTGTAGTGACCAGGAGGGCATTGGTATTTTTTAAAGTTGCCAGACCGGCCAATTGTAGGGCACTCCTCAAAGGCACCGACAGGGCAAGGTTGGCATGATGCAAGAAACGGTAATCCGAAAAGTAAGCAGGACGTGAAGATCGATATCGCGCAAGCGAGGATGATTTTCCAAGCAACCCCTTTTCTGAACAGAAGAAAATGTTGACAATCAAAGATATTATTTACATATGAGTATGATGTGTTTGTATCATAAATATATCCAAGAAGCTAAGCTTACTCATATATGTAGTTGTAAGCACGCAGGACTTTCTCCAGCAGAAAGTTGTAAAAGCTTCCTAAAACACCACCGACAACTCCAAGGAAAAGAACAGGAAGAACATCTCCTAAATTATATGACGCGTTTTCTGAATAGACATCAAACATTATCAAGCCTCCTTTACCAAATAGACCGCACTTTCCACTTAAACACACATCAATCAGAGCCCTGAGGACAACTGCCACAACAGCTGTTGAAAAGAAGGTTCTCCATAACAGTGCACTCCTCCACCTACAACGAAAAAAATTCCCAAATCCTAGCTTGAGCCGATCAGACCAACAACAAAACGGCTAACATTGAGCTCAAGATAACTTGAACATACCAAGATGACATCTCTTCAAGCGCGAACAAGACACCACCTACCGGGGCACGAAACGAGGCAGCAATACCAGCAGCTGAACCACAAGTTACAAGATCTCTTCGGTCTCTGTCATTGTTGAAGAATCTAAGCCATTTCCAAGTCAGTCCATATCTTTTGGAGCCGCCCTGACCAAGTATGGCTGCAACACAAGCACCGGTGTGCACCATAGGCCCTGCTTTACCTATGAGTAGAGAAGCTGACACTGCAGCTATGTTCCCAATGATCTGTATCCCCAAACAAAGAGAGATGAAAACAAATATTTCCAACATAAACTTGCAAAAAAAATTCAAGCTCTATTGCTCTCCAAAATGCTTTACCTTAACGACCAAAGTGCGAATTGAGAATATCTCTGGTGCATCTACACCGTTCAGATAGGCCTTAACTTCCGGTATACCGGAACCCGCCGCAGCAGGCGCAACAAAAGCGGTGATCACCGACGCAAAGAGAGTAAGAACCAGGTTTGTAACAGTGAAAACGAAAAATCCCATACTGAACCTGTGAAGCAATTGTAATTATTTCCGTTCAAGAGCCAATCATTAACATTGCAAAAAAAAACAGCGAGAAAAAAATTTGGAAAGAGCAGAGTCACACCTTCCGGCTAACATCATGTTAGAAGTAACGACGAACTTTACACCGGCGAGATTCTCGACGGCGAGATTGTTGGCGAATCCGATGAGACTAACGATAATCCCGATGAAAAAGCAAAACAGCCACTTCATGAACACGTATTGGAAAATCTGTGTCTTACTACGAGCTCTCCAATCCTGCTTGAAGAAATCATTCTCCGCGATCCTAAATCAGAGTAACCAAAACAAAGTTAGGGAGATGAAGTTGAGGAAGATGAAGCAATGATTCATAGGAGTTGTCGTAGTACTCGTAATCGAGGCTTTCGATTGGACAGACGTTGGAACCGACGATGGCGACTTGAGAGGAAGAGTTGGTTGCGTGACGGAGGACGGGAAGTAGCGGAACGGCGACGGAGACTTCCGTCGTGGACTCCGGCATATCAACAAGCGAATGCTTCTCCAAGAAAATTGATTTTTTTCACGGCATCGGAGAATTGGGAAGATAATGATGAAGATGATGATGATCTTTTGGACTCTTCACTGCATAGCGAGACAGTTACAGGTCAACTCAAGAGTGAAATAATTATTGTCCAAAACAAGATATGAAATGGGCTTCTAAATATTTTAACAATGCCAATTTGTTTGGGCCTAATTGGGCCTAAGAATTTTTTAAAATGTGGAAAGCCTTGAGATATCCCCCAATGCTAAAGTTCCTCAGAACAAAGCAACGACCAAGTGATAATCGTCAAGTGATAATCGTCAACGATGTATAATCCTTGGATTAAACAAAACACAAAAAATGAAATTCCTTTAGTGCTTCTTTTCATAAGTGAACCCATTCAACTGATCTCTGTCAACAATCACACAACACAAAACCTCATATTCTTAAATCCTAATTGAAATAGAAAACGTGGATTTTCCAAAAATATGAATCTCAATTAAAACTTAGAGAAAGATCGGAGCAAAAAAACATCCTTGTGAATATCTCAGACAAGATTTCGTCTCACGCACGGTCACTAAAGATATGATTATGAATTTGGCTACTAAAGATGACGAAATCACATATGATTAAGCTTTCTTAATTTGTCTTCACACAGCACCTTTTAATCAGAATCTGATTAAGCTTTCTTACATCATACGAACGCGAGATGAGCATCGAACAACACTAGCGAGCCCAAAACAACACTAACGAGTCCAACGAATAACCTCTCAGATGAAACAAAATCTGAAACTTTCAACCCACTAAATCCTCGAAAGAGAAAGATGATCCGAAACGTAGAAATTAAAATTGAAGATTTGAAGCTCACGTACCTTGAAAACCCAGAAACTAAAACTTGCTAAGCTAAGCTTGAATCAAAGCGAAATCAAATTGCAATTCGGATCTTTCCAGCAGATTAGGGGTTTGAGATGCAAATCTCCAAACCCCAGAAATTAAAATTTTGCATCGAAGTCAAAAATAATTGTTTGTCGACAGTGTGTGAAGATTTTCCGCTGATGATGTGGCCGGGAAAATACTATCCAGTATCCACCACCACTGAGATGACAACGGAAATTTATTAAAATTATTATGATTATTATTACGGATACAAAATTAATAATTCTAATGGGCCTACAGGTGAGAAATCCTTAATTGTTTTAATGGGCCTTAGAAATTGACATTCAGCCCAATAGGAGTACTTTTGGTATCAATATTTTGGAATATACATACATTTTCATTTTAAACCAAATATTGAAAGAAATAGGAATAAAAGATAACAACCACGTTTACTTTTATTCAATGTTTTAAAAATCGGATCGACCAACCGAGTTCGACCATAAACCGAACATTTGACCGGGTTAGATTTTTATAAAACATTATTTGAGGACAAAGAAAAGAAAATACATAGATGATAGAACAAAGAGAATACAAAGTTATATGTAATTAAAATTTAAATAATATAGTCACTCAATATTATTTGGGTTTTGAATTTGAATTTTGAGAAAATTACCTAGAGTAATTGTATAAAAGTATCTTTATTAGTACTAATATTAATATTGTTGTAATAGGGTCTAACTAAGTTGTCAAAAGACATATTAACCGAAAGGGTCTATTATATTACCAGATTACCATAAAACTTTTTAAAATGAAAATTTTGAAAAGTAAATAATCCTTTTACATTTTTTGGGAAAAGATTCGGTTAGGTTTTGCAGCGGCAAGTGGAGAAATCGGGTCTCGAGCGAGGACAGAGACGCCGTATAGGCGAAGAATAGCTAGAGGCGACGGCGAAGTAGCGGCGTGGAGAGAAACAGTTTAGGAAAGTGTTGAAATGTTAACCCTAATTTTGTTTAATTTTTGTAGGAATAGGTGGAAGGATTCTGGGGAGGCAAATCGAAGTTATTGTCACTGAGACTACCATTCCAGTAAGGATTCGGGTATTTAGTAAAAGTTTGGGGGTAAAATATCGTAGCCGGTGAGGGTAGAGTTTTTTTGCGAGAAAATTGTGGATCAAAGGCTCAAATGCCCTTATCTATTAAAACAAAATCTCATTACCCCTCTCATAATCTCACTACCCCTTCCTATTTTCCTCCCTCTTTTACCCTCACTCCCTTCCTTCTCTTTAAATAAATCGAAAATCAATAACTAAATATATTAATATTTAATTAAAAAAGAAAAACATAATATTAAATTCAATTTCAACCATTTTAATTACCAATGGACCCCACTATTCAATTTTTCTTCTTCATTCTCTCCAAAAACCGATATTTTCCATCTCTTTTATAATTGAAGCTCCATTAAATTTTCAAAATATTAGTTTTTTTTTCAGCTGCGGACGCAATATTTTATGAATAGATTAATTGCGCTTTAAATCATACTAAATCGTGTTTAGGAATAGAATAGATGCACATTGAATCATAAAGTAAATTGTGCATTGTCTAATTTTTTTTGGGTCATTGGATTTTTAAAATTATTTCATAAATTGATTAGATAGGATCTTACATTGGTAAATAAAGACAACTAGGGTTTAAGAATAATAGTAGTCTAGCTTTATTTATGTTTCCGTAACGCATTTGTCTGTACATTTTGTCTTGCGAATATTAGGCATAACTAGTATAACTGTGAGAATTCATAACTCATTTTTGATTTGATTTTATAAATTTTTTAGAAAAATAAATAGACAATACGAAACAAAAAAAATTTACGTTAGATAAGTGACCATTTAATGTTAAAAAACATATTAAATAGGTAAACTAAATTTATAGCATAATAGTTTGTTATTAGAATATTTACACAACAAACACCTTACACTTTTAAGATCACTTTGTTAATATTAACCACCTTAAGATGCAAAAGACACATAAAATGAGTTTCAAAACATATTAATGCATAAAACCATCAAAAACATACTTTAACTCACTAAAATTATATGTAAAACTAAAAATATAAATTTTATGGCTAAGTAAAACTAATTAAAATTGAAAACACCAAAAAGTACAACTATTTACAAATCGGTATAACTAGAATCTTGTGGATAACTAAGTGTAATTTTGACGGCGCCCACTAAAGCAAAAAACGGCGCACGTGTCAATATGGCGGCGCACATGTGTTTTTTTAACATAATTTTAGCGGAACACTATAATTCATTTTTGTTATTTTCTGTCGTGGTACAACTATGTATAACTAGTTTTATGTATGGTATAACTAAGTTTAATTGTATTTGAAAAAACATATATATATATATATATATAACCCAATATCTATCTCATATATTAAATAATAAATACATATTGAAACATCTAAATTTGTGGTTTTCATTTATTTTAATCATAATTTTGGAGGATCACTATTTAATTTTTGTTTCTCCCAAATTCTAAAATTTCTAGGGTTTCACTTTTCTCCATTTACTCTCTCTTCTACCAAGTTCATCTTCTTCTTCCTCCATTGCAATTATGTGTTTAACTAATTTAACGTGAAAATCATCAAAGGTACAATTATGTGTATACGAGTACTACTAAAAGATCCAATACACACTGAAATCTCTTAGTTGTTCCGAGTTGTTCTCAGTTGTTCCATTAGTATCGAAATGTCTTTGTTTTTAACTGTAATCCACAAAACCAGCATCCATCTCTCTGCAATACTCTTCAATATGAGAAGCAAGAGATGAGTTTGGTCTGACCAGAGCCAATTTCGCCATCATCCCAAAATCATCTTTATCTCCCCCAAAGTCCAATTTCCAAAAAAAATCAAAAATCAAAAAGAGAGAGAAGCGAGAAAAAAATCCGAATGGATCATCTTCAATCCTGACAGCACGGAACCCTCTCTTCCCTCAAAACCCCCAAAATTCTTGGACAAAAGTCTTCAAAAATCATTAATTGATTATTCCTGCAAAGAATCGAGAGTTGGAGGGATTTGGGGATTTTTTGGAGAAGGGAGAAGGATCCAAACAAGAAGACGAAAGAAAAAAAAAGATTTGGGGATTTTTTTTGTTTTGTTATTTTCTTTTCAATCAATTTATGAAATAGGATGGATGACGACGAAAATTAAAGAATTAGAAATTTTGGGGATTTTGGTGGTCCCTACGAATAAATATTAAATTAAATGGAAGGATCCAAAGTTGGTATGGGCTTGGGTGGGTAATCCGAATGTAGTATGGTTTGATATGCAATTTCTTAGATTCATTAAGGGTGTAAAAGACTTAACATACATTTTGGTTTAAAAAAATATATTAAAAAAATGATTAAACATAACGGGGGGTATTCCGGATTATGTCGTGATCAATAGGGGCATCTCAGCTTTTGATCCGAAAATTGTAAATGGTTGGTTTATCATATACCCATTTATTTGTACTACCACCCATATAAGTGATATAGCATAAACAATTCTTATATTCGAGAATTATCTCAAATGAGATATGAAAGTTTCTTTGTTGATGACAAAGAAAATAAAATTTAGACTAAAAACAAAGAAATGAAACTGCAAACCTTGAAGTCAAATACAAATGCTCATAGCTGGTATAATATAGAAAACAGCGACAAGAAAAATGTAAATATAGGATGAAAGCTTCACGCATGATCGGGTTGGAGACGATGCAACGTTAGTGAGAGCCACGCCAATTGTATTTTTCACGAAGCCAAGGCATAGGCTACAAAGAACTACCTCAATCGTCTTTAAGTGGGAGGGCGAACGTAAGCATAGGCTGCAAAGAAAGCTTGGAAGATGGTAACGAGAAGAAGCATCAAAGCAGCACAAGATGATAAAAATGCCCACGGACTGTTGAAATGTGTGTACTTGAATCCTGCCCATTGTACGTGGTACCCTTGAGAGGTGTACTTGTTCACTCCCTCGAACACATTTGACAAGAAACTCTTGGATATTGAAAACGCAACGTCTTTGCCTGTGTTCTTGAAGAACAAAGATACTTGTTCTCCTGTCCCGAAAGAGTTCTCTATGATTCCTTTCTCGCTTAAGAACGTTGCATCCTCCTCAGAGTTTATAAGACAACCCATGAAAGTAACATAGCTTGTCATTTCGGTGGAGCATCTCATATTAAACTGCTCAAAGGCGACACAGTTGACCAAAAGAAAGCTAAAAAAGTCATCAAATGTTAGTTTTGGTATTTCAAGCACACCGTTCTTGAGAGTTATCTCAAGCGGTGTCTCAAATTTCTCTTTTCCCTTGAACTCTATTCCTCTCAGCCGAAGTTTCTTGGCTGAGACAATCAGACTGAGAAAAGGTCGAAGAGGCGGTGTTGGTGTATCCGCTTGCTGTGGTTGATTAGGTATGTAAGTTTTACGGATGAGATCTAGAAGATGACTTGCATCAAGATTCTTTCTTTTTTCCCAAGATTCTTTTGGCCTTTTTATCGAATAGCTAAAGAATAGAAAGATCATCTCGTATAGGCTACTAGAAGGAAATAATTTCGATGTCTTAAGGAGATCTTGAAGAACGAAAAGCGGAACCTGGTTTTCAAGGAGGAGAAGATCACTTCGAAGAGATGGTAGAATCCATCTCAACGTGAAAATCGGGTCGTTAGAGTAATTCTTACGCCAACTCTTCTTTGAAACTACCATCAACAACGTGAGGATGAAGCAACCATCAAGAATCATCATGTCGATCAGCTTCTCGCTATCAAACTTTAGATCCTCTGAATATGAACCTCTTATTCTCTGTTCCATCCCCGAGACCACTTCTCGCAAATGCATCAAACACACCTCCTTTTCCTTTATCTTGGACAAAAAGATATCAAGATATCGTTGTTTGTGCTCCTGGATCATCTAAAGATGATCTTTAACATCTTCACCACCGCAATGATGGTAAGGACCGATCGAGACAATCTTCGGTTTGTAGGCTGTTTCATTGGCTTGGACAAGAGTGTGAGGGATTCTGAAGATGCAACAAGATTGACCACCCGCTGATTTCTTCAGACGTTTGGGGGAATTTAGGGGGTTTTCAACTTGTATGATGCAACAAGAGGAATCGTTTTCTGTAACAGAGATTGTTATGCTTCG
This sequence comes from Alliaria petiolata, assembly GCA_020283515.1. Lineage (NCBI taxonomy): Eukaryota > Viridiplantae > Streptophyta > Magnoliopsida > Brassicales > Brassicaceae > Alliaria > Alliaria petiolata. Next base: position 33,878,688 of record JAHZTW010000001.1, read on the forward strand.
TCCAGTGGCTTGGCTCGAAGAATTCATGGCTATCTATTTCTGGAAATTTCCCTTTTCTTGACAAGAAAATGTCCAATGGTACATTAAAACGATTTTTTCAAACATTATTTTTTTCAAATGATTTTTTCCAAATGATTATTGTAAGAAGGCATGATTAATGAATTCATATTTTCAAAGGAGAATAAAATGCGAGTTCGTCATGTAATTTCGTCACCCAATGCCTCTAGGAACAGGTCAATCTAGAAATGTTTATATCACACCAGCCAGGCCGGCTTTAGGCATAGCCTAATGAAACATTAACTTAGAGCTCATAAATTTCTTTTTAGTATTACAAAAAAGCCTCCAATTTTATTGTTAGTAACAAAAAGCCCCCAAAACTTTTAAAATTTTCAAACCCCCTAAAACGTTTTTTTTTTTTACTTAATCCTCCAAATTTTCAGGAGCGGCCCTGACCAACTCTCTTCTATTAGATTATATATCTCGGTTTAGTTGATTATTAGAATGGGTTTAGTTATCTTCGGTTTACTGTTTTAATATTGTGTATTTAAGGACTCGATAGTCCTCTTATTCATATTAATGAAGGATTTTACAATCGATTCTCTCTAGAATCTGAAGAGAGAATCTGAAATCTTCCAATATATTAACAAGGCTCTATGCTGCCTTCTCCCACTTCTGGTAATCAATCCATCGTCTGAAGATTGAAAAAACACATGTATTCATTTTTTTTTAAAAGGAAGATAAATTGACTAATTTATTTTATTAGTATGTGAAACTGAGGAACAATCCCAAAAGTTCTCTATTTATTTTATGATGTAGTAATATATTGTCTACCAATAATTTTTTACCAAATTAAGTGAACTGATAACATCACCATAGAATTTGATGGTTCTCAAAAATATGTAATAGAACATTGATATGTGTGGTTTTTGCATCATTTTAACATTGATTTTCTTTCGTTCTTTTTACATTTGCACTCTTTTGTAACAAAAAACACATGCATTCGAGTCTTGTTTACTCTTGTCATACACTCTTTTGTTCGTGTATCTATTCTAATATAGTAAGGTTTTTTTTTAAAGTGAACTTTGAAATGCTGCCATGTGGCATCTTAGACATTGACATGTGTCACTTACATTTAAAGAAAAAAAAAACATAAACACTTAAAATTGATATGTGTCATTCATAATTGTAACACTTAATTCTTTTATCTCTTTATTTTGTTGTTCTTAATTTAATGATAGAGTTATATGGATGAATAACAAAAAAAAATCTATAACTAACTACATAATTATAGTTAGTACATGAACTACATAATCCATTTTAGTACTGATCAAATACTATAAGCAAATAACTATACCTTCAAAGATATGATTAACTTCTACCTCACTTATCATGATATGGATGATACAATATCAAGTAGATTAACCGACAAAAAACTGCAATAAATAGCAAGAACAATACAACAATCTACCAACACAAATAACTTTTATTATCACACAAATCACTTTTATTATCACACAAATTCCAATAGAATATATACGCGTCTTGAGTCCCAAAATTTTCAGGGCTGACATATATTCATTCTACACATTTATATTTGAAAGAAAAACTGACAACAAAAGAGAATTAAAAATTTAACTACACTAAATAATTAAATACAATCCACAAAAAAACAAAAACAAAAAAACTGCAGTATAGATTCTACAACAATCTATAAATAGCAAGAATAATACAACAACCTACAAACACAACTCACTTTTATTACCACACAAAATTCTAATAGAATATATACTATATGCATTACGCAATCATATAATTTCTTTCACCCAATCAACCAGAAACAAACTCCGTCTCAAAATCACACGTCCACTCCGTCAAAAATAAAACATGAACTACACAATCCCTTTTAGTATTGATCAAATACTACAAGCAAATAACTATACCTTCAAACATGTGATTAACTTTTACCTCACTTATCGTGATATGGATGATATAACATCAAGTAGATTAACTGAAAGTTTAATAAACTTTATTCAGACATCTATACTATCACGTCGACCACATAACACACAATGCCTCGAAGTTTCTTTTGAAATTGAAGATTTCAACTCAAATGCATCAAAAAAACTATATGTTGATTTTGTAATTGGAGACTTAGAGAGAACACAAATCCAAACTACACAAGAACAATATGACAATTGTGATATATGTCTTGATAATCTACAAAGGGCCGAAAAATATCTTAACACTTTATTTTGTAATCAAAAATGTATTTCAGATTAGTTATACTACAAAACAACATATACTTAATTATTGTCAAAAATAAATAATTTGATATTTTATATGCTTACGATGAATAAAAAAAATTATCATTCACTATAGATATTATTATTACACCAATCTTTCAATACAAAATGATAAAACTACATGATATTTACAAATTAGAATTTAATATTTATCCGCACACTTTTACTAACAGATATTATAAAATAAATTATAAAATTAAAACATTTGAAAATCACAAATTATAAAATTAAAACATTTAAAAATCACAAAATCTGCACAACGCGCGGCCATTCTTCTAGTATTATAGATTTTAGGCTTTTATCAAAATAATAATAATAAATTAATTATCAAACTGGTGGTGTACCAAAGAAACAGTGCTTGTACATGTAGGATATAATTCCTCAGCATTGAACATATTCCGACCGTCTTCCTGAATATTCATGTACGACGCATCATCAATTTCAATTCATCGTCGTCTTCCTAAATTTTCTTCCCCGTAACTCCTCCGATCTAATTTCAGATTCCGACGTTGTAACTCTTCTTCCCCGTTCGTTTCACAGGTCTCGTCTGCCTTTGTCTATTTTACGCCGAATCCCTCTCTTTATCTGATTGTGGTTTTGCTTTCTAGTTCCGATTTTTACATTCCTAATTTTGTGCTTTAATCGCTTATGCTCCGGCGAACTCTTTGATCACATGAGTCTCGTTAATTATTCTTCATCTTTCTCTTTTGAGATCGATGAATTTTGCTTTTCTGGCCTCCTTTTTCTCCTTTTCCCCTAAACCTCGTGTTGACATTTGCTTTCCCTGTATCGCGATCTAGTTCGGAATACACAATATATTAGGGTTTTGGATTTTCTTAGATATTAATCATCGATAATAGTTTCTTGTTGATATGGTTTTGGGCTGTTGATTTGTTCCGCTTAATCTTAGGTTTACGGAAGAATTGGATTTTCATATATAAATTTGTTCATCTGTAGGGTTTGATCATCATTGTGTTTGCTGATTCTGCAGAATTCGTTTTAGTGTCCACTTGGAACAATGAGTGAAGTGTTCAACGGATACGAGAGGCAATATTGCGAGCTCTCTGCGAATCTTTCAAAGAAGTGTTCTTCAGCTGTTGCGCTTGATGGAGGTGAATTGATATCTCTAAATATTTTCTTAAGATATGACACTTTTTCTCTCCTCAGGCATTGCTTTAGAGCTTCCTTAGATAATCGTAGTCAACAACAAAAGTTTTGCTTTTGAATGTAACAATGAACGAATTATAGATAATTTGGTTTGTGTTTGATACTGAGTCATGTGCGTTTTAGATCCTTTTGTTACTACAAACCTCTCGTCTCTTTGTTCTGTTGTTTGCGTAGCTTAAGATTCATCATTGTTCTGTTGTTTGCATAGCTTAAGATTCATCATTGTTCTGTTGTTTGCGTAGCTTAAGATTCTTCATTGTTCTGTTGATTGCATAGCTTAAGATGCGCTGATCATACTTTGGTGATTTGCAGAACAAAAGAAGCAGAAGCTCTCTGACATAAAATCTGGGCTGGAAAATGCTGAAGCATTGGTATGTGATAGGCTAAGAATGAATGGAAACATATCGTTGTTTTTTATACTGTCCATCTTCCGTATTGACGATGCTCTGTCCTTTTCATTAACCAGATTAGGAAAATGGATCTTGAGGCGAGGAGCCTCCCACCAAATGTTAAGTCCAGCCTCCTTATCAAGTTAAGAGAGTTCAAGTCTGATCTGAACAATTTCAAAAGCGAAGTGAAGAGAATCACGACTGGACAATTGAACGCCGCTGCTCGAGATGAGTTGCTTGAAGCTGGTATGGCCGACACAAAGACGGTATGTAAAGGAACTCAGTAGTATTTTAACCTCGTCTCGATCTTTGCTAGTTAAAACATATTTTTATTGATACGACATTTTGAGGTCAGGCTTCAGCTGATCAGAGATCAAGGTTGATGATGTCAACGGAACGTTTGGGTCGAACCACGGACAGAGTCAAGGACAGTCGTAGAGTCATGATGGAGACTGAAGATATTGGCGTTTCGATCCTCCAAGACTTGCACAGTCAGAGACAGTCTCTCCTACGCGCCGGTGACACGGTATTTACTCTTTCATGAAGAAGACACACGTTTTCTTTTTGTCTACTACATGATTGGTATCTCTTTTAACGAATATGTAGAACTCTGTTAACAGCTTAGTGGAGTAGACGATAACATTGGGAAGAGCAAGAAGATCTTGACAGGCATGACGAGGAGGATGAACAAGAACAAATGGACCATTGGAGCCATTATCATCGCTTTGGTCGCCGCCATTATCCTCATCTTGTACTTCAAGCTCACCTAGTAAGCCTCTCTGTATGTAAAAACCCCGACCAAATATCTGTCACTGAAACAATTGGTGTGTTCGTTCGTTTGTGAATCTTTGATTTATCCTTTTTCTTTCTTCTTTCTGTGTGAAAAGTTGTTTTTTTTTTTTTTTTTTGCGTTTACATTTACATTGAGAGCTATACATGTTTAAAACATTGAGATTTAAAACCTAGTGATGTGTTTTTCTCTCATTCTTGAACCTGCTATAATCAGCGAGCAAGCTTTTAATAACCTTATGCTTCATGTTATCCACTAAACCGGTTAAAACCTGAAGAAAGCCAATCAAAAACCAAAGATCACGTCTATAAACCAGTAACATTCCGTCTTGAAAAACGCAAACGCATTGATGAAACGTTTTCTTACCGCGTTGGCCACGTTTCTCCTAACATCTTCGGGTACAAGCGCGAGAACCGAAGGAAGGACAAAGCTTATGTTCATCTCTAGTCGACCTTTGAGCCTTGTGTGCCTTCCACCTCGGTCTGGGTACAATGCTCCTTTGACTCCGAGAGTGAAATCGGACGGTTCCATTACCCGGTCAAGCCCTTGAAGCTCCCATTTAATCTGAGAAAACCGGAATTCAAAAGCGTAGACCGTTAAAGAAACAAGGAGAGAAAAACAAAAATGTTTTGATTTTGTGAATCTTGTAGAGAGCATAACCATGTTGAGCTCAAGAACTTTGGTTATGTCTAGAGGTATTTCTGGCGGGTAATCTTGACCGTTTGATTTGCATCTAATCCGCATGTCTACTACTGGCAACGCAGTGAGGAAGATAAAATTTATTGGTGACATTTGGATTCTCCATTCGTCCTGCACAAATAATTTCATCGGAAATTATATAAAAAAAGTATTTTCGTTGGTTTAATTGAATACAAAATGACATAAAAAGAGTATTTTTTTTACATAATCAACAATTATATCATATGTAAAAACCTCGAAACCCCATTTTGGCAGCAAAACCGTGGAATCTCGTTTTGGTGCAATACCACAACAAAACACAACATTTTTTTTTTTTTTTTTTTTTTTTGGTAAAGAACACAACATTTTGTTTAAATATCTACAAACGAATTAAAAAATTCTAAGTTCAACAAACCTTTTTAAGCCCTTCGAGTACTAATGAGTAATGAGTCTAATGATGAGTGATGACCGGTAGAAATAGAATAGTACCTCGTTAAGCCTATGGCTTTTGGGTTTATCTGGAAACATTGCTTCGAATACTCTCGATTTATTCTCCAAATATTCATCAAACAACGCCTGAAAATTCCCAAAAATGCATCAAAATACACAAATTTACACTGATGCTTGCTTATATATACATAGCATTATAGAGAGAGAAAAAAAGAACCTGAGGAGACTCTTGCAACTGGACATCTGTAGAGATTTTAGATGAATACTTGGAGGGTTTTACAGGTGACAACTGGCACTTAACTTTCCACCGCCTTGATCTCAGCTCCGTCGCCACCGTCGGGAAACTTCTGAGCATCGCCGGAGACGATAAAACCGTTGAGCTTACAGCCATTTCACCAATCTCTCTCTCTCTCTCTCAATAAGATCAGGATCTTGATATTTTCCACATTTCTCTCTCTCTATATATCTCTATCTATAATACCAGAGGAAAGATTGCGTCTTGCTTTTCTCTCTTATACGTTTTGAGACTTTAAAAACAGAGAGAGACAGAGAGAGATTTTGTCACGGTACAGATTTGGAATGTAGTGAATATTCAGAAATTTTTGTTGAAACATTCCTTTCAACTTCGTTAGTAACCGGTATACATTCGGTTTTTTTCGGTTTGGTTAGGTTTAAACATCTTCAGTTTTTGGATTTTTCTGGTTTTGTAAAAGTAAATCCAAACTAGAACTGAAATTAGTTCGGTTTTTTTTTGTTTGATTCGGTTTGGTTCGATTTTGGGTTAATTAAGAGGTTTCCGAGAAGATGCAACTTTTTTTTGTTTATATGGCCTTCTAAGTCTACAAAAACCATTTGATCTTGTAAGACACGTCTTCTCTCAGACATTTGTTGATGAGACTGACACGAGAACATTGAACGTTGAGAAGAAATTGTAGACAACTAAACGTTTTGACGGTGAGTCGGTGAGAAAACTTCTATCTCCAACAGAGGTTTGAAATTTTTGTTGGAACTGGTTTTGGACAAATGGCATTGGCCAATTTTCCGGTAGCTTTTCCGGGGAACTTAGTTGTTGGAATGATCGGATCTTGGTGTCATTGGATTCCTTGTTGTGAACCCTATGTAATAGTGTATTCATATGTCAAAAACGAAGTTCGGTTTGAATGAGAAATGGAGATCCAAAATAGATTGCTTGTAAAGCTTAAAATGTAATATTTGTAAAATATCAGAAATATAAAGTGGAGAATATATAATAAAGTTTAAGACCTTAAAATGAGATATCTGGGCTGGGCTCGGGTTTTGGAATTAGGCAAACAAGATTAATCTTCTTTGGCCCAAATTCATTTTGCTAATTCTTTGATTAAGTCAACAATGCATAATATCTCATTTAGTGTTGTGTAACAACACAAATAAAGTTTTTTTTTTTTTTGAACTTTAACACAAATAAAGTTGATTGATTTTGTAACATTTCAATCTTGACGTTTTGACATAATGATAAATTAGGTGATCGGTCTGCAGCATGTACGAGCTATAAAATATTTTATATATTCAATATATAATTATATTGTATATTGAAGTTGATATATTTATACATAATTAATTATGTATTAATAATAACATTATATGAATAATATTATTTAATAATAAGAAAATAACGATAAATCAAATGAAAATGTTATAGATTTCAATAAAAATTGAAGATAAAAAATCCATTAACCAAGAATTGAAAATACTTATTTAGATAAAAAGTGTAAATATGATAACTAAATAAATTGAAAAATATTAAAATATATAATAATTTATTTAATTTTTATGGTTGGCTTACACGAATGTGCAGGTATAATTTTTTATAGACATAAATAGTTATAATATTTAAGTATTGATTAATTTTCTTATATATTATGTAAACATTATATTATACATATATCATATCGTTTTGTGTCTTTTGAAACTGATTTATTTTTAAAATTTTTTATTTTTCTACCGTTTACTGTGACATATAATTGCAAATGTAAAAGTTATATTAATTAATAATTAAATTTTTATAATATATCTTGAATATTATCTATACTATGCTTTCTTTTCTCCTTACACAATATATCTTGGCCTATTGCTAACTAAACCAAAATGGGTTTTACAATCTTTACTTATCCTAAGAGCGGATAGATGGTTGCCCCGCATATTCATGCGTACCAAGTTAAAATTGGACTATAGTCGAGGTTAACAAAATGCATACACGACAAGTTCGCATGCGACTTTGCTTCTCGTACATGCGTTTATTATAAAATTTGTTTCTTAAGATTTTTAAATGACTCCATAAACAAAGCAAGAAAGTGTTACGCAAAAACAAAACTGCAGAGATTTATTTTTATTTTTATTTTTACTTCTACTTCTTATTCATATTTTTTTATCTTATTATAATTTATTTTTTCATTCGGTTACATTTCATTTTGTTTCTGATCTCAAATTCTCGATCTACAATGAGACTGTGTATATGAGTATTATATTTTTATTTATTTAAAAAAAGTAAGAGATAAAAATAGTATAGCGTATTTACTATATTATTGGATAATATATTTTTATTTTTTATATAAAAATATAATATATATTGGTTGTAAAATTTTCGTAATCATATTTTATGCATTTTACTATGCTTATATGTAAAAACAAATTGAAATCATAGTAATTATTATTTTCTGTTAATTTTTTTTTTAATTTTAGTGTTATAATCTAGTGTATTCATGTTTTAATTTCATAATTTATTTAATTTTAACTCAGCCAATCAAATCATTTCGTTTATTTTAGAAAGTTTGATATTTCACATTTACATGTCATCATTAGAATACACTAACTTTCATTGTGGAATTTGTTTGATGAAGAAAATTATTTTCTTAAGGTTGGCATGCACACATGTGTTCATTATAAAATTTGAGCCGTACATGCGTTTATTATAAAATTTGCTTCTTAAGATTTTTAAATGACTCCGTAAAACAAAGGATGAGAGTGTTAAGCAAAAACAAAACTGTAGATATTTATTTTTATTTTTACTTCTAGTTCTTATTCATATTTGTTTTATCTTATTATAATTTATTTTTCATCCGGTTACATTTCATTTTATTTATGATCTCAAATTCTCGATCTACAATGAGACTGTATATGAGTATGATATAAAATTTAAAAAAGAATAAAAGATAAAAATGGTATAGCATATTTACTATCTTATTGGATAATATATTATTATTTTTTTATATAAAAATATAATTTATATTGGTTGTAAAATTTTCGTAATCATATTTTATGCAATTTACTATGAATATATGTATAAAAAAATTGAAATCATAGTAATTACTATTTTCTATTAATTTAAATTTATTAATTTTAGTGTTATAATCTAGTGTATTATGTTTTAATTTCATAATTTATTTAATTTCAATTCAACCAATAAAAACATTTCGTTTATTTTAGGAAATTTGACATGTCACATTTACATATCATCATTAAATTACACTAACTTTCATTTTGAAAGTGACAAGTAAATTTTTTTTCATTAAAATGGATTCTCATATAATGGAAAGGAGGAGGATTCAAAATTGAATTCATTTTATAACATACAAAGTTAATTGGATTCTCAGATAATGGGAAGGAGGAGGATTCAAAATTGAATTCATTTTGTAACATACAAAGTTAATTCACGTCCTTATGGGAGAATCAAAACGTCGACCTCCACTTTATGGCTCTTCTTGAGCATTTGGGCTACAAAAGAAAGTTATCATCTTTTTCTTCAACACACATCGATTAACACAATCAAAAAGCAATTCCCTCAAAAAGAGAGTACTCACATAATTATAAGCTAAATTTGCGTTTGTCATTTACTGAAAAATCAGTTTGGATTGTCTTTGCAATTACTTGTATAGTTTAATTTACATATATTTTGTTTTTGTTTTGAATTAAATATTTAATTTCTGAATTAATAAATTGTACAATTTAAGCAAATTCAGAAATTAAATATTAATTCAAAGCAAAGACAAAACATATGCAAATTAAACCACACGAGTAATTGCAAAGACAATCCAAGCTGATTTTCCAGTAAATGACAAACACAAATTTAATTTATAATAATGCCACTAATTAGATTTGAAAAATCAAGGGAATAATGACGAAGATGTGTTCTGATTGTTGCTAAACAATTAACACAACCAGAACCAAACTGGAGAAATAATCTGGGTATACCAAATCAATCAAGATCACACTTTTTGACAAAGCAATCGATCACTTAACAAATTAAAAAAATCTGAGAACGCTCGAACAAAAGAAAATCCGATTGAAACCACCAAATTTTTTAAATTTTTTCAGAATCACTTTACGAAGCAACACAACCTATCGAACCAAATTCTGTGGTGTTTCTGTTTTCCAGCACCGAAGAACAGAACCTATCGAACCAAATTCTGTGAGTACTCTCTAGAGAAAAAACAGATTGTGAGGGAATTGCTTTTTTTTATTGTGTTAATCGATGTGTGTTGAAGGAGACGATGGCTTTCTTTTATAGCACAAATGCTCAACAAGAGCCATAAAGTGGAGGTCAACGTTTTGATTCTCTCATAATGACGTGAATTAACTTTGTATGTTATAAAAGGAATTCAACTTTGAAATTGTCATTATGTGATCAACGTGAGAATCAATTCTCTTCATAAAGTCAAGATTGAAATGTTACAAAATCAATCAACTTTATTTGTGTTGTTACACAACACTAAATGAGATATTGTGCATTTTGGACTTAATCAAACAATTAGCAAAATGAATTTGGGCCAAAGAAGATTAATCTTATTTGCCTAATTCCAAAACCCGAGCCTAGCCCGGATATCTCATTAACAACCCATTTTGGAATTAAAAAATACCTCTCAATTTATAATACATTGTTCATGCGGGATTGAGAAACTATACAAGGTTGAACATTGACATTAAAACTCGGGTTCAGTCGAAAATTTCAGTAGCTTTCTCTCATTCTTGAACCTGCTATAATCAGCGAGCAAGCTACCATTAACCTTATGCTTCATATTCTCCACTAAACCGGTCAAAACCTGACAATGGTTCAAATTAAAGACAGAGATCATGCATAAATCCACAACACATAGCGTCTTAATTGAGTTCAAAGATAGTCAAATAAAAGTTATGTCTTACCGCATTGGCCAAGTTTCTCCTAACATCTTCGGGTACTAACTCAAGAACCGGAGGAAGTACAAAGCTAATGTTCATTTCTAGTTGACCTCTGAGTCTCGTGTGCTTTCCTCTTCGGTCTGGATACAATGCTCCTTTCACTCCCAAACTGAAATCAGACGGTTCCATTACTCGGTTAAGCCCTTTGAGCTCCCATCTCGTCTGAAAAAACAAGTAATTAAAAAATGTAGAGACCATTACAAATAGGGCTTCAATCCATTATCCGCAATCCGAAAAGTCGGATAACAATAATAATTTAAAATCAATATCCGTTAGAAACAGAACAAACCACAAATACTAAAAAATTTAAAATGCAGATAACCACTCAGCTCCAGATTTATGAACATATAAATACATTTTATATTTTATATTGATAAATATGAATAAGTAAATAAGTTTCAACAATGGAAGCTAAAGAAACAAAGAGAGAGACATGCGTTGACTTATTACCATGTTGAGTTCAACCACTCTGGTTATATCTAAAGGAACGTCTGGCGGATAATCCTGACCGTTGGATTTGCATTTTAATCGCATATCCACCACAGGCCACACAGTGAGGAAGAGGAAGTTTATAGGTAACATCTGAATCCTCCACTCTTCCTGCAAAAATCGGAAGTAAACTTCAATGTAGAAAAATACCCCAAAAAAAACTTATGGGGCATTCCGAGAATTGAACTCGGGACCTCTCGCACCCTAAGCGAGAATCATACCACTAGACCAAATGCCCATTTTTGAAACATTTCTACATTCATATATAATTAACATTAGAATTAATAAAATGTACCTCGTTAAGCCTATTGCTTCTTGGTTTATCAGGAAACATTGCTTCGAATACTCTCGATTTATCCTCCAAATACTCATCAAACAACGCCTGAATAAATTAAAAACCCATCAAAATAGCATCGATTTACATAAATTTCACACTGATTCGTGTTATAGAGTGAGAATGAGACCTGAGGAGACTCGTGGAGAAGAATATCTGTGGAGATTCTTGAGGAATACGTGGCGGGTTTTACGGATGACACCTGGCACTTCACTCTCCACCGTATAATTGATCTCAGCTCCGTCGTATTCACCGGCCGGTAACTTCCGAACATCGCCGACGATAAAACCGCCATTTTTCACCAATTTCAATATCTCCAAGATTACAACTTCGATCTCTTCCACATCCCTCTCTCTGGACTTTGCGAGTGAAGATTGCGTCTTGATTTCTCTCTGAAAGTTAAAGACTGTGTGAAAAAAGCTTTTAGATTTTCTCTAGACGAAACAGAGAGAGAGAGAGAGAGAGAAAAAGTAAAGTTGTTTCGGTAGAGATTTGCAAGATAAGGGATATCGGTCTTTCGGTCTTCTTTGTCCATGTGGCATATCAAGAACCTATCCACGTCATCAAGATTTGGAACTTGTAGGGCCCTCTTTGCTTTACTCCTCACCTTCGCATTCGTGGCTGAGAATGACACGTGAAACCCAAAAACCTGAAAAAGAAACTAAAGTTATCTGTCGCTGACTGAAAACTCTGACTGAGACAGAGGTGTTTTACAAATTAATCTGGTGCTGATCTGACTCATTGTGCCTCAACAGTACAATAGAAAATCCGTTATATGTTTTGTTTATTTTAATCCATTAACACATGATCTTCCAAAGTTTTTCTTTCAACCTTAACATGTGTTTTCGTTTCAAAAAACAAAAAAAAAACTATTTAGATCCAATGAGCTACATAAAAAAAAAAGAATGCTCCTTTTGACTAGGAAGACAAACCCAAATTCCCAATTTTTTATGATGATCTGATCATCTGAGACCTCTCTGTGAATCATTAACTATGAGAGCCATAAGTGTTTCAGTTACAGATGTTAAGGAAATCCAGAAAAAAATACTCAAGAAAATATCTCTATAAATTAAGGAAGAAGAAGAAGACTATCTCTTTCTCTCTCTAGATTCTTCCACCGGTTCTCGTCACGGAAATAGAGTCCTCTGTTTTCTGTTAAATTCAAGCTAAACTCAAACCGTTAACAGACTTCTGGGCCTTATCCATTTCGCAACTGGGCCTCAACTTAAACTTTAGAATCCGAATTTTTCGTGTCCGACCGAATCAAATATTCAAATCTGTCGGCATATGGTTGCCGGTTAGACCAGTCGGCAACTGGTATAATCAGAATGGTTTACCAACTAAAATTAAGCCACGTGGCACAGTTTTACCCGCGTCGTAGTGGTCGCCATGTAAACAGCAGATTAATAGGGTCCACATAATTTAAAGAGTCAACAATCATTACTCAAAACACAGCGTTTCGTACCATTTCATCTCCTTCTCCCTCCTCTGCGTATAAAAATTTCACTTTTCCTCATTTTTTGTGAGATCCAAGAGAAACGCAGAATTCACAGATCAGAGAGAGAGAGAAAGAGAAGCTTTTTGAAAACGATGCCGTACTACACCAGAGACGAGGATGACGTCGACGATTTCGACGAGTTCGATCCAACGCCGTACAGCGGTGGCTACGACATCACAGTGATCTACGGCCGTCCGATCCCTCCCTCCGACGAGACTTGTTACCCTCTCTCGTCGGGAGTCGATGACGATTTCGAATACGAGAGACCTGAATTCACCTCGATCCATGATCCATCTGCCTACGCCGAAGAAGCTCTCCAGACTGAGTACAGTAGCTACTCCCGACCCAAGCCCAGACCCGCATTTCGACCCGATTCAGCCGGAGGCGGTCATGTGCAAGGCGAGAGACCAAATCCTGGTTATGGATCTGGATCCGGTTATGGCCGGAAACCGAAATCGGAGCACGGATCCGGATACGGTGGTCAGACGGAAACTGAATACGGAAGGAGACCTGAATCGGGATACGGTGGGGAGACGGAGACGGAGTATGGTCGGAGACCTGAACAGAGTTACGGATCTGGATATGGTGGTAGAACGGAGACTGAATCGGAGTAAGGATCTGGAGGGAGAACCGAGGTTGAGTATGGTCGGAGACCTGAATCTGGGTATGGTGGGAGATCGGAGACCGGGTATGAGAAGAAACCGAGCTTCGGTGAAGAGAGGAGCGAGTATGAACGTAAGCCTAGCTATGGTAGGTCTGAGGAACAGGAAGAAGGTTACAGGAAGCCTAGCTATGGAAGATCTGAGGAGCAGGTCGAAAGTTACATTAAGCCCAGCAGCTATGGAAGATCTGAGGATCAGGAAGAAGAAGGTTACAGGAAGCCTAGTTATGGAAGATCTGAGGAACAAGAAGAAGGTTACAGGAAGCCTAGTTATGGGAGATCTGAGGAACAGGAGGAAAGAAGCTACAGGAAGCCTAGCTATGGAAGATCTGAGGAGCAGGTGGAGAGTTACATAAAGCCCAGCAGCTATGGAAGATCTGAGGAACAGGAGGAAGGGAGTTACAGAAAGCCTAGCTATGGAAGGTCTGAGGAACAGGAGGAAGGAAGTTACAGGAAGCCTAGCTATGGCCGTCGCGATGATGATGATGATGATAGCCAGCGCAGGAACCGTTCCGGTTCCGGTGATGATGAGGAAGGAAGCTATGGCCGCAAGAAATATGTAAGTTCAAGAAATTAACATTTCGTTATTGTGAATTTTCCCTAGTTTGCACCTAGATTGTGTGGACGATAAGCTTGATTGGTTAAAACCCATTGTTCGTATAGTGTAGAATGATCTTCATATTGACGTAAAGTTTACACCTTTAGTGATGATGGTTCATGTTCATTCATGATCCATTTAGAACAGAGCTAAGAAGAACCCTGTTTGAAGTCTCTGTCTGGATACATGTCAACAATAATCTCTCTGTTTCACATTTTGAAATGGAAACGCTTGAGTTTGCTTGAATCGGAAGCTAGTTCAGTGTATTTGATTAATTTTGGACATCTTGAGGATATTTGAAGATCGTAGTGACATAATGATTCTCTCCTTCCTTATGGTCATAGTTCAAAGCGGTGGCTTCATTAAGTCGATGTCATTGTATAGAACATTACAAAGGATACAGTTTTTCGCTTAACCCTAATCTCTCTACAATATTTGCAGGGTGGCAATGACTCTGATGAGGATGAGGAGAAGAAGCAGCATCGTCACAAGCATCACCACCAGAGGCGTCGTGATGAGGACGATGACTGAAACCCTCTCTCAGCGGCGGAGAGTGTTATTATGAAGTGCTTTTGATTATAGCCTTCTAAATTCTACTAAATAAAAAGCTAAGTCAAATATCTTTCGATGTTGGTGTTGTTTGTTTGAATCTTGTTTAGATACAGCAGAGCCTGTGTCACACTGTGTCTGTGTTTGTTTCTGGTTCAAAATAAGACCTTGAAGTGGTATTGGGTCACCATGTAACTGTTGCTACTCTGTTTTCGTTTTTGTGTTATGATACTATTATCTGTTTTTATAGACTTATGATCAAGTACCATCGCCGACAAGGAAAAATATTTTGTAGTTGAAGCTAGATGCAATTTTTTATTTTTATTTTGACTCCACCACTTAGGTTCGAAAGTTCAGCTAGAATCCGGCAGATCACATGTGGTCTATCAAAAATGTCACATACAAACTATATATTTTAAATATGACACTAGTTTGTAACCGGTTAAATAAATTCAATGCATCAAATTACTATTTAGAGTAACTTCGAGTATGATACACTCATTTGATGAAAAACCGTTCTAGTCTCTAACCCAAAATAATCAAAGTTGACAATGGTTCAACGTAATATAGACTTCTACTAAAGATGTTCACAAAGATTTATTCTAAGATGTTTCTTGCACAATACTAATTTTTTTTGACATTTTTCCACGGAACATTTATTGAATATGTGGTGGATATTTACTAAAAAGTTTACTGAATATTTACGGAAGATTTTAGAGGAAATTTAAACACAAAGCTAAATGGTTTATTCAACAAAATTTTGGATACAAAACCCTCCGAGACGCCGGAGACTAAGGGTGAATTAACTCTTTGTTTCGATATTTTTCTAGCTAAGATTTGTTTTTTTGTCACGAAGTTTTTGAGTTTTGAAAACACTATTGCTTGAATCTTTTGCAATTTGGCACTTTTTTGTTTTTGAGTTCTTACAACAAAGTTTTATCACACAGAGAGCAAGCATGTTGAATCTAGCTAGCCTATCTAATTTCAATTATGTATTTTTGTTTAGATTAAAACATATGCATCATTCATTTGGATTTTTAGGTTTGTTTTTTCAAGTATTAATGAAATTGATTGTCAAATAGATACATTTTATGAATAAATCTTCCTTAGCATTCGACTCGGATTGGAAACATTGTGACGAATTTGGAAACATTTTGATGAAGATAAACCCTTATTCATGAGAAAATGGGGTTTCCGTTGAAGCGAGCCTTGATCATCTTTCTCCGGCACCTCAGAAAGGGGATTTTAGGTTCGTTCCTTCTTTGATTTCACAGTTATTTATTATATGTATTTAGCCTCCTCGATTTCGGTATTTGTATTTATAATCACGAATAATGGTTGGCTAGCGATTTAAGATAGTTCGTCGGAATACATTCGTAATTTATTATTTCTTCTCTCTTTAACAGAGATGGCTGGCTAGAAAAGGAAACATAACAAAGATAAAGACATAAACAAGAGGTTGTGTGTATTATACAACCTTCTACATGCACTAAGACTTACAAATCCATAGTCATGGAGATTGGACTGACAATCTTGCTTGTATCAGACAAAACAGTTCATGAATGAACCACATCTATGGCCGTGAGAGTATGAAGTTTTCATGATACCCCAAAGTTTAAAGGTTTAGCCCATTTCTTTGATACAAGAGAAAGCGACCACCAACTATGATTTGCATGATAAAAAATCTTCGCCTTGTTATGGATTGGATCTAGTTATGGTCGAAAACATTTGTATTAGTTTTTACATGAATACTAAAACTAAATCAATATGACCAACAGAACCAAACCGTGTAAGCTTTTATTCTCCAACCTATTGTCCTTAAATGTCTTGAGAACTCCAAATAGTAAGTTCGTTTTTGGCTTCTATTAGAAACTTATTACAGAGGCGAAATCCATCAAATTCCGCACTAATTTTGTGCAACTATGTTAATGAGGAATTTACTTGGATTAAAACTAAACTTCAATGTTTTAATCTCAAAGTTCGAGAAGAACTGTAAAAATGTGTCATGACAATTAGAGGTTTAAGTTAACTACATTATCATCATTTTTTCAGCCCATCTGAAGGGCTCGATTCAGAAGAACACATCAGGTTTATGAACCATTTATGTTATTGGTTGTTTCTCATATTTATCAAGATTACGTTTGTGCTCTCGTATGCAAACTTGGCTCAACTTTAGAAATTTTTGAAAAAAAATATTTATTGGAGAGCTGCAGCTATAGATAAAGATCTTGTTCTTAAGGTTCCAAATGAATCTGAAACAGTTCTGAAAGAGGATTTCTGGTACAGCTGCAACTACATATGAGGATCCAGTTTCTAAGGGTCAACATGAAGCTGAAATGGTTGATTTTTCTACTAGTGAATACCAGTCAGCTGGTAGTCAGAATGAACTTTGTTAATCTAGCTTTAGCGATAGCACAACTCCAAGCTTCAATTATCACCTTAACAACAATTATCACCTTAACAATTGTTATCACTAACAATTTTGCTAAGGTATGACAAATTATCTCTTGTTATATATTTAGTTGATTTCGCATTTGTTATGATACTCATTCATACTTTCTTATTGGAATCCTCTGGAAGCTCTCAAAAAAATTATTGGCAATTGGAGGTTTGACTACAGTAGCATCATTTTCCGCCCACCTGGAGGGCTCAATTCAGAGGGGCACATCAGGTTTAGGAACCACTTATGTTATTGGCTGTTTTTCATATTTAATGAGATTACTTTTGTCTTGTCGTATGCAAACTTGGCTCAATTTCATAAGCCCTTGGAGGAGCAAGAGGACAAGGCGAATTGGCATTGAAGATGAAGATAACCCGATGATGGATTTTGTTGTGGTTTGTAGTAGTTATATTTTTTGTTGCCTTCACTTCAAGGTTTTGGATATTTTTATCTAGGGGAGGATCAGCCGTAACCCGCCAATAAAGTTGGTCGAGATGGTTAAAACTAGTACTTTCCATATCAAAGGTTGGTGGAAGATTTGTACATATTTTTGGCAGCAGGGTGTGACTTATTAGATCTTCTTTATTGTGAGAAGTGTATAGTGTCTCGTGGTCTTGTTTATTATCTTAACTCTCAAGAAGAGTAATAAGTCTCTTGTGGTTGATTTTTGTTTTGACTCTGAAAGTAGAGTGTCTTGTGATAAAAGTAATTTTGTATTTTTCGTTTTCTAAAGTTTTGGTTTCAGTTTAGTTACCAATTTTGACAATGAAACATAATATAGTGTGAGTCTTTCAGAGTCTTATAATTTACCAAACTGGATCAAAAAGAAAGAGAGTGAGATATGATTCTAAAATGAGAACTTTTGAGATATCCATGGGAACCCCATATCACACTTGTCATGTTTTCATCATTTAAATTCTTTTCTAAAACTAATTTTAATTAAATTAAAATAGTTTTTTTTTTTTTGAAAACCTCGGATATCTCACCACCAATGGAGATGCTACCTCGTCTTTCTTACATTTAAGTTAAAGAGGTATTTTAGTAGAGCAGAAAAAATAGTAAACTAAAGAAAAAAAACAGTAACAGAACGACTTTTATTTGAAAGTTTTTCTAATGCGAAGATTAAGTTCTTGAAATTAATAAGGAAACGAAAATCCAATTGGTACACAGTTATACATAAACAAGTAAAAATATATGATAACATTCTGTTCAACACAACTAAAAACTATGACGTAGATACATTCGCATGTTCACACGGTTTGCTTATATATTATAAAAATAAATACCAAAATCAATATCAGGAAATTATTCATTGGTAGGGATCTATCACCATGTTTGACGAGGAAACAAGGGTTCAGCATCTAAGAATGAAGTTGCAACATTGTCGGTAACAGCCACGTTGTTCCACGATTCAACTCCAATGTTCACTTCCACGGTTTCTTCCTCTTCATCGCTTTCGACAATGACTTGTGGCTGTGAATCTCCACTGGATGAACGAATCCTCTCCAACTCTATGGACAGTTGTCTCATGCTTGGCCGTTTTCTCCCTTTAAGATTCAGACATTTCCTTGCGAGTTTTGCCGCCGCGGTAACTTGCTCCAACTTGCACTCCTCTCTGATTCGAGCATCAATGTTGCAAGAATGAAATAAGTTGCCAATGTTCTATTCTCTTGAGACCGCAAGAAAGAGATTGGTTTTGCTCCGGTGATGAGCTCCACCAACACAACTCCGAAGCTATATACATCACTCTTGTCCGTGAATTGGCTAGACTGAAAATACTCTGGATCCATATATCCCACCGTACCTGAAACTACTGTTGTTAGGTGGGTATGATCTACCGTTACTGACCTTGAAGTTCCGAAATCAGACACTTTGGCTCGATATTTCTCATCCAACATTATGTTTGTTGACTTGATGTCTCTGTGATAAATGGGAGACGATGCAGCCGAGTGCAGGTACGAAAGAGCTCCAGCGACATCTACAGCAATGCGTAAACGCACTTCCCAAGTAGTCATTGTGTAGTCATCAAACTCATCATGAAGATGTTCGAAGAGATTACCATTGGGAATAAACTCGTAGACCAAAACCGGTACTTGTGTCTCAAGGCAACATCCCAAGAGCTTGACAATGTTCCTATGGTTGATCTGTGATAGAATGACAACCTCGTTGATGAACTCTTCCAGCTTGTCTTCATCCACAACTTTTGATTTCTTCACTGCCACGATTCTACCATCTGCCAACATTCCCTTGTACACAGTTCCTTGCCCACCTTGTCCAAGTACCCTGTTTGCACTAAAATTCTCGGTGGCTTTCTCCAATTCTTTCGAGCTGAACACTTTTGTTTTCTCGACATTGCCTTCTGATGAAACCAATTGTTGTTGCAACAATAGACCTCCATTGCGCTTGAAAAACTTCTTTTTGCGGTTGATCTTCCTTTGTCTTTTGATAAATTTGTATAACCAGTATAATGCAACAATTAAGATTAATGAACCGAAGCCAACACCAATCCCTGCAAACCCACAAACAAAGAGTGAAATGCACAATCTTTTTTTTGTACTGCTCTGGTAGATCGTTATTTATTATAAATGGTGACCATCACCAAAACTTCAAAAAAAAAAGCTTTAAATTATTCTGAGCGATTATGGATCAAAAATATTCTGCGATTTACCTAAAGCAATTGGCTTAGTCTTTGGATGTACGCAATTATAGCCACCTGGAAGATTTACACAAGTGAATCCCTGATTTTGCATACAGGTAAGTAGTTTTGTTTTCTCGGCATTCATCAATATCTGAATTACGAAAAATGATTAAATAGTCGTCAATCAATTTGTACTTAAAAAACAGAGAATTATGTGCAAAACTGTACAAACCCTAAACAAAAGAGAATAATGTGCATAGTTACTGACCTTTGCATCCGCCAGGAGAATATGGGTTGCCTCTATAACCATCATTGCACCTACAACTTGCATAGCTCGAATTAGCAAAAAGCTCGCATGCACAAGTTGCTTTGTGAGAGTATTCAACATTATCTGTGATATGTTGGCACTTCAAATCCAAGGAATCTATGAAGGAAAAATTGGTTGTATAAATGAACCATCCTAGCTCAACGGTAGCATATCGTTTAGCATGAAGCCATTTCGGATCAGATATGTGTTTGAAAGAGTATGCCTCGTCCGTTAAGAAGGCAACTTTGCACCCTCCTTCCGAATTTGTGGTATTTTCTTCTATACCCACACCAGTAATCTGTCGAAGCTCCTCCGGTACACTTACCTGGCAGCATCCAACACCACCGCATATTGTTTTGTTCCCAATGCTTTTTGCTTCACATTTATGTAAGTAAAAGCCTTCATTGGACGCCTTTGTTAGACAACTAACAAATGCGAGATAGTTATGTGTAGGCGAAGGGTGTATTGTGCCGCAACGCGAGCTGCATCCCACCGTGCTTGGCTCAACAGTTGTCAACCATGCTGTGATGTTGCAACCAACCGCTACAAGGGTATTCTTGGAGCTGACGTAAAAAGGGCTACCCGTCGTCAGATTCAAAAGTGACCCGGCTGCTTCTTGTTTGTCGTCGCTGGAACATCCTTTCGAAGTTATTGGGTTTTTGATGCGAACTGAATCGGATGAGATATGCACAACTTCCTTGCCAACTACGGAAAGGAAAGCAGTACTGTTAACACATTGAATTTCGTACCATTTGTTGAGATAGCAACCCACTCCGATTCCAAATGGGGGCGGAATCTTGATTCCTCCACATCTGTTTTGACAGAAGCTGAAAGCAGAATCAAAGATCAACAGAAGTTGTAGGGTGAGGGTAAGAATCAAGAGGCTCATATTTTTATCTCTGCTCAAGCAAATTTGTTCTTCCTTGAGTTTAGTTCCTCGCCACATAAAGGCAGAAGGCTCAAGCAAAGAAGAAAGTTGCGTTTACTTGGACACTGCATCAAAGTCTTTCTGTCTTTAACTTTGAATTTTCTCTTCTCTGAATAAATCAAATAAACTATATGGTTGGACAATTGGGCATAATAAATTACAAGCAGATTTGATCGTGTGTCGTACGCCAATCGTGGACTCTTCATAATTACAATCAATGACTTAAACGTCAGAATTTCAATAACTATTAGGCCAAATGCCATTTTCACAGTGTTCATATCTATTTTTGCGTTAAAAATAATATTTTAAGTATATTCAAATTCTATTTTTTTTAAATATGGTAAAATAAAGAAATATAATTCTGATAAAAATACGATAATCAATTCGTCAAAATATATATAACTAGACATTTAAAAATAAATATATATGAGATAAAATTTAATTGAAAATAAATAAAGAATTGTTAGTTTTTTTTTGTGATTTTGTTTCGATGTTTTTAGTCTTATTTTTTTCCACTCATCCGATTTTGTTTTTTAATTTAATTTTTACGGATTTTTATTGTACAGTGCTAATTTTTAGAGAATTGTCCACTAAATTTTTTTTTAAATAGTCATACAAAAGACAGTTGAAAAAAGAAAAAGAGATCAATAATAAATATTTAATTTGAAAAACCCAATTATATTTTAGTTACTAGTGGGGAGATAGATATGTCAAAAGTGTCTATAGTGTACGAGTTATGTCAAAAGACAGTTGAAAGTTAGCGTATATTTATTGTGTCCAACCATATCGTTTATTTGATTGAGACAGAGAAGAGAAAATTCAAAGATGAAGACTTGATGCTGTGTCCAAGTAAACGCAACTTTCTCCTCCAATGTCTCTCTCTCCTTATATAAGCAGACGGCTTTTATTTAGCAAGGAGAATCAAGGAAGAACATCTTTTTCTTTTAGCAGAAAAAACATGACCCGTGTGAATACTTGCTTCCTCTTGATTCTCATCCTTACTCAGCTCCTTTCACTAATTGATGATTCTGCATCGACCTCTTGTCAAAAGAAATGTGGTGGAATCGAGATCTTGTACCCATTTGGGATCGGGGTGGATTGCTATCTTAACAAATGGTACGAAATCGAATGTCTTGGTGGCACTACTTTCCTTTCCGCAGTTAGCAAGGAAGTTGTGCACATCTCCCTTCCCCTTCCGAGAGAATACTTTTTCGAAGGTTTTGCATCGTTCGGGTCGGTTCGCATAAAAAACCAAATAACTTCAAAAGGATGCTCCAGCGACGAGAAAGAAGAGGCAACTGATTCACTTTTGAATCTGACGGGTAGCCCTTTTTACGTCGGTGACAAGAATACCCTTGTAGCGGTTGGTTGCAACATCACGGCATCGTTGACGAATGTCGAGCCAAGCGTTGTGAGATGCAGCTCGAGTTGCCGTACATCAGACTCTTCGCCTAGGACATTCTTCGATAGAGATTATCGCATCACTAAATGTGATGCAACAAGCATTAGGGATGATACAATCTGCAATGGTGTTGGATGCTGCGAGGCAAGTATACCGGACGAGCTTCAACAGGTCGTTGGTGTGAGAATAGATGAAAATACCGAAACATCGAGAGGAGGGTGCAAAGTCGCCTTCTTATTAACGGACGAGGCATGCTCTTTCAAACACATATCTAATCCGAAAAATCTTTACCTTAAACGATATGCTATCGTTGAGTTAGGATGGTTCATTCATACAACGAATCTTTCCTTCATAGATTCCTTGGAGTGCCAGCATAGGTTAGGAAGCGGTTTGATTCCGGAAAATATATACGACTCTGGAAGTAGTTGTGCATGCTATAGTTCTTCTGATTCAAGCTATGCAAGTTGTGCGTGCAATGATGGTTATAGAGGCAACCCATATTCTCCGGGCGGATGCAAAGGTCAGTATTGTGTCCATTGCTTTCTGTTTTTAAAACAATACAAGTTGTTTGTGGCCATGGTCGAAGAAGTAAAGCTATGAGAGAATTGTTTGTCAACAATTTAATCCTTTTTTTGTAATCCAGATATTGATGAATGCCTAGAAAAAAACACTACTAGAGGTCGTGTGCCCTGTTTGGGAGAGACTTGTGTCAATACGCTGGGAGGTTATTCCTGTTATGAACGAAAGACTAAGCCGATTGCTCTAGATAAATCGTGGAAGTTTTTTTAATCCAAATTCACTAACATTTATTTAAACCTGTTTTAAAAATAAGTGATGATATATAGCATCATTTATATTATTAACCTCCAATCCAAGCGGTACAAAAAAAAAAATGTGGATTTCACTCATCGTTTGTGGGTTTTCAGGGATTGGAGTAAGCTTCGGTTCATTGATTTTAATTAGTGGAGTGTACTGGTTATACAAATTAATCAAAAGACAAAGGAAGATCAACCGCAAAAAGAAGTTTTTCAAGCGCAATGGAGGTCTACTATTGCAACAACAATTGGTTTCAACAGAAGGCAATGTCAAGAAAACAAAAGTATTCAGCTCGAAAGAATTAGAGAAAGCCACCGAGAATTTTAGTGTAAACAGGGTACTTGGACAAGGTAGACAAGGAACTGTGTACAAGGGAATGTTGGTAGATGGTGGAATCGTGGCAGTGAAGAAATCAAAAGTAGTGGACGAAGACAAGTTGGAAGAGTTCATCAACGAGGTTGTCATTCTATCACAGATCAACCATAGGAACATTGTCAAGCTCTTGGGATGTTGTCTTGAGACACAAGTACCGGTTTTGGTCTACGAGTTTATTCCCAATGGTAATCTCTTCGAACATCTTCATGATGAGTTTGATGACTACACATTGACTACTTGGGAAGTGCGTTTACGCATTGCTGTAGATGTCGCTGGAGCTCTTTCGTACCTGCACTCGGCTGCATCGTCTCCCATTTATCACAGAGACATCAAGTCAACAAACATAATGTTGGATGAGAAATATCGAGCCAAAGTGTCTGATTTCGGAACTTCAAGGTCAGTAACGGTAGATCATACCCACCTAACAACAGTAGTTATAGGTACGGCGGGATATGTGGATCCAGAGTATTTTCAGTCTAGCCAATTCACGGACAAGAGTGATGTATATAGCTTCGGAGATGTGTTGGTGGAGCTCATCACCGGAGCAAAACCAATCTCTTTCTTGCGGTCTCAAGAGAATAGAACACTTGCAACTTATTTCATTATTGCAATGAAAGAGAACAAACTCGAAGAAATCATTGATGCTCGAATCAGACAGGAGTGCAAGTTGGAGCAAGTTACCGCGGCTGCAAAACTCGCAAGGAAATGTCTGAATCTTAAAGGGAGAAAACGGCCAAGCATGAGACAAGTGTTCATAGAATTGGAGAGGATTCGTTCATCGGGTGGAGTTTCACAGCCACACGTCATTGTCGAAAGCGATGAAGAGGAAGAAACCGTGGAAGTGATCATTGGAGTTGAATCGTGGAACAACGCGGCTGTTACCGACAATGCTGCAACTTCATTCTTAGATGCTGAACCCTTGTTTCCTCGTCAAACATGGTGATAGATCCCTAGCAATGAATAATTTCCTGATATTGATTTGGGTATTATGTTTATAATATATGCGAATGTATGTACGTCATAGTTGATCATGACATTAAGCTGAAACAGAGTAAAAAACAGAGCATGATCTTCGTTTCCGTTTTTGTGTTTTGATACTTTTATTACTTTTTTAATGGTTAATGATATCATGGCGTATGTTGTTGTTTTTTTTCCTCAATATTTAAATATCAAAAGCCATCACCGACAAGGAAAAATATTTTGCAATTTTTTTTATTTTGTTTATTTATTTTGACTAATCCCGCTTAGGTTTGGAAAAGGACCCAAGAACACAATCAGGTTTGGAATAGGACTTGGTTAACCAGAGACTTATATATAAAGACATCACATCAAGGTTTAACTAAAGAGCAACACATCATTACATAGTTTTCTTCAATATCTCTTAATTAACGAACAAGCCATGACAAGTGCTACAATCGTCCGTGAATCTCCTTTCTCTCGTCAATGGAGGTGAGAGAGACTCCATACCAATGGATTATTCTTTTTCTTTTGGTCCATATCCTATATTATTATTATTATTATTATTATAATGTAACATAAGATTTGATTATATAAACTGAGACTTATAATCCTCTGGTTGGTTAATGCAGGACGAACGGGAACCTACGGTACGAGGTTGCGATGAACTGCATCATTATAATCCTCAACATTGCAGCGATCTTGTATATGTCTATGAGAACCCACAAGATTCCACTAGCTGATCTAGCTTTGGAACCTGTGATTTATTTCACTGGTTTCTACATCACTGCCATCGTAGGTAGTTGCGGCTTTTGGATTATGGCAATTGATGATGAGTCATTCTGTGGATATTACTTATTGGGACGCACCGGTCACATTTTCGGCTTCTCTAATTTCCTCTGCCTCCTCTATTCTATTTCTCCTCACTTGGCTCTGTACTTTGGTCTACCCTGTTTGCTATGGTTCGTACCCGCCATGATCGAACCTTGTTGTCCCTGTCTTTGGAGAGGAGAGCAAGCTTGCTCGAATTTTGTGAAGCAACCACAACCACAATCGACAGTTGATATTGTTTAATAGTCAGGATTCTAAGATTTTCTTTTTTCTTTTAATATTGTGAATTTGGGATTGTTTTCTTTTTTGTCTCAATTTTTTTTGAATGGACAAAGATTTTCCTTTTTCTTTTAAAATTCAAGCAAGCTTGCTCGAATTTTGTGAAGCAACCGCAACAACAATCGACCGTTGATATTGTTTAATAGTCAGGATTCTAAGATTTTCCTTTTTCTTTTAAAATTGTGAATTTGGGATTGTTTTCTTTTTTTGTCTTAATTTTTTTTGAATGGAAATGTTAAATTAATCCAACAAAAATACGGTTTTTACAATGAATGTGTCTTTAGTTTGAACTTGTAGAGAAATAGAGAACCATAGTTCCATTTATTTTTTATATTTCTGCTCACCCATTCGTCCAAGTAGTTGCGCATCTGTTTGTCAATCCAATGGGTGAAGGAGATTCATTTTTTCCCCATC
Organism: Alliaria petiolata; assembly: GCA_020283515.1. Lineage (NCBI taxonomy): Eukaryota > Viridiplantae > Streptophyta > Magnoliopsida > Brassicales > Brassicaceae > Alliaria > Alliaria petiolata. The sequence goes on from JAHZTW010000001.1 coordinate 33,905,192, forward strand.
AATTGTTTGATTTTTAAATCGATCTTCTCTCTAATCAATTCGGAATACCGTAACGTATGTAACAAAGCATTACGTGTGTTCATGATCTGCGATCTGCTTCTGCTGTTTGGCTGTTCGAAAACTATGTCTGCTTGGCAAAATTATGGTTTTGGAGATTACTTGCGTAAGAAGCAACGCCATTGACGGCTAGGGTTTCGGGTTCTACCCCCACCCACTCGATCCCAGACACCTGCGTAGAGGCGGCGGAATCCGGCCACTATTACTACCGAAGAACAAATATGTAGAATATAATATGCGAATTGTTTAGAAAAGATTCCCATTATAAGAGTTAAAAATCGTTGAATTAAATAATTTATGTTAACATTCATAAATTAATTATGTTTAAATCTAATTGTCTAATAGATTTAACAAATCTATACTATATAAAAGTTGATGCATTATGCCATTGAGGGCGTCCACATGGGACGAAGAAACTCGATTTCATTGGTCCAAATCAGCGTTTTCATTAAACACAAAAATGTTATATATGATTTAACATTTTAATTAAATTAAAACACAAAAAAACTTGATATATAAACATTTTTTGGAAAATTAACATAGAAAAGGTAAATAACAAACATAAGGAAATTATATCTAATACAAAATGTCAATAACTCCATAGAATAGTATATGTCAAAATAAAATAGAAATCAATACTAAAAATATAAAAAATAGAAATTAACTTGATGTTTGACTATTTTTTTTATAAAATCAACATAAAAAGTACTAACTACAAAATAAAAAAAAATTAAATATGAATAACATTTTCATTAAATTAAAACACAAAAAAATATTAACTCGATATTTAAACAATTTGTATTTGGAAAATCAACATACAAAATCTAAATTAACAAAAATAAAGAATTATAACTTAAAAACCTATACTATATAAAAGTTGATGCATTATGTCATTGAGGACGTCCACATAGGACGAAGAAACTCGATATGATTGGTCCAAATCATCGTTTTCATTAAACACAAAAATGTTAAATATGATTAACAATTTTTTAAAATTAAACACATTAAACAAAAAGATCAGAATATGTAAACTATTTTTTTGGAAAATTAACATAAAAAGCTATTAACAAAAAACAAAAAGAAAAATCAACATTAAAAAAAGCTAACTAACAAAAAAATAAAAAGGAAACTATGTCTTACCAAAATGTCAATACTTCCACATAAAAAATATATGTCAATATAAAATCGAAATCAGTAATAAAAATATATAAAAAAATCAAGATTGTATTTCTTATAATAAAATCAAAATCAATATAAAACAATAAAACAAAAAACATCTAAAACGAAATTAACATGATATCTATGCTACGTTTTGTAAAATCAACATAAAAAGCTAACTAACAAAAAAAGAAAAAGAAAATTATATCTTAAAGAATATCAGTACTTCAAGTACTTCAAAAGAACAATATATGTTGAAACAAAAAGTTAAATATGATTAACAATTTAAATAAATTAAAATAAACAAAAATCGGAAAATTATCATAGTAGAATGGAAAATTAAGATCAAACAAGTTTAACTAACAAAACAGATAAAATAAAGTTATGTTAAAAATCCAAATCTATAACGTTTGTCAAAATAAAATAAAAATTCGATGTCACAAAAGATAAACTAATAAAAAAACAATAACGAAATCAATAACAAAGAAAATTAAATTAACAAAGAAAAAATCATCTAAAACAATCAGTATAAAAATGGTATCGGAAATCAATATTTTAATTAAAATAAAAATAATATCAAAAAAGTAAAATTAACAAAGTAAAAGATCACCTAAAAGTAAATTAATTTGATATTTAGACTAATTATTTAAATAAAAAAAACAAAATTATGTCTTACAAAATGTCAATACAATTAAAATAAAAATCAATAACAAAAAGTAAATTAACATAGAAACAATTATCAAAATATGGAATTAAAAAGAATGTACATGAATTAAAAAATAATTGATTTTGAAGTAATTTAAAGTATTTTATTAGAATTTAAACTAATTCTATTAAAATCAGAACAAAATGGTAAAAATTAGTTATTCACAATTTTTAGGTGAGATTTTAAATAAATTAATTTGATATTTAAACTAATTATTTAAATTAAAAGAAAAACAAATTATATCTTACAAAATATCAATACAATTAAAATAAAAATCAATAACTGAAAAAGTAAATTAACATAGAAAAAATTCATCAAAATATTGAATTACATAAAAAGAATATACATGAATTCAAAAATAATTGATTTTAAAGTAATTTAAAGTATTTTATTAGAATTTTAATTAATTCTATTAAAATAAATGAAAATTAATGTTAAAAAAATTAAAAATAGAAATTATTTTGTTGTGTAGACTATTTTTTAGAAAATCAACATAAAATATAATTAACAGAAAAATGCTAAATATGATTAAAATTTTAATTAAATTAAAACAAAAAAGTTTTTTTAAAAAAATAACTTGATATACACAATTTGTTTTAAACATCATATAAAATCTAAATAAATAAAAATAAGGAAAGAATATCTTAAAAATGTCAATAACTCCATAGAATAGTATATATCAAAATAAAATAGAAATAAATGCTAAAAATATTTAAAAAAATTGAAATTAACTTGATTTTGACTAATTTTTTTAAAAATCAGCATAAAAATCTAACTAACAAAAAAAAGGAATCTATGTATTATAAAAATGTCAATATATTCACATAATAGTATATGTCAAAATAAAATAGAAATCAGTATTAAAATTTAAAAACTTTTTCTCAAAATTAAATAACAATCTATATAAAACAAAATCTAATTAAAAACATATAAAAGGAGACTAATTTGATATATATGCTAACTTTTTATAAAATTAATTTAAAAAAGCTAACAAACAAAAAAATAAATAAATTATATATTAAAGAATGTCAGTACATCAAAATAACAATATATGTCAAGATAAAATGTAATCAATATTAACAAAGTTAAACTAGCAATGAAAAAATTATATAAAAACAAAATTAGCATGATTTATATAAGCTAGGTCTTTAGTAAATTAACAATAAAATAGCTTAATTAACAACAACAAAATAAACAAATTATGTCGTGAAGTATATCAAAATATAGTAAGGATAGTAAATGTCAAAATAAAATAGATCTAAATAAAAAGATCTAAACTAACTAAAAACATAAAGAAATTAATTTAAAATTTAGGTTAAAAAAATTATTATTTTTAAAGTATTGGCATTAACTATTTAAAAACAATATAAAATTGCTATAGATTACACGAGTATACAAACCAAACATATTATTCAAAAACTACAAAAAAGCTTACTAATAAAGCTTATTAATTTGTCTGTATAGTCATTACTTAATACAAAAAAAAATGAATACTATGCAGACAAATTAATTTTTCAAGTCATTCAAAGAGAGATATAGTTAAATAGTATAATAAGAAGATCTTCAATAGTGAATTAGCAGCGTATATGCAACAAAAAATATATAAGTAATATTTGAAAACATTACACAAGTAACTTTTCACTTAAAACACAACAAGTATTAAAGTCTGATTTCATATACATAGCTACTACAGATATTTGAATCCACATAAACAACACATGAGTAACATCTCATAGAATTCCATTTAAATAATAAAATATGACAGTGTTATGAATCAAACGCAAATTGTCAAACCTAGACATGCTAATCAGAACATAACATTGAGAAAACACGCATAAGTTAAAAAAACAATAATAATTGGTTCAAAGACTCCACACCAACCTAAAATTTTCAAAAAAGTATTACCTAATAGAAGGATGCAAATAAAACTAATTTGAAAGATAAAAAAGGAACAAATATATAAGATAAAACATATGAAAAACCCAACGGAGAAGCAAGAAGATGCCTTGCATGATCATTGAACTTCTCAACAAAGCTATTAGCGACTTTTTGTTTGCGATATCTCGATCCTCTTCTTTGATTATCTCAAATACATTAGTACGAATCTCAGTATACATATTAGCAATCAAACTATATGTCATCTATATGTTGTTAGATTTACATGGGATTTAACAAAAAATAGGAAAACATGTTGAAAGATACAATATATACGCATATATATTAAAAAATATAGTTTTCCGGTTTATAAAATGTCAAAGTATTCTTCTTTTATTATTATTTGTACACACATGAAATATAACTCAGTATGTTAAAATGACAAATTAGTTATTTAATCAAGTAAAAATCAATTGACTTATTATTATTTTACTTAACAAGATTTGCAATTTTATAAACAAATATAAGTAGGAGAAAATGATACATTGTATGTTAAATATATTTTTATAAAAAAAAATATACTGTAAATCTATTATGCATTCGGTAATTTAAAAGTTACTAACAAAAAAAAATTAAACTAAATCATTAACAAAGATCCGCGCGTAGCGCGGATAAAATACCTAGTCTATACTATATAAAAGTTGATGCCATATGCCATTGAGGGCGTCCACATGGGACGAAGAAATCAAATCTCATTGGTCCAAATCAGCGTTTTCATTAAACACAAAAATGTTAAATATGATTAACAATTTAAATAAGTTAAAAAACAAACAAAAACGGAAACTATCATAGTATAATGGAAAAGTAAGATAAAAAAAGTTTAACTAACAAAACAGATAAAAGAAAGTTATGTTAAAAATCCAAATCTACAGTTTTTGTCAAAATAAAATAGAAATTAAATATCACAAAAGCTAAAATAATAAAAAAAACAAATATAAAAATTAATAACGAAAATGTTAAATTAACAAAAAAAAATCCATCTTAAAATTAAAAACACAAAAACGAAAATTATCATAGTATAATGAATAATTAAAATAAAAAAAAATTAACTAACAAAACAAATAATAGGAAATTATGTAAAAAATCTAAATCTATAGCGTTTGTCAAAATAAAATAGAAATTCAATGTCACAAAAGATAAATTAACAAAAATAAAACAAATTTGGAAATCAATAACTAAAATGTTAAGTTAACAAAAAAATCAATTTAAAAAAACTAATTTATTATATGTTATCACTTTAAAAAACCAATATAAAAATGTTTAACTAATAAAACAAATTGAGAGCTTTTAACTAAAAAAAGTTAAAATAAAAAAGTTAAAGTTGATGCATTAAGCCATACATAGGATTAGAAAATCAATTTTATTCGTCCAAATCAATAATTTTATTAAACATAAAAACTTAATTTAATTAAATCAAAACAAACAAAAAGATAACGAAAATTAACATTTTAATTAAAATGGAAATTAATACCAAAAGGGTAAAATTTAAAAAATATATAAGATCATCTAAAATTAAATTAAATTGACATTTAAATTAATTATTTAAGATAAAAAACGAAATTATATTTTACAAAATGTCAATACAGTTAAGATAGAAATCAATAACAAAAAAAATAGCACAGAAAGAAACATCAAAAATTAAATCTATACTATATAAAAGTTGATGCATTATGCCATTGAGGTCGTGCACATATGACGAAGAAACTCAATTTGATTGGTCCACATCAGCATTTTCATTAAACAAAAAAATGTTAAATATGATTTGACATTTTAATTAAATTAAAACACAAAAAAAACTTGATATATAAACATTGTTTTTGGAAAATTAACATAGAAAAGTTAAATAAAAAAAAAATAAGGAAATTAGATCTAATACAAAATGTCAATAACTCCATAGAATAGTAAATGTCCAAATAGATAGAAATCAATACTAAAAATATTAAAAATGGAAATTAACTTAATCTGTTGACTATTTTTTAAATAAAATCAACATAAAAAGTAACTAACTTAAAGATACAAAAATTTTAAATATGAATAGTATTTTCATTAAATTAAAACACGAAAAATAAAATTTAACTTGATATTTAAACAATTTGTTTTTGGAAAATCAACATACAAAATCTAAATTAACAAAAATAAGGAAATAGTAACTTTAAAAATATCAATAACTCCATAGAATAGTATATTTCAAAATAAGATATAAATGTTAAAAATATTAAAGAATGGAAATCAACTTGATGTGTAAACTAAATTTTTGGAAAATCAACCTAAAAAGCAAACTAGCAAAAAAATAAAAATGAAACTATGTCTTACACAAATGTCAATACATCAAATTAAAATTTAAAGTATCAAAATATAACAAATATAAAAATCGTATTTCTTTTTTTTTGTCAACAAAAATCGTATTTCTTAAAATAAATTAACAATCTATAAGTAAATAACAAAAATTAGAAAATTATATCTAAGCAAATGTCAATAACTCCATAGAATAGTATATGCCAAATAAAATGAAAATCACTGTTAAAAATATTAAAAATAGAAATTAACTTGATGTGTAGACTAATTTTTTGAAAAATCAAGGTAACTAACAAAGAAAATATAAAAATGGAAAATATGATTAACATATTAATTAACTTAAAACACACAAAAATAAATTGATATATAAACATTTTCTGGAAAATAATATAAAATCTAAATAAAAAAATAAGAAAATTATATCTTAAAACATGTCAATAAAGTTTCTGGTTTATTCCGCCATCCTGTCCAATGAATTACTAAGAATTATTTTTCACTAGAATCCTCTATATTCATGGGTTCCGTCGTTCCCATCGCTTCTTGATTAATCATTAGGCCCGAATTCTACAATGGAGCTCTTACATGGAAAAGGTCGCCGATTGCTACTAAGAACCTAACAAAACTTTGATACATTTACTCCATAGAATAATATATGTTAAAATAAACTGGAAATAAATGTTAAAAATAATAAAAATGAAAATTACCTTGATGCGTAAACTAATTTTTTGGAAAATCAAAATAAAAAGCTTTGTGGTTCTCTTAACCCCCCAAAAAAACTATGTCTTACACAAATGTCAATACATTCACATCATAGCATATGTGAAATAAAATAGAAACCAGTATTAAAATATAAAAATATAAACATTTTATTTCTCAAAATAAAATATCAACATATATAAAACAACAGCTAATTAAAAACCATCTAAAAGGATTAAACTAGCTTGATTTTTATGCTACTTTTTAGTAAAATCAATATATAAAAAGCTAATGAACAAAGTACATTATATCTTAAAGAATGTCAATACATCAAACTAACAATATATGTCATGATAAAATGGAATCAGTATTAACAAAACTAAAATTGCAAAAGAAAAATTATCTAAAAATAAATTTAACATGATATATATATAAGCTAGCTCTTTAGTAAATCAACAATAAAAGAGCATAATTAACAGCAACAAAATAAAAAATGATGTTACACTATAGATAAAAAATTATGTTACACTATTTAAAAAGTATTGGTATCGACTATAAATAACAATATAAAGTTTCTATAGGTTACACGAGTATACAAGCCAAACATATTTTTCAAAAATACAGAGAGCTTAATAAAATAATGGTTGCTTCCATTTTTTTCCTTATCGAGACACTTTCATTTTTGGGTTTTAACGAACTTATATAAAAAAATTTATTAATAGACACGGAACAACAAAAAGCGGTTTACAGATGAATTTCGAACTGTTTATATTAAAAGGTACTATCTAATCTATTTACTCAGTACCAAATGAAAATTTAATCAATACTTATATTTTAACACAATTTTTTCAGTCATCTATAATTCAAGTCTTTATAGTAATGAGTTATTATTTTATGAGGCTAGCAAAAAAATTAATAAGTTCAATATTAACTTGCGGTAAATTCATAATCCGAATATTAAACTATCAGATAGATATTTTAAAACGATAAAAATAGTCTATCAGACACATAATATACAAACTAAAATATATAAAACCATACACTTATAGTAGTGAGTCATTACTTAATACAAAAAAAAAATTGAATACTATGTAGACAAATTCATTTTTTGCATCATTCAAGCAAATATATAGTTAAATGTTATAGTACAAAGATTCACAATAGTGAATTAGCAGTTTATATGAAACCAAAAATATATAAGTAATATTTGAAAATACTACACAAATAACTATTCACTTAAAACACAATAAGGATTTAAAGTCTGATTTCATAAACATAGCTACTACAAATAATATAACACATCAGTAACACCTCATAGAATTATATTTAAATAATAATAAAGTATGACGGTGTTATAAATCAAACGCAAATTGTCAAACCTAGACATGCTATTCAAAACATAACATTGAGAAAACACGCATATGTTAATACATTACAAATGGTTCAAAGACTTCACACCAACCTAAAAGGGTGAAAAAATATTATCTAATAGAAGGTTGCAAATAAAACTGATCTGAAAGATAAAAAAAAAAGATATACGATAAAACATATTAAAAATCCGATGCAGAAGCAAGAAGTTGCCTTGCATTATCATTGAAACTTCTCAACAAAGCAGCTTTTTGTTTGTTATATCTCAATCCTATTTTTTTATTGTCTCAAATGCATTTGTACGAATCTCAGTATGCATATTAACAATTAAACTATATGTCATCTATATGTTATCAGAGTTACATGATTTTTAACAAAATATAGAAAAATATGTTGAAAGATACAATATAAGCATATACATTAAAGGAATATTTTGTTCAAGTTTATAAAATGTCAAATTATTCTTCTTTTATTATTATTTCTACAAGATGACATATAATTAAACGTGTTAAAAACAAATTAATTATTTAATCAAGTAAAAATCAGTTGACTTATTAATATTTTACTTAACAAAATTGTAATCTTATAAATAAATACAAGTAAGAGAAAATGATATATTGTATATTTAATAAATTTTTATTAGAAAAAAAATTCCGTAAACCTATTATGTAGTCGGTAATTTACTTTAAAGAAAAGATTAAACTAAATTATTGACAAAGATCCGCGCGAGCGCGGATAACATACCTAGTCTATACTATATAAAAGTTGATGCCATATGCCATTGAGGGCGTCCACATGGGACGAAGAAATCAAATCTCATTGGTTCAAATCAGCGTTTTCATTAAACACAAAAATGTTAAATATGATTAACAATTTAAATAAGTTAAAAACAAACAAAAACGGAAACTATCATATTATAATGGAAAAGTAAGATAAAAAAAGTTTAACTAACAAAACAGATAAAAGAAAGTTATGTTAAAAATCCAAATCTACAGTTTTTGTCAAAATAAAATAGAAATTAAATATCACAAAAGCTAAAATAATAAAAAAAACAAATATAAAAATTAATAACGAAAATGTTAAATTAGCAAAAAAAATCCATCTTAAAATTAAAAACACAAAAACGAAAATTATCATAGTATAATGAATAATTAAAATCAAAAAAAGTTAACTAACAAAACAAATAATAGGAAATTATGTAAAAAATCTAAATCTATAGCGTTTGTCAAACTAAAATAGAAATTCAATGTCACAAAAGATAAATTAACAAAAATAAAACAAATTTGGAAATCAATAACTTAAATGTTAAGTTAACAAAAAAATCAATTTAAAAAAACTAATTTATTATATGTTATCACTTTAAAAAACCAATATAAAAATGTTTAACTAATAAAACAAATTGAGAGCTTTTAACTAAAAAAAGTTAAAATAAAAAAGTTAAAGTTGATGCATTAAGCCATACATAGGATTAGAAAATCAATTTTATTCGTCCAAATCTATAATTTTATTAAACATAAAAATTTAATTTAATTAAATCAAAACAAACAAAAAGATAACAAAAATTAACATTTTAATTAAAATGGAAATTAATACCAAAAGGGTAAAATTAAAAAATATATAAGATCATCTAAAATTAAATTAAATTGACATTTAAATTAATTATTTAAGATAAAAAACGGAAATTTTATTTTACAAAATGTCAATACAGTTAAGATAGAAATCAATAACAAAAAAAATAGCACAGAAAGAAACATCAAAAATTAAATTAACATGATATCTAGGCTAATTGTTTAAGTAATTAATATAAGAAAGTTTATAAAACATAAAAATAAAAAGAAAATTATGTCTTAAAAAATGTTTATACTTACAAAACAATATTATGTCAAAATAAAAAGAGTTAAATTAACAAAGAAAAGAATCATCATGCATTATGTCATCAAGGTCGTTTACATAGAACGAAGAAACTCAATCTCATTGGTTCAAATCAGCGTTTTCATTAAACAAAAATGTTAAATATGATTAACATTCTAAATAAATTAAAAACACACAAAAAACGAAAAATTCTCATAGTATAATAGAAAATTAAGATAAAAAAGTTTAACTAACAAAACAGATAAAAAAAGTTATTTCAAAAATCCAAATCTATAGTGTTTGCCAAAATAAAATAAAAATTCAATGTCACAAAAGCTAAACTAATAAAAAAAAATGGAAATCAATAATCAAAAAGTTAAATTAACACACAAAAAAACATCTTAAAAAATAATTTATTATATTCTAACTCTTAAAAAATCTAAATAAAAATGGTTAATTAAAAAAACTTGAGAGCTTTTAACAAATAAAAACTTAAAGGTAATACATTAAGCTATAATAAGATTAAAAAAATCAACTTCATTTGTCCAAATAAGTATTTCTATTTAAACATAAGAAGTTGAATATTACTAAATCAAAACAAACAGACATAAATCAAACATACTCTTTAATTATAAAAAGATTAATACACTACCTTCTTCTGATTTAAAAACTATAAAAAAAACACTACACAAGTAACCTCTATACTCGAAATATAATAAGTAGTAAAATATTTTTTATACATAGCCACTACTTATATATGAGACAACATTGACAACACATGAGTAACACCTTCTAAAATTCTATTTAAATAATAAAGTATGACAGATTTATGAATCGAACTTAGATTGGTATACCTAGATAGACTATTCAAATCAAAACATGAAAAAATCAAATAAAGAAAAAAACAGTAAAAATGATGTGAAGGCTTCACATCATCTTACAAGTTTAAAAACCAAAATTATCAAATAGTAGACTGCAAATAAAACATATATCAATGATAAACTGAATAGAGGCATAAGTTAAAACTCATGGAAGGCCTGGTGGAGAAGCAAGAAACGGCTTTGCATGATCATTGCAGCTTCCCAACAAAACTACATGTAGCCTTTTGTTGTTCGCGACAACTCGATCTTTTTCTTGATTGTCTCAAACACACTTGTGCAAAACTCAGTATGCATATTAGCAACCGAGCGACCAGTTCCTCTGTATATTCCAACAAATTCGCATTACACTTTGCATTCAAATTTAAAGAATTGATAAAACAACATATCTAATTTTTAAAAAAATACAAAAATTGTTATCAACATGAATCACAAATTATATATGCATAGTTACACAACATCAATGAGACATTCAATCAAAAACCAAATGTTTAAATACATAAAACTGAGAGAAAGAACTATAAAAAATCACAAGAAAAACAAAATAAAACACCAAGATCTTATCAAGGAAACTCTTCTCTAAATCAAACGTGTGTGCATGTCGAAGTTGGATAATTCGATAGGTGATCATTACTATTATTTTACTTAATAAGATTTTTAATTTTATACAAATCTTTTATGGTTTTGATAATTTAAAAGATATTAACAAAAAAGTTAAATCAAATTATTAATACAGATCCGCGCGTAGCGCGGATTAAAAACCTAGTGTATAATTAACAACTTTAAAACATTAAATATTACTCCCTCTGTTTCATAATAAGTGTCATTTGGAGAAAATATATCTGCAATTTAACTGAATGTATCTAGATGTGATTTGAGTTTAATACATCCAGATACATTGCAGATACATGTTTTCCAAATGACACTTATTATAAAACAGGGGAGTATATAATAAAATTAGGTGTGTCAAACGATTTAACTTCCTAAACGTGACACTCACCTAATGTTTGAAACCGTGTAAAATAATGTCTGCCAAAATTGTTTACTTTGAAAACCAAAATATAGAGCGACTTATTACTTAAGTAAATACTAGTGAAAACCAAAATATCCACTGCCAGCAAATGTTTACCTTGAAAACCAAAAATCGATTATAGGTAAAAGAATTTCGATGCATATTCGATGGATGCCAAGTTCCTGAACCTTAAACATTGAAATATTTTCAAAAATCGAAGATATGTACTGAATAACACATAACTAAAGTTGAAAAAAAAAATTATAACAAATCAACACGACACACTTGTAAGATTCGATCACAAAATCAAACCGAAGCATTATAATTAAACATTGCAAATTACAAAATACCAAAACAAACATAATATGAGAGAATACACCAAATGATCGTTTTTAATGAATACAAAAATGTCCAATACGCAAATTTTTGTCAACAATACGAATTTAATACAAACAAAACAATTATTTCCAAAATCACATAGGCGTCTATGAACTCGTTGAACCATAACATGCAGTGATAGGTGTAGTTTTACCATAAAAATATCTTTCCAAGTGCACNAAAAATTGTTATCAACATGAATCACAAATTATATATGCATAGTTACACAACATCAATGAGACATTCAATCAAAAACCAAATGTTTAAATACATAAAACTGAGAGAAAGAACTATAAAAAATCACAAGAAAAACAAAATAAAACACCAAGATCTTATCAAGGAAACTCTTCTCTAAATCAAACGTGTGTGCATGTCGAAGTTGGATAATTCGATAGGTGATCATTACTATTATTTTACTTAATAAGATTTTTAATTTTCTACAAATCTTTTATGGTTTTGATAATTTAAAAGATATTAACAAAAAAGTTAAATCAAATTATTAATACAGATCCGCGCGTAGCGCGGATTAAAAACCTAGTGTATAATTAACAACTTTAAAACATTAAATATTACTCCCTCTGTTTCATAATAAGTGTCATTTGGAGAAAATATATCTGCAATTTAACTGAATGTATCTAGATGTGATTTGAGTTTAATACATCCAGATACATTGCAGATACATGTTTTCCAAATGACACTTATTATAAAACAGGGGAGTATATAATAAAATTAGGTGTGTCAAACGATTTAACTTCCTAAACGTGACACTCACCTAATGTTTGAAACCGTGTAAAATAATGTCTGCCAAAATTGTTTACTTTGAAAACCAAAATATAGAGCGACTTATTACTTAAGTAAATACTAGTGAAAACCAAAATATCCACTGCCAGCAAATGTTTACCTTGAAAACCAAAAATCGATTATAGGTAAAAGAATTTCGATGCATATTCGATGGATGCCAAGTTCCTGAACCTTAAACATTGAAATATTTTCAAAAATCGAAGATATGTACTGAATAACACATAACTAAAGTTGAAAAAAAAAATTATAACAAATCAACACGACACACTTGTAAGATTCGATCACAAAATCAAACCGAAGCATTATAATTAAACATTGCAAATTACAAAATACCAAAACAAACATAATATGAGAGAATACACCAAATGATCGTTTTTAATGAATACAAAAATGTCCAATACGCAAATTTTTGTCAACAATACGAATTTAATACAAACAAAACAATTATTTCCAAAATCACATAGGCGTCTATGAACTCGTTGAACCATAACATGCAGTGATAGGTGTAGTTTTACCATAAAAATATCTTTCCAAGTGCACAAAATTCCAGTTATAGTATAAAAAGTTATCGTATCCCTAGAGATCTAATGTTGCACATAAAATTCTCAGTATCGAATAAAGTTAAGTAAGTAATAAAGTGTAAAACAAAAATACTTAAGAAAATTGGTTGGAAAGCTCGGTTTAAATCAATGAGTCGGGAAAATCTCATATCAATTCGAATTGTTGATTGAAAATCGTTAGGATATTTATGAAGATCTGTTCCAAAACTCAAAAGACAGTAGTAAAATCAACCGACTACGAAGATTATCTATGTCTAAACTTTAGAATTCCAAATTTTTTTGCAAATTTGATAACATGCAAATTTTACCCATTTTTACTATCATAAGTGAATATTTTAATAAGTATTTCACTAAGATTTTAATGCATAAACACTAGATTTCGAGTATTTGGTTCTTCAAGACTCTTTTCAGGTAAAATTAGCAAAAGACGCATATTTTGAAGCAAAATGGACAATTCCGGAAACAATGCTCGAGGACAGAAGTTCAACATCAAAGGAAGGCCTTCCCACCACGATATCAAGCTCATATTTGGAGACAAGGAAGCCTTATCAGCTGTCTTTCACCACAAAGTGATTTGAGGACAATCCCACGGTTGGATCTCAAGTTATGGAAGAAGCAAGAAGGTCCGTCAAGCACCCGAAGGGACGAGCTTGCCGCGCCACGACCGAACCAGACGACCAGTGGCCGCGCCAGGGCTGGTCGATCGCGCGGCTGATATATCATGGTTTTTACCCACTTTTAGACCATGATATAGGTATTTTTATAGAGTCTTTTGTTAGATTTCGAGTCCTATATGAGTCTTTGCAGGATGGAGAACACTTGGAGCTAAATAGGAGAATCTGGAACGTTTTGGAGTATTTTGGAGAAGCTGCTGAAGTTATGAAGTCAGAAGGGTGAATTCTCGAGCTGAGTGTCGATCGACACACTCAGTGTCGATCGACACCAAAGAAGGTCGGCCAAAAGTGACGGTTTCCAATCAGAAAAAGGAAAGAGGCCAAGTTTTGAAGAATGACAAGATTGTCCCTGGACGAAAAATCCCTTCCTATATATAGTTTTCTGGCATTGTTTAGCCAATTACACTTTCATAATTTAGAGATTTTGAGACCTAGAGAGAGATTGTTCCAGAGCTTTTAGGGAGACAAGTCTAACTCATCAGAGCCAGATTTCGAACCCTAGTATCATTCTCTTCTATTTATTTATGCAATTTATTTCAGTCATGATTTGTGTTTCATTGATTATGTCTGAGTAGTTTGCTAGTTAGGTTAGGGTGATTTAGGGTTGATGAAAAGTCTGTAGAATTATTATCTTTGTTAGGGAAATCACTTAGATCTTCACCTTGATTTGAACTTAACTTGATTTCTGAATTGATCACTTAGGAATCAAACCTTAGGTTATTTAATAGATGCGAGAGCATTATTAGTAACTTGATCTAATCATAGGTGAGCAAAATAACTATTCGCAAAGAGATTTGGTTTAGTTATTTTGTGAACATATCGAACCTGAACTTTAATGCTTGCTTAGATTGTTAGATTTCGCAAAGAGATTTGGTTTTCTGGAATTTAAGCATAGATAACTTCTGCAACGAGAGTTGATTGGTTTTAACTTAGTGATTCGAGTTCTAGACGGTTCTTAATAAATCCCTAATAAAAATAATATTCTGCATTCTTGGATTCAACCTGATAATTAACCCTCACCTAGCGCTTTAGTCTCTGAATTTTAAATCCGCATAAACCACATTTACTTAAATCGCATAATTTAATTTACATTAATACTTATTTGACTTAGCCTAATCCAAAATTAGAAACCATAGTGTAGTATCTTCTTTTCTTGGGATTTCGATACGCCTTGTACTTCAACTGCTTTGCTGTGCATTTGCAGTAGATTATTTAGGGTAAAACCTGACCCATATCAAGTTTTTGGCGCCGTTGCCGGGGAAGTAGATTAACTACCTACGAAATCTAGCATTAGGATTTTGACTAGGTTTTGCTTTTTAATTTTTGGTTACTGATTTAGTTTCAAATTTTTGTTTTTCAGATGCATGCTTTACCGCAGTACCAGGAGCAACAAGAACGAGGAACTAATCCCATTGAACCAGGAGCTAGGCCGTTTTGAACGTACGAACCGCAAAGCTGCACGAGCATCGATCGACACTCACAGCGTCGATCGACACCAAGAACCAGCGTCGAACGAAGCCGAAGGCATCGATCGACACTGCGCGCAGACAAAGATGGCAGACAACGTGGTTTTAGTACAAGACGTGGCAGGCAACTTTTTCGACCGTCAGAGCAATAGAAGGAATGCCGACGGACAGAGACTTGATGAGGCTGGCGCCATCATAGTCGAACCTGCAAGACAACTTGCACCTGCAGAAGCTGGACGCGGAAGAACACTTGGCAACTACAACCGCCCACATCAGTTCTATGCCAATAGAGCTGCGATCCGTCCTCCTGCGTTTCAGAGGAATGACTTCGAGTTGAAGCCTGCCTACTTCTCACTCGTAGCTCAGAACCCTTTTCATGGTCTTCCCAACGAGCATCCTATGGATCATATAGAGAAATTCGAAGACTTGGCATCTAGCATCAAAGCCAATGGAGTTACTTATGACTATCTTTTCTGCAAGCTTTTCCCTTACTCGCTTGCTGGAGATGCATCATATTGGCTGAAGCAGTTGCCACCGGGCTCGCTAACTACTTGGGAAGAGACAAAGAATGCATTCCAATGCAATTTCTTTGATGATGCGAGATCAGAAGAGATGAGGACAAAGATCACCACATTCTCGCAAGGACCTACTGAAGCATTCAAGGCTTCTTGGGTGAGATTCAAGGCCTACCAGAGGGACTGCCCACATCATGGCTTCAGCGAGCTGCAGTTGCTTGGTATCTTTTACCGCGGGATTGACTAGAGATACCAGATGGCTTTAGACGCAGCAAGCAACGGGAATATCAACACCAGAGTTCTTGCTGATGCCGTGGTGCTTATAGAGAATTTGGCCTCTAGTAATAGCACCAAGAACGCAGATTTCGAAAGGAGACAAGGCGCATGAACCAATGGAGGAAGCCAAATTGCTGAAGTCAACAGGAAGCTCGACAACATGCAGAACCTCTTGGTAGGAAAGAAGCAGGTCCATTTTGCCAATGAGGTGGAGTCATTCGAACCAGAGGAAGGCTGTGAAGAAGAGGATGTTAACTTCATCAACAATGGTGGATTTCAAGGCCAAAGGTTTGGGAACCAGCAGGGAAAAAAAAGTTTCAGCGGAAACTATCAGAAGAACTCTTTCACAGGCAATCAGAACTCTTCTAGTTACACTCAGAAGCCCCCATTCCAGAGCAGCAACAGCAACTACACAAGGAACTACGGTTCATCTTCCTACCAGAAACCACCTCCGCAAGACAACAAAATGGAGGTCATGCTTGAGCAGCTATTGGAAGGGCAGCAGAAGATGACAGTGAGCTTCAATGGCAAGATTGATGCGCTGTATGAGGACCTGAATGGGAAGATTGACAACATACATTCTCACATGAAGAAGCTGGATATTCAGGTTGCTCAAACCGCAGAAGCTGTTAACAGGCAAGAAGGATTTCTTCCGGGGAAGACTGATACAAATCCCAAACGCCACGTGAATGCCATTGAGCTGAGGAGTGGCAAGACACTTCAAACCATGCAGAAGAAGGGACTTACAACTGCAGAATTCGAGGAGCTTGAAGACATTAAAGACCTGTGTCGATCGACACCCGAGGAGAATGACGAGAAATCAGAAAAACCCGACGCGAAGGATTCGACTACAAAGACAAGTGTCGATCGACACCAGGAGGGTATCGATCGACACCCAGCACGGACTGCAATAGATCAGCCTGCAACACCAAAGGGTGCATCAGAAAGGGTCTACAAACCGAAGATCCCTTTCCCCCTGATTACAAAGAAGTCCAAGAAGGAGCGGCTGGAAGCCAGATGCAAGGCTATCATGGATAGACTAGTGGTTGAAATCCCTTTGATGGATGACATTAGAACTACTCCTATGATAAAGAGATACTTGAAGTGGATGATGACCAACAACATAGACACGGAGGAGGGAGCAATGATGATATCAGAGCAAGTCAGTGCTGTCATTCAGAACAGGCTACCTGAAAAGCTCTCCGATCCAGGAAGCTTTGTTCTTGATTGCTCCATTTTCTCAGACAAGTTTGGGAGGTCTCTATGTGATTTAGGCTCAAGTGTCAACTTGAT
The DNA here is from genome assembly GCA_020283515.1 of Alliaria petiolata. NCBI lineage: Eukaryota > Viridiplantae > Streptophyta > Magnoliopsida > Brassicales > Brassicaceae > Alliaria > Alliaria petiolata. The sequence continues at coordinate 33,923,111 of JAHZTW010000001.1, forward strand.
GCCTCTTTCAGTTGCTCTCAGGATTGACATGACAGATTTCAAGGCCACCAGAATCTCATTAGTCCTCGCAGATCGCTCTATCAGGATCCCTGAAGGTGTCTTTGAAAATGTTCCTATCAGAGTGGGAGATTGTCTAATACCCACAAACTTTGTGGTATTAGCTTATGATGAGGAACCCAAAGACCCTCTCATACTTGGTAGGCCATTCCTGGCTACAGCTAGAGCTATCATTGACGTGAGGAAGGGGAGGATTGCATTGAATATTGGCGACCTGGTGATGAATTTTGACATGGAAAAACTGATGAAGAGACCCACAATTGATGGACAAACCTTCTATGTTGATACACTCACCAACCTTGCTGAAGAGATCTTCAAGGAGGACCATCCTACAGACCCTTTGGAGCGTGCTCTGACCACTTCTACAAAGGATGTTGAAGACCTCGACGAAGCTGCTGCTACCTACACCAAGATGCTCCACGCAAGTGAGCATGTGATGCAACTAATCACACAGGAAGACCTGTGTCGATCGACACCACGCGACATCAAGCACATATTCGAAGCTTGGCGATTGGAGTGAGATCAAATCACCTAAAGTTGAGCTCAAACAGCTCCCTGCCGGGCTAAGGTACGCATTTCTTGGTCCTAATTCGACTTATCCTGTTATAGTAAATGTTTCCTTAAACAACGCATAGCTCACTTTATTGCTGAGAAAGCTGCGCAAGTATCGCAAAGCTCTTGGCTATTCTCTTGATGATATTTCAGGGATCTCACCAGACTTATGCATGCATCGGATTCACCTTGAGGATGAAGCGAAGTCATCAATTGAGCATCAAAGGAGGCTGAATCCGAACCTGAAGGAAGTTGTCAAGAAGGAGATCATGAAGCTGTTGGACGCAGGGATCATCTATCCCATCTCAGATAGTGCTTGGGTCAGCCCTGTCCACGTGGTTCCTAAGAAAGGAGGAGTCACAGTGGTGAAGAATGAGAAGAACAAGCTGATTCCTACAAGGACTGTGACTGGTCACAGGATGTGCATAGACTACAGGAAGCTGAATGCCGTGACCAGAAAGGATCACTTTCCTTTGCCTTTCATTGATCAGATGCTGGAGAGATTGGCGAATCAACCCTACTACTGCTTCCTTGATAGCTATTCAGGATTCTTACAAATCCACATCCATCCAGATGATCAGGAGAAGACCACATTTACATGTCCTTATGGTACTTTAGCATAACGCAGAATGCCATTTGGACTTTGTAATGCTCATGCGACCTTCCAGAGGTGTATGATGTCCATCTTCACAGACATGATAGAAAAGTTCATGGAAGTCTTTATGGATGACTTTTCTGTTTATGGGTCATCTTTTAAAGACTGATTGGAAAACTTATGCGCAGTACTTCAGAGGTGTGAGGAGAAACACTTAGTCCTGAACTGGGAAAAGTGTCACTTCATGGTCACAGATGGGATTGTCCTTGGACATCGAGTTTCAGCAGCAGGAATCGCAGTAGACCGCGCCAAGATTAAAGTCTTGACAACTTTATAAGCACCTGATTCTGTGAAGTCTGTGAGGAGTTTTCTGGATCACGTTGGGTTCTACCGAAGATCCATCAAGGATTTTAGCAAGATAGCGAGACCACTCCCTGCTCTTCTCTGAAAAGATGTGAAGTTTGAGTTCACAGAAGAGTGTCTTTCAGCCTTTGAACAGATCAAGCAAGCTTTAGTGAGCGCTCCAATTGTTCAGCCACCGGACTGGGATCTACCTTTCGAGGTGATGTGTGATGCGAGTGACTTCGCAGTAGGAGCAGTTCTGGGACAGAAGAAGGACAAGAAGCTCCACGCCATCTACTACGCCAGCAGGACTTTAGATGATGCTCAGAAGAACTACGCAACTACGGAGAATGAATTGCTAGCTGTGGTCTTTGCCTTTGAGAAATTTCGCCAGTATCTTGTTGGCTCAAAGGTAATTGTCCACACTGATCATTCTGCATTGAAGTACTTGATGCAGAAGAAGGATGCAAAGCCAAGGTTGCTAAGGTGGATTCTACTCCTACAAGAGTTTGACATAGAAGTCAAGAACAAGAAAGGAGTTGAAAACGGAGTAGCTGATCACCTCTCACGGATTAGGATTGAAGATGACGTGCCAATAGATGATTTTCTGCCAGAAGAGAACGTTTATCTCATTGAAAGTCGTTTCCAAGCTGAGAGTTCATACCCTGCGAGCTTAGTGTCGATCGACACTAAGGGAGTGTCGATCGACACCCTGTCCGAAACGAAGTTCAACCACCTGTGTCGATCGACACCTTCACCTGATCATGGATGATGTGTTTAGACAGCCAATCTTTGCCATCAATGCTGCGAACAAACCTTGGTATGCTGACATTGTGAATTCACTTGCTGCTGACATTGAGCCCAAGCATCTCAAGAATTATGAGAAGAAGAAGTTCATGAGAGAACTTAGGAGATACTATTGGGATGAGCCTCACTTGTACAAGCATTGTTCAGACAATGTCTACAGAAGGTGCATTGCAGAGAGTGAAGTTTGTGATATCCTGTACCATTGTCATGGTTCGGAGTATGCTGGACACTTTGCTACATTCAAGACAGTGTCCAAAGTTCTTCAAGCAGGATTTTGGTGGCCTACTATGTTCAAGGATGCACATCTGTTCATCCTGCAATGTGATGTTTGTCAAAGGCGAGGAAAGATCAGCAAGAGACACGAGATGCCACAGAAATTCATCCTTAAAGTTGAAGTCTTTGATTGCTGGGGTATTGACTTTATGGGGCCTTTTCCTCCATCTTATGGAATGCAGTACATCTTGGTGGTTGTGGACTATGTCTCTAAGTGGGTAGAAGCAATTGCTTCAAAGACCAATGATTCTGCTGTAGTACTTAAGCTCTTCCAGACTATCATCTTCCCGCACTTTGGAGTGCCTAGGATTGTCATTAGTGATGGTGGTTCCCACTTTATCAACAAGGTTTTTGACAAGCTGCTAAAGAAACATGGTGTTCAACATCGCGTAGCCACTCCTTATCACCCCCAAACAAGTGGACAAGTCGAGGTCTCCAACAGATAGATCAAGCAAATTCTGGAGAAGACAGTGGACAAGACAAGGAAGGACTGGGCCGCGAAACTTGATGACGCACTTTGGGCGTATAGGACAGCCTACAAAACGCCACTTGGGACTACACCGTTTCAGCTGCTCTATGGCAAAGCTTGCCATCTTCCAGTGGAGTTAGAACACAAGGCGTACTGGGCTATCAAAAAGATGAATTTCGACTTGAAGCCAGCTGCAGAGAGGCGCCTGATACAACTTAATGAGCTAGACGAGCTGCGCCATCACGCTTATGAGAACTCAAAGCTCTACAAGGAGAGGACTAAGGCATATCATGACAAGAAAATTGTCACCAGGCAATTTGAGCCAAATGACCAGGTACTACTTTACAACGCTCGTTTGCAGCTACTTCCTGGTAAATTGCGTTCACGTTGGTCAGGTCCCTTCACAATCAAAGAGGTCAGACCATATGGCGCACTTGTCCTGACAAATGCCAAAGGAGAAGAGTTCACGGTGAATGGCCAAAGGGTGAAACATTATTGGGCTAAAGCCGAGATTCCAGACGGACACATTTTGTCCTTGGATGATGCACCCAATGCCTAAATCACATTTCCAATCAAGCTATTGACGTTAAACAAGCGCTGAGTGGGAGGCAACCCACTAAGGTACGTTTTATTTTATTTTTCGTTTTGATTTTAGTTTTACTTATTATTTATTTTGGCTTTATATAAAAAAAAAGGGGGAATCGATCATGCCTAGTGTCGATCGACACCCATTGTGTCGATCGACACCAAGCGAAGATACGGGTAAGTCTTCAAAAAACCCGACTCTTTCTATTTTGTTCTTCACTGTTCAAAAACCGAACACTTTGAAAGAATTTTTTCCCAAATCACGATTTCTTCGTTTCTTAACCAAATTGAGCGATTCTTTGCTCTAATCCGTGCTGATTTTTACCCTCTATCATAATCTATCATCCATTCATCCTATCTACAAGGTATGTTCTTCAAATCTCTCAATTTCAATTTCGACCCTAAGGTGAAATACTTCAAATTCGACATATTTTGTTTCATTTCTTGTTTGAATAATGCTCATTTAGGTTGTTTATCATGTTTAGAATCATTACCCACTCGTGTTTCATCCTTTAATTTGCACAATTTGAAATTTTCGAAATTTTGGAAATTCATGATTCATGTTGCGAATTTGGGATTTTTCTTGGGTATTTTGGTTTGGAATTAGTTGATTGATGATGCTAGGACAGTTTGTACCGATCATTATTGCATAATTTGAGTTTCATGTTCATGAACTGTCGACTTCTTGAAGTTTCGTACTGGGTGTCGATCGACACCCAACCTGAACAGAGATTTCACGTTTCGTTGTTGGATTATGGATTTGATTTGATCTTTCTTTTTCATTGCACATGGCCCCTCCTGTGACTAAGAGAGCACGACATGCTGAAGCGTCCGCATCTGGGACTGCTAATGATGAGGTGATTCCATCTCTTCCTCCATGGCCAAAGCGTGAAAACGCAAAGATCAGGAGTACGCGACAATGGGAGGATACACCAGCAAATGAGATTGTGAAAGATGAGTGCACTCTGCGAGACATTGCTGAGGCATGGGATGACTATGACACGCTCTTCTACAATGCGTGGCAGAAGGTGAAGATTGCTCCGACTAGCTTTGCGTGCGAGAAGACGATGACCGCATTGGGCATCAAAGACGACGTTCTGCAGTTGATGCGCAGAGTTGGGATGGGTACCATAGCGACGAGGCAGTTCGATCTCTATCCCGACCTTGTCCGCCAATTCATAGCCACTGCCAGAGTCTACTACAGGAATGAGATAGTCCGCAATGCTCTGGAAGGGACTCTCACCTTTCTCATCGGTGGGAACCGCTACCGCATTACACTTCCAGAGCTTTGCCAGCTCTATGGGTTCGAGAATGAGCATGAGACAGGAGTTGCGCTTCAGACACAGCTTTCCGACAACCAGGACTTCTGGTCTCTCTTCGGGAATGGGATATATGATTCCAAGAAGTCCACTCATACAAACATCCGCCATCCCACTCTGCGGTACTTGGTGCGCCTCTTCTCTACTACACTTCAGTGTAAGTCTGAGCCAGGGAAGATGCAGGTGGCTGAGCTGATACTACTATACCACGCCCTTTGGTCTGCGATCTACGAGGACACATGCGCACCACTTAGCGCCAACTTAGGCTCTGTGTTTGCACATCACTTGGCTTCCCTGAAGACGAAGCCTTTCTCTGGTACACAGGTGAAGCCCGAGACTATTAGCAGTCTCCTCACTCCCATCTTCATGCACTTCGGGATTGATACTTCTACCTGCACCATTGATACTTCACGATCTTTGGTTGATATGGACTACCTGAAGAGGACACATTGGGTGAAGTCAGAGAAGCTTTGGGTATTTACTGACGAGCAGAGAGTGCAGTACGCGGTGCTTCTACCTGACCGCGACCTTACTCACATCACTTCAGATCTAGGACGCCTCGCATTTCATCCTAATCCGAGCAAGCTCAGGACTCTTTCCGCTGCCAGACCCAGAGGCACAGCATCCCGGCCAGCTGCAGACACCAGACGCCCCTCCTGTTCTAGACGCAGAGCTCAGACGCCTACTACTACTCATCAGCTTCCTGAGGCTCCCGCGATTCCTATGGAGCCAGACGTTTTCCAGAGATATGTGGTGCAGAGTTTCCAGGCGATTTGGAGCGCCATTGCTACAATGTCTACATGCAGCTGCATTCACCCACCCACTCCACCACGTTCTTCTCCACCACATGATGAGGATGATGAGTGATTTTCCATTACTTTTAGTGTTTTGAGTCAGTTTTTCTTTTTATCTTGAGTCTGCATTTCCTTAGTATTTTGCTTCATAACGTGTTAAACTTATTGAGTATATTGGATTATCTTGTGCTTTTAACTGTTTGTCTGAGTTTTTCTAACAGCTAGGAAACTTCTAACAACAATCAGACTTAGCAACAATCATGTTCGAGTGGCAGAACTCTATCTACGGACAAAGTGTCGATCGACACCATCTGTGTCGATCGACACCAACTTCAAACACAGCATCGACCGTCAACTCCGTGTCGATCGACGCCATACGCAAAGTCAGGTAATCCAATTTTTCTCTTTGATTCCTAACAGTTGATTACTAATTTTCTTTTGCCAAACTCATTCTTAATAACACTGGGGACAGTGTTGTTTAAGTCTGGGGAAGGTGGTTGCTAACATTGTGTTTTCTTTTGAGTTTGCTTTTGTGTCAAAAATCTGTTTTATTGAGTCAAAACCAGTTGGGACTTTCAGTTTTTCTAGGAACTAACCACAGATTGTTGACATTTGATGGACCTTGCTATAGCAATTGATTTCGGGTCTTACTAAGTAGAAAGCTGCAAGTGGATCAGTCTATCAGGGCGAATTCAGATCCCCTTACATGAACTAGGTATGCACAGAACTTGATTCCTCTTTCAGCCTTGATAAGATTTGAAATCTGCAGTCTCTCCTTGATCTTCCCTTAAGAAAAGAAAAGAAATAAGAAGTCTGAGAAGGAATAGTGCAAAGAACCTCATGAGCCTGTCTCCTCACAAGGAACAATATTAGTGAGAGGTCATGAACTTGTCTCCTTACAAGGAACACAAGTAGGAGCAGAACTATTCCAAGACTTAAAAGAATAAGAAAAAGTCAATGAAAAGATCTATAGAACACCCAGAAAATGGGCAGCAGTTGACTAAGGGAAGATAAAATAGGAGAGCTGTAGAAAGTATATCTTGTTCAGGTATTAAGGAAGGAAAAGAATCAGAAAAGTTATGTAGCATTACCACTGTTATAGTTCGAATTTTTACTAAGGAAAGGGTCTGGATTTGAACTGGGAGATTGCTAAGCTTGTGGGTAGTACATTGAACACTACCTGAAGTTGGTTCTATAGCATGTGGATACAAGAGTGTTAACATCTGAGGCATTCTGAAAAAGTACTTGAAAGATCCTGTTTTCAAACCTCGACTCTATATTTTGTTTATGTTTTGCTTGAGGGCAAGCAAAAGTTAAGTCTGGGGGAGTTGATATATCATGGTTTTTACCCACTTTTAGACCATGATATAGGTATTTTTATAGAGTCTTTTGTTAGATTTCGAGTCCTATATGAGTCTTTGCAGGATGGAGAACACTTGGAGCTAAATAGGAGAATCTGGAACGTTTTGGAGTATTTTGGAGAAGCTGCTGAAGTTATGAAGTCAGAAGGGTGAATTCTCGAGCTGAGTGTCGATCGACACACTCAGTGTCGATCGACACCAAAGAAGGTCGGCCAAAAGTGACGGTTTCCAATCAGAAAAAGGAAAGAGGCCAAGTTTTGAAGAATGACAAGATTGTCCCTGGACGAAAAATCCCTTCCTATATATAGTTTTCTGGCATTGTTTAGCCAATTACACTTTCATAATTTAGAGATTTTGAGACCTAGAGAGAGATTGTTCCAGAGCTTTTAGGGAGACAAGTCTAACTCATCAGAGCCAGATTTCGAACCCTAGTATCATTCTCTTCTATTTATTTATGCAATTTATTTCAGTCATGATTTGTGTTTCATTGATTATGTCTGAGTAGTTTGCTAGTTAGGTTAGGGTGATTTAGGGTTGATGAAAAGTCTGTAGAATTATTATCTTTGTTAGGGAAATCACTTAGATCTTCACCTTGATTTGAACTTAACTTGATTTCTGAATTGATCACTTAGGAATCAAACCTTAGGTTATTTAATAGATGCGAGAGCATTATTAGTAACTTGATCTAATCATAGGTGAGCAAAATAACTATTCGCAAAGAGATTTGGTTTAGTTATTTTGTGAACATATCGAACCTGAACTTTAATGCTTGCTTAGATTGTTAGATTTCGCAAAGAGATTTGGTTTTCTGGAATTTAAGCATAGATAACTTCTGCAACGAGAGTTGATTGGTTTTAACTTAGTGATTCGAGTTCTAGACGGTTCTTAATAAATCCCTAATAAAAATAATATTCTGCATTCTTGGATTCAACCTGATAATTAACCCTCACCTAGCGCTTTAGTCTCTGAATTTTAAATCCGCATAAACCACATTTACTTAAATCGCATAGTTTAATTTACATTAATACTTATTTGACTTAGCCTAATCCGAAATTAGAAACCATAGTGTAGTATCTTCTTTTCTTGGGATTTCGATACCCCTTGTACTTCAACTGCTTTGTTGTGCACTTGCAGTAGATTATTTAGGGTAAAACCTGACCCATATCAGCGGCCAGGCCATTCGCATTTCCCGAGCCCATTTGAAGCCCAACTTAAACCCACAGCCGTCTTATGCAAGCCAATACCTAATCCACGACCTAGGGCACTTGAAGACCTATATATACTCGTCGTTTAGAGTTTTTCAAGATATAGAACTTTTGCTTCACGAAATTCTCTAGCTACAAACTTCTTTTGGCGGCGGCGAATCTCTGTTTCGTGGCATGCACCTTGTTCTTTGAGGGAGATTGATTTGTTCTTGAACCCTCTTTCTTTCTTATCGATTTATACAAGTTATACATTCATCAATCACGTTTTCTACTTCTTCTTTTATGTCTGAATAGTTTATTTTCGTTGGGTGTTCTTTAAGGGGATCTATGGGGAATCTCATTAACTATTTTTAAACCAATTGTTTAGGCCAAAGATTAGGGTTTTCTGTCTCACCATATTCGTTCTTATTGCATGAGTCTAGCGTCATGAACTATATTCTGATGCAGGGTCTTGAGAGGGCTCATGAATCTCAGATCTAGACCAAAATAGGGTAGAGAGCATCCTTTAAAAGATGTATGAATGTTTATCGTCCCGATCTTACTGCTGTTTGTCTAGGATGCAGGATACGAGAGTATACCTGCGAAATAGATGTTCACAGATCGACCTTGCTTGATAAATTTAGGTTGTTAAAACCAGTGAATCAGTTTAGAGAAAATCGCCTAGCCTCGTTTGCGTGACTTTTGTGTGTTTGATTTCTAGTTAGAACCCCATAGATTTCCCGAGAAGATTCCCAATGTATCGCACCTCATCTGCCTTTACATCGAGATTTACGCACTTCAATATTTATTTTTCATGCACTGCTTACCTGATTTCCTTCTTACAAGTCTTTAAGTTTATTTTCCTTTTCCCTTTGGTTATTGAAAATATTGACAACCTTCTCTATATAAGGTGCGGTACTCCTTTCTTTACTTTCTGCAAAAATCGTGACACTTACCCCAAAACCCCAGTTCCCTGCGTCTTTGGTTGCCCTGATTCTTCTGTTTTGCAGTTGACCTCCTTCCTGTGGATCGATACCCTAAGTACTACAACAAATGCTGTGCACTTGCAGCTTAGGGTCCTACAAATTCAAAGCTCGACGAGTCCCCAAAGAAATCCTCCAATCTCGAACGACTATTTAGACCTCATCTGAGACGCTCCCATCCCGACTTCACAAAACCGGATTCCTTCAACCTATGTCAAGACTTTCAAGCTTCCTCCTTGATTCAATGTCCTGAACACGTCCTAAAGACCGCAAAGACAACTTCCACAACTGCGGTCCACTGCTGTTGCATCCAAGACGGCGAGACAAGACAAGACTCCATCCAAGTCAGGTTAAGTCGATGATCCATCTCTCTACTTACTTCGTCCGGCACGGTCAACGGACCTGTATCCACGAAGACGAAGAAGAACACCACGGTTCTAGAGGAAGAAAACCGTTGTGCAAGCTCCAGAAGGAAGAAGATGCAACTTCCTTCACCAAACCGCAAAGAGAAAGTTCTCGAAGACTAGCTTCTCTCTTTCGCGACCAAGACCTTTACCGAAGCCAAGTAAGGATTTCATATGGCATTGAAGTTCGAACTAGTAACACCTGTCTTCCGGGATCCCGAACAGATCACTGGATAGGCCAGCATAGACCCAAACTTCAAGTCAAGTTTCTGAGGTTACGTAATCTTCAAGGCGCAAGGACGGAAGATTTTCCATCTCTCATTCACGCTGTTTTACAAAGGTCAAGGAACCAAGACGAGTACTCAACAACCGGAGTACTTGTTCTTCTCAACAAAGGCGAGCCAATCACCACCACCAAACGCCTACCATCATCCTCATCCATCACACCATCACGACCACCACCACCATCCAAAGCAAGGAAGCTCAACCGCGCAGCACATTTCCTTTCGAGCTAAGTTTTCGATTTCTTTTGTTCAATTAACTCGATTCTAAGCAGGGACATAAGGAGAATGATCAAGTCCTTAGCTCAATCATACCACACGCCCATCCATCCACACCAAACCCAATGACACTTTCAAGTAAGTCTTCACATGCTTGTACTTGAATTTACCTATCTTTTTCACCTCAACTCGATTTAAACAAACTGGGGAAAGTTTGATTTAAGTCTGGGGGGGGGGGTTTCTTATATTACTAACTTTACTTTTATTTGATGAGTCTTATGCATACTTGCTTCATTTATCGGGTCATTTTATAGAGTCAAAACTTTTTTTTTTTAGTCGGAAACTATGGACTTTGCTAGGTACAAGTCATTTCGAAACAAGGAACCTTAATGACCATTCTCACGGTTTTAGAATCAAGGTTTACTAAGTTGAACACTGCGAGTAGATCATTCCAACGGAGAAAGTTCTAATCTCTAGAATACTCGAAAGATCTTGCGTTGACTCCGCACCTAATGAATCAGAACTTCTCGTCAAGGGGCTTGAGGTACTTCGAACTTTGCTCCTCTTTTAGACTCTAGCATGACTAAGTAGATACAATGCAACCTCTCCTTGATCTTCCCTTATTATAAAAAATTGAGAAAAGCTTTAGTTTGAGAATGGCAACCCGAGTTCCTCAAAGAATAATGACGGTTCCACGCCTAAATGAATAAAAGGGTCAACAAGAGAAAGCTCGAAATACTCAAAGGGACCATGAAGAGTATCCGGGAAGAGTGAAAAGCTCAAGGTAACTAGACCCAAACGCCTTGAAGCTGAATTCCGAGTTACGTGGCTCAAACATGTCGATTGTTAGACTTGGCGAGTTACCAAGTATTGGTGAGTTTTCACGTTTTCAAACTTCTTTTCCTTACTTAGATTTCTGTTTTGTTTGAGGACAAACAAAGATTTAAGTCTGGGGGGGGGGGTTGATAACATGCATATTTTACCCATTTTTACTATCATAAGTGAGTACTTTAATAAGTATTCCACTAAGGTTCTAATGTATAAACACTAGATTTCGAGTATTTGGTTCTTCAAGACTCTTTTCAGGTAAGCTTAGCAAAAGACGCATATTTTGGAGCAAAATGGACAATCCCGGAAACAGTGCTCGAGGACAGAAGTTCAACATCAAAGGAAGGCCTTCCCACCACGAGATCAAGCTCATATATGGAGACAAGGAAGCCTTATCAGCTTTCTTTCACCACGAAGTGATTTAAGGACAATCCCACGGTTGGATCTCAAGTTATGGAAGAAGCAAGAAGGTCCGTAAAGCACCCGGAGGGACAAGCTGGCCGCGCCACGGCCGAACCAGATAACCAGTGGCCGCGCCACGGCTGGTCGATCGCGCGGCCAGGCCATTCGCATTTTCCGAGCCCATTTGAAGCCCAACTTAAACCCGCAGCCGTCTTATGCAAGCCAAGACCTAATCAACGACCTAGGGCACTTGAAGACCTATATATACTTGTCGTTTAGGGTTTTTCTAGGTTTAGAACTTTTGCTTCACAAAATTCTCTAGCTACAAACTTCTTTTCGCGGCCGCGAATCTCTGATTCGTGGTATGCACCTTGTTCTGTGAAGGAGATTGATTTGTTCTTGAACCCTCTTTCTTTCTTATCGTTTTATACAAGTTATGCATTCATCAATCACGTTTTCTACTTCTTCTTTTATGTTTGAGTAGTTTATTTTTGTTGGGTGTTCTTTAAGGGGATCTATGGGGAATTTCATTAACTGTTTTTAAACCAATTGATTAGGCCGAAGATTATGGTTTTCTGTCTCACCATATCCGTTCTTATTGCATGAGTCTAGCTTTATGAACTATATTCTGATCGTAGGGTCTTGAGAGCGACTAACGTCCTGAATCTCAGATCTAGACCAAAATAGGGTAGAGAGCATCCTTTAAAAGATGTCTGAATGTTTATCGTCCCGATCTTACTGCGTGTTCGTGTAGGACGCAGGATACGAGAGTATACCTGCGAAATAGATGTTCACAGATCGACCTTGTTTGATAGAGTTAGGTTGTTAAAACCAGTGAATCAGTTTAGGGAAAATCGTCTAGCCTCGTTTGACTGACTTTTGTGTGTTTGATCTAGTTAGAACCCCATAGATTTCCCGAGAAGATTCCCAACGTATCGTACCCCATCTGCCTTTACATCGAGATTTACACACTTCAATATTTACTTTTCCTACACTCCTTACCTGATTTTCTTTTTACAAGTCTTTAAGTTTATTTTCCTTTATCGTTGGTTATAGAAAAGATTGACAACCTTCTCTATATAAGGCGTGGTACTGCTTTCTTTACTTTCTGCAAAAATCGTGACACTTACCCCAAAACCCGAGTTCCCTGCGTCTTTGGTTGCCCTGATTCTTCTGTTTTGCAGTTGACCTCCTCCATGTGGATCGATACCCTAAGTACTACAACGCACGCTGTGCACTTGCAGCTTAGGGTCCTACAAATTCAAAGCTCAACGAGTCCCCAAAGTAATCCTCCAATCTCGGACGACTATTTAGACCCCATCAAGATTTAAACAATTCAGACACACATTAAAGTTCAGGTTCGATTGTTCACAAAATCTCTATGCCAAATTCCTTTGCGAATATGTATTTTGCTCATCTAAGATAATTCAGGCAATCAATAAGACTTTTGTATCTAATAATTAACCTAAGATCTGAATTCTAGATGATCAAGGTAGAATTAGCGTTTAGTACGATCCAGATGAAGAACTATGTGATGTAATATTATCCTAAGATAAACTCAAATCTTACAATTCATCTTCAACCTTTGAATATCTCTAAACCTAACAAGCAAACTACTCAAACATGGTGATTGAAACAAACATCATGAAAAGAAGAGATTGCATAAGAGAAATAAATAAAAGATATAAAATGGGTTTGAATTATTCATTCAAACAACAGATTCTCGAAATTGTCTCCCCAAAAGTTCTGGAACAAATCTCTCTCTAAGTCTCAATATAATAAAAACCGAATGCCTAACAATGGCTTTAAAAACCTAAATGTAGTCTAAAACACGAATGGGGCTAATCTACACCTTCTGGAAACTTCAGGGCCAAAAAATGCAATTTTTGAAAATTTGAGGCAGATTCGCAGAGCGTGTCGATCGACACCCTCCATGGTATCGATCGACACTAGTGGCAAAGTGTGAGCAATCTTCGTAGTTAATCCGTCCTTTGTTTTCTCTTCGTTTGTTTTGGCTCTATAAGTTTTAAAATGATCATAAATCACCTAACTCATGCAATAACCTGTAAAGACTCAAAAAATAAATTAAAATCTCGATAAAATAACATATGTAATGGTTAAAAACCACGACATTTGTGCTAGTGTAGGACAGATATGGGTGACTCATGTTGTTCTGGTTGAATCCCCTGTTTTGCGCGTACCCTTGTCCACTCACAAAGTTCACTTCATGATGCTCATCAGTCTCATTTCTCTTGTCACTTCGTAGAGCTGCACAATTCTCTGATTGGCCTTCAGCAACAGAATCACCTTAAAATTCTTCTCCAAATTTCTGAGATTCTACATTGTTGACTCGTTTAGACCAATCATACTCAAGACAGCAATTGCTGGAACTTGCAGGCAAGTTCTCTATCAGTTGGTACTCTTGGTCATGAAGTCTCCACTGCTTACAGCATTTGAGAGCGTTGTTGTAGTCTCAGTCGACACCATCATAGAAAATGATAAGATCTCATCAAAGTTTTTATGTGTTCAATTGGATTTTCTGCTGGTAAACCATGGAATACGCGACACTTTACCAATGCGATCATCTAAGGTTTGATCTCATAGTCTGGCCTCGCAATGGCTGTTGGATGAGCGGCAGCTCAGTTCTGGTAGAAGACATTAGGTGTGCTCCAATGCCGCGCTCATGCTATTGTTGTTGATGTTGTTGTTCCTGCAACTGCTGCAATTGTTGTTGCAGTTGTTCCTGCAATTGCTGTTGCAGCCTATTAAGTTTTGCAGTTGTAGGGTCAGCAACTAGTTGACCATCTTGAGGTTGGTTGTTTTCTTTGTCGTCCATGATGACGCGCTTCAACCTTGCTTTGTTGTTTGTTCGTTCCACCCTTAAAAGATTTTGGTTGGTGAGTGAAACAAGGTTATTAGAGCTTTTGCTTCTTCACTGCATACACCTGAAACACACAAGAGAGTAAAAGAGAACTTGCTATTAAATCTTAGACTAAATTTCAGTCTCATATTCAAAGGTAGCACAATTAGTCCCCGCCAACAGCGTTAAGAACTTGATACACAAAGTTTTAACTATATATAAACTACTGCAAGTGCACAACAAATGTTGTAATAATCTAGAGATCGGATCCACAAAGGCCAGTGTCACACCACGAGTCATTCAGAATAAAACTAAGATAAGACAACAATATGATTGTTGTTTGTAATATTAAACGAAAATAGCTAGTAAAATATGTAAAATCAATATTAAAAAACGTTAGGTCAAAAACTCGATAAAATACTTAAACTATGACTTAAAACAATGGTTAAAAACCCTTTGAACCACAATACATCAGAAACTTTCTATATTTGGCAAAACAGGGTATATGAATTTAAACCAGGGGAAATACCAAGTAATTGAAAACGACCTCGAGAGACAAGCATGGGAGAGAAAGTCGAAAGTCACATGTTATTATCACCTTTTTGTTATCTTTTTTCCTAGTAGTGTAATGTGTTTGATCGATTTTTAAGATTATGATCCTAATCTAAGTACGGGCAAAATGATTGAAACACTCAGGGTCTTGGATGTGGATGTGGAGAAAAACTCTGAAACATAAATTATAGGAACTCTAAAACAAAAAAGTTAGAACATGGAAGGATTTGAATTGAAAACTTTGTTAATTTCAAATACACATGGAAGGATTTGAATACACATGGAATGATTTCAATCCAAAACAATATGATTTGAAATTTAAAATCTAAAAAAGTTTGAGAAATTCGAAATAACTTGTTAGGGCCGGGACGAACTTTAGAGTATATATTCGATATTTTCCAAGATCAGACTCGGCCGAATTTAAATATATGTGAACTTTACGGGTTTCGGGCCGGACTGGGCCGAATCAATCCGATTTACATGCCTAGACATGTCAGGTTGGAACTCCAAAATCAAATGACTTATTAGAGGGTTCTAATACCAAGTCTAATCACACTAGTTTGGTACGGTTTAGTTCCAACACCAAGTCCGGTTAAGTGTAAAATCACATATTATATCATCTGTTTCTTTATGCGGAAAATTGGTAAATTAATTTGTTCGTTTCTTGTCAGGTACGGTTTTTTTTTACTAGGTTTAAAATGGTTTTCCTTTTACAAAGTTTTAAAATTTATAATTAATTATTTCAATAGATTAATAAAGAAACTCTAAACAGATATTTGATTCTTATTGATTCATCTTATTCCCAACATAATTAAACTTTATAAAAAAAAATAAAAAAAAATACAAGAAAACAAAAATGTTGATCAGCCATGTAACGCAAGACACATTTGCTAAATACTTGATATTCTACTTTGAAAAGTCACTGAAACCAACGAGCCCACAATCTCCGTCCAAAGACCATCGCCAAACTTCCAACAACCTTGGTGATGGATAATCCTAATGTAACCCATCTTGGCCAAGCGTTGGCCTTATAGGATATGGGGTTCGGTGGGTCATTAGCTGGATACACAATCCAAAACCCCACATTGAAGGCTCCAAAAAATAGAATCACTGCACACCACAGCCCAAACCATCCAAGTCTTATCTTTCTCTTCAATGCCTTCACCTTCTTCTCTTGCCTATCTTCCTCCACTAACGGCGTGTGAAGCTGTGCCAAGTTCGCATAGGATAGCATGAATGTGAGCTCGTTGAACATGCAGAAGATCCTGAAACACAACGTGTTTCTGAACCGAATGTACCCATTGCTATCGAGTCCTCCAGGTGGGGCGAACAGAGTTGCTGCTAAAGTCAGACCTCCGATTAACAATATGAATTTTGACACTTCGTCCCTTTCTTTTTTTAGAGCTTCAAGTGGATCCTAATGTGTCATCACAAATCCATCATAAATTCATCACAAATCCAATATAAACAGTTTAAAAAGATAAATTCCCACACCTTTGCAAAATTTGTAGTTATAACGGTGGTCAAACTAACAATAGAAGCTCGGAGTTCAGCTATTGCTAAATTCTGATTTGCAGGTCCATCTTGTATACCAGGCTCGTCTTCGTTTGTAGATATATCTATCTCAGACCTCAGCTGCAGATTTGCAAGTCCATCTTGTACATGAGGCTCGTCTTGGTTTGTAGATTCATCTATATCAGGCCTCTGCAGATTTGCAATGCCATCATTTATCTCAAAACTCGGCTCTTGAACCTGATTTGCAGTGGCATCAACTCTCTCAGAACTCTGTTCTTGGTCTCTAGGAACCGGATTTGTAGTGGCATCAACTCTCTCAGAACTCTGTTCTTGGTCTCCAGGAACCGGATTTGCAGTGGTATCAACTCTCTCAGAACTCTGTTCTTGGTCTCTAGAAACCGGATTTGCAGTGGTATCAACTCTCTCAGAACTCTGCAGATTTGCAATGCCATCATCTATCTCAAAACGCGGCTCCTGAACCTGATTGGCATCAACTCTCTCAAAACTCTGTTCTTGGTTTCTGGGATCAATGGTCTGGTCCCGGTTAGCTGGAGGAGTCAAACAACAACACCCAAATCTGGATCGGGGTCGGGCCCATACTCTTGCCATTAAGCCTCTAGGTGTTTTCGGTGAGTCAGGAACTCTGTCTTCGTTCACCCTCTCAGACATGTTTGAGGAACAAGGAGAAAGCTACCTGAAAAAACAAAGAAGAAGATGGACTTAAAAATGGAGGCTACAAAGTAATTATGTTTCTTTCTTCAGGCAAAACATGTCAAATAGCGTCAACAATCAAAGATGAGTCTTATCAATAATAAGAAAAAGCTTTAATGAGTTGAAGCTGATGTTTCATACACTTAAGCAAATGGTTGGTGAACTGATGATGAATAGACAAAAAGTAACAAAGTGAAATTTCAATTTCTTATCTAATCTTAGGGACTGTTGAATCAAAACAAGAATCACCATGAAGGCGTATGACACATGATGTTGCAGAGATCTTAGTTTCATAATCGAAGATAAAAGGTTTCTGCAAAGCTGAAACAATGGTCATTTTGAAGAACACTGAGAAATGATGCAGACAGAGCAAGAAGAAGCTTATGTATTTCCGGATGGATGTAAAAATATAAATGACTTCTCTATATTGCGGGACAAAAACGAGATTCAATGTATGGCAACAACAGATTTAAATGTCACGCTCATTGCCATATTCATCAACAAATACTGTACTAACATCATACTAAATATGGAGTCTTTGGACAATACTAACATCATTACTTAGAGAAAGATGGAGAACAAATCACTATTTGCACATATATATAGCTCAATCGCAGAAACATCAAACAATAATCAAGAATGAAATCAATGACCAGCAAATGGAGAACAAATCAGATACATAGAATAGGCTCAATCGCAGAAACAGAGAAGAGAAAGAGAAAGAGAAAGACTGATACCTATTTCGTTTCGTATCTGCCCGAAATGAGACAACTTTCGCCGTAGTCTCCAAAAACACTCGACGGAAAAGTAGAACCTTAGTCTCGGCGAGGAAGAGAGAGACGACGAAGATGAAAGTGAAAACAAGACTCAGGGAAATGAACTGAGAACGATAAACATTTTCTCTGCTTATTGCATTTCTTGTCTTTTGGTTTTCAATACAAAGGAGACTCTTTTAGAACATTTGATGGAAAACCCTAACATTAATCGACAGATGTCATGATCAGGAGGAGGCAGTGAGCTCATCAAGGGCTTGGAATCTGTTTGCCAGCTTGAGCGGATTAGGATCGACCGTACTAGTCTTCAACGTCCCTTTCGTGCGAGCTCCTCCTCTCTGCTTTTGCTTTTGTTGTCGTGGAGCGAGGTAGCCGTTGCAGATCGTTGACTGGGCTTGTTTAAATCGATTTTGGGCTTCTGCAAATCTTGGCCCAAATGCTCTTTTCCTTTTATTAATCTGCTGTCGTTTTGGCATTGCAGATATTTTGTCATTCCTTTAATTGAACTTGGAAGGCTAAGGATTCCAAATATTGTTGCACAAGTACTGGAGACAGTCCCGTGAGATATCAAATATCTGAAATCTGTCTAATTAATTGAAAATTATTGTTATTCTGCATAGGAATTTCCTGAAATCTAAGGGGAATGTTTTGTTGGTTAGTGTATTTAGAAAGATTTAGATTTTATAAATATTTTTGTTTTATCAATTAAGACTTTTCAAAACTATTTAAAAGTCTGGTGATATTAATTTATAAATTTGTAACAAGTAGCTTATGAACTTCAAAAGTCTAGAATTATTAGATTCATTATCTTATAATAAAGTCAATAAAAGTTATATTATTCAAAAATCTTGAAATACTCTCATCTTGTCATTGTTTTAAAATCTTAGGCTAATGGTTTATTGATTTTATACATTTTTCTTCACAAAATCTATCTATAAAAGTATTATACATTAATCATGTATTCTGGAAGTTTGTCTATAATTAAAAAAATGGAATTAATAATATAAACATAAACTTAGGATTTTTTGGTCTTTAATCATCTTCTCACTATGGGTGCTTCGTCTTCTACGGATAACAAAGAGTTAACGGAGAAGCGAGAAATCGAAAGCCTTGCTGCTTCAACCGGAGCTCTTCCTTTGCTTCAACGATCTTTCTCCAAGCTCGCCGATTCTCAGACCAACAAAGTTTCTTTTCAATCATTCAAGGTACAAATTCGATTTCAAATCGAAAGCCTTGCTGCATCAACCGAAGCTCTTCCTTAGGCTGTCTTAGGTTTAGTCATTCTGGTTTAGTCCGGTTATTTGTAGAAATTCAGATGGATCCACAGCAAGGGCCAAAAGTATTGGCACCACGAACTTACGATGAACGGACATGTCAAACATAGTACATTCCTCATCCGCGATTTCAATTAGGTTTGATTTCGGACTTAGAATCAAATCTTAGCTCAATAAAGAAGGAGGGGGAAAAGATTGGGCCGATCGAGAAGGAGAGAAAGAAAGAAGAAAGAAGGAGGCAGAAGTAGGACCCGGGAAGGAGAGGATCGCCGGAGTTGAAATCCTAGCCGCTAATGGCTTTGCTTCTTTCACAAGTAACCTCCAAAGCCCTAGTTTCCAAACGAAACGGCCGATGGCCAGAGCAGAACGCAGACGCAGTTTCTGAACTCCAGTCGCGAACGCATATCTCGCATATCATGACAGAAGAAAGAAAGTACATGATTCAAAAATCAAAGAACTTCGAGTATGATTGATGGGGAAAAATTTGGCCATATATATATATTATTAGGATAAATGTAAATCTAAAGTGATAAGGATTAATTTCACAAACATAGAAAGGGAAAATCAAGTAATCCTGAGAGAGAGTTAAACAATATCAACGGCCGATTGTGGTTGCTCTCCTCTTCTCCATTGACAGGGACAACAAGGTGCAATCATGAAGGGTACGAACCATAGCAAACAAGGTAGACCAAAGTATAGAGCCAAGCGAGGAGAAATAGAATAGAGGAGGCAGAGGAATAGACAGAAGCCCAACGTGTGACAGAGACGTCCCACGAAGTAAGTGTCAGATTTCATTGAGTCATCTGAGTCATACTCATCATCAGTAATCCAAAACCCGCAACTAATTAGACCGGCACCCACGTCAAAAATACTGAAAAAAATCACAGGTCCCAAAACGCTTTCATCTAGTGGAATCTTGTGGGTTCTCATAGTCATATACAAGGCCGCTGCAACGTTGAGGATTATAATGATGACGTTCATCGCAACCTCGTACCGTAGGTTCCCGTTCGTCCTGCATTAACCAACCAGAGGATTCGTAATCAAATCTCATGTTACATATATAATAATATAGTAAAGGACCCCAAAAAAAAAAAGACACTGGTATGGAGTCTCACCTCCATTGACGGCATAAAGGAGATTCACGGACGATTGTAGCACTTGTCATGGCTTCTTCGTTTATTTAATGATTATATTGAAGAAAACTATGTAATGATTTGTGTAGCTCTTTAATTAAACCCTGATGTCTATATATATATATAGGTCTTTGGTTAAAGTCCTCCTATTCCAAACCTTTCTTTGAGTCCTTTTCCAAACCTAAGTGGGATTAGTCAAAATAAATAATAAAAAAACAAAAAAAATTGCATGTCGGAGATGGTTTTTGATATTTCAATGTTAAGAAGAAAAAACAATATACGCCATGATCATATCTAAAGAAGATTTAAACAAACAACGCCAACATCGAAAGATATTTGACTTAGCTAGTAGAAATCAGAAGCTAAGCAAAAGCAATTTCTCATAAAAGGATTTTAGTCACCGCCCTCATCACGACGCCTCTGGTGGTGATGTTTGTAACGAAGCTGTTTCTTCTCCTCATCCTCATCACAGTCATTGCCATCCTTCAAAGTTTGATGCAGAGATGATTAGCGTTAATTAAGCGGAAACTGTTCCTTTATTATGTTCTACGCAATTAATAATGCTGCCACTATGAACTCTTGTAAAGAAATCACTAACAGTGCTTAGCACTAACCCAAGACCGGTAATACCCGAGAAATCCGAAAGAAACAAAACACCCTCTAAGTATGATGAAAGTATGGAAGAACACTTAACTTGAAAAAACATTAGAGATAATTTATAGACTCGGAAATGAGAGAGGAGGGAGCTATTTATAGATTCCGAAATGTCTTACACACTTTCTCCTAATCTCTAAAACTCCCTACTACAATATCTAGGTCTTTATCTCACAAATTATCTTGAGTTTTCTAAAGGTGTAAACTTTAGTTCAATATTGAGATCAGTCTACACTATCATCAACAAAAGGTGTTTAAGTTTAACAAATCAAACTTATTTTCCACACATCTAGATCCAAACTATGGCATACAGATTGTTAATTTTTGAACTTACATATTTCTTGTGGCAATATAGCTCCCTTCCTCATCATTGTAAGGTGAATGATTGTATCATATTATTAGAGAATGATTTACAAGACATATATAGGAGATTACAAATGAGATACTAGGGTAAATGTATTTACATATCAATTACATATTAATTCCATATCATTCATTTCCTTATATATTCTACATGCCCCCTCAAGATGGAGGGCTTTGTGTCACTCCAATCTTGGCATAGAGTTCACTGAAACGAGCACAAGAGGGTGGTTTCGTCAAAGCATATGCAAGTTTGTCCTTTATCAAGACATGAGATACTCGAAAGGCTTCTGATTGTATGTTGTCACGAACAAAATGATAGTCGATAGCAAGATGTTTCATCCGGGAATGAAAGACAGTATTCGCGCTTAAGTAGGTGGCGCCAACATTGTCACAATATATGACCGGAGCAGAAGGTAACTGAATGCCAAGCTCAGTTAACAGAGAACATACCCATCAAAGTTCAGTTGCGGTCAACGGCTCGATACTCTGCTTCCGTGGACGATTGTGCGACACCTTTCTGTTTTTTGGAAGACCATTAAATTGGTGTCGATCCAAGATAGATAATATATGCATTGGTAGACACATAATCATCCATATCACCAGCTCAGTCTGCATCAGAAAATGCGTGTAATGTGAGAGGTGAGTTAGCTCGAAGAGAAATACCGTGACATGGTGTCCCTGCGAGGTATCGCAAAACGCGTTTAGTCGCCTGCTAGTGGTCATCAGTCGGAGCATGCATAATCTGTGATAGTTTGTTAACTGCAAAAGCAATATCGGGTCTTGTAAATGCTAAGTATTGGAGGCTGCCAATGACCATGCGATATTGAGTTGGATCAGATAGTGTCGATCCTGAGTTGATGGAGAGCTTAGGATGTGGAGCCATAGGAGTTGAGACAGGTTTGGCATCCAACATCTTTGTCTTGATAAGTATATCAAACACATATTTTCGCTGCATTAAGTGAAGTCCAGCGGCTGTTCTGTTTGCCTCAATGCCTAAGAAATAGCTAAGATACCCAAGATCTTTAATCGAGAAGCGTCTTGCTAACCCCGAGATAATCGTGGTAACAAGGGCATCACTACTTCCTGCTACGACGATATCATACACATATACCAAGCTGTAAACAACGTCCGTACCTCGATTATATGTGAATAAAGATGTATCGACAATCGCATTACGAAATCAAGTAGCAATTAGTGAGGCTTTAAGTTCGTCATACCAGGCACGTGGTGCTTGTTTAAGACCATAAAGCGCCTTGTTTAGCTTGCAAACATAGTCTGGGTGATCATGATCCACAAATCTCGGCGGTTGTGTGACATAAACTTCATCGGTAAGTGTGCCCTGAAGGAAGGCGTTATTCACATTTAGTTGGCGAATAGGCCATGAGTTCCGAATAGCATGTTCTAACACCAAACGCACCGTTGTTGACTTAACGACAGGGCATAATGTCTCTGAGCAATCAAGGACGTATTGTTGTTTGAAGCCTCGCGCCACCAGCCGCGCCTTATACCTGTCAATTACATCGTTAGAAAGATATTTCAAAGTGAACTAATGTTAGATGAGCAAAATACCTATTCGCAAAGAGATTTGGTTTAGGATTTTGTGAACAATTGAACCTGTTATTAATGCTTGTCTGAATCGATAGAATTTGCAAAGAGATTTGGAATTCTAGGGTTTAGACATAGATAATCTTCGCAGCGAGAGTTGGTTGATTTTACATTAGTGTTTCAAGTTCAAGAACGGATCTTCATAATTTCTAACATTCTGTCTAGATCTAAAATTTGGATTCGCCTGAGAATTACCCTTACCTAGCGCCTTAGTCTCCTGAACTTTAATCCACTTTAATTTCGTTTACTGATTTCTTAGTAGTTTAATTTACTTTATTGATTTAACCTAGCATAATTTGAACCTAGAAACCATAGTGTAGCATCTACTTCCTTTGGGATTCGATAACCCCTTATACTTCAACTGCATTGCTGTGCACTTGAAGTGTTGATTTATTTGGGTAAAACTTTAACCCTATCACATAGTTTTCAGTTGTGTTGAAAATGTTATCATATTGTTTTACTTGTTTATGTATAACTGTGTACCGATTGGATCTTCGTTTCCTTTTTAATTTAAAATATATTTTCTTTTAGATGTGATATTTATTTATCAACAAAAAAAGAGGTTTGTTTACCGCATTTGAAAAGGTAGGTCAAGCACAAAGCTGAAACAGAGTAAAAAACAGAGCATGATCATGACATTAAGAACAGAGCAAACTACCGAAGAGCTTAACACTAAAATACCTTTAATCTTCACATTAGAAAACCTTTCATACAAAAGTCAATTTATCACTGTTTCTATCTTTAGTTTGCTACTTTTATGCTCTACTAAAATACCTCTTTTAACTTAAAGACCTTTAAGTGGTATTGAGTCACCATGTAACTGTTACTACCCTGTTTTGGTTTTTTATCTATATATATCGTTTTTGTGTTGTGATACTTTTATCACTTTTTATGGTTAATGATATCATGGCATATTAATGTTTGTATAGTTTTTAAATTTTGGTCTTGCACCTTTCATGATCATGAAGAAAGAGATATATGAATAACAAAAAAAATCTGGGGAGAAAAACTCCAAAAATGTAGTTTTTGGTTTTTGCTTACAAATTGTAAGGTGATGAATGTTTGTAGTTTTTGAAAGAGTTTTTGGTTTTTGTTTTTCAAAAACCATTTTATTTACCAATCAAGTTTTTTGATAAATAGATTCCCTAAAATTTAGGGAAACTAGTTTTTAAAAATAACTTCCAATTTGTAAGCAAAAACCAAAATCTATATTTTTGGAGTTTTTCTCTCAAGTATTATCAAAAAACCAAAATCTAAAAACTAAAATCTAAAAACAAAAACCAAAATCCAAAAACCAAAAACCAAAATCTAAAAACAACACAAACATTCATCACCTAAGTTATTTAAAAAAGTAGTTTCCCTAAATTTTAGGAAATCTATTTATCAAAAAACTTGATTGGCAAATAAAGTGGTTTTTGAAAAACAAAAACCAAAAACTCTTTCAAAAACTACAAACATTCATGGCCTTAGATTTGGAAAATTATTTTGCAATTTTTTATATATGTACTTTTTATTTTGACTAATTCCACTTAGGTTTGGAAACGGACCCAAGAACACAATCAGGTTTGGAATAGGACTTGGTTAACCAGAGACCTATATATAAAGACATCACATCAAGGTTTAACTAAAGAGCAACACATCATTACATAGTTTTCTTCTTTTTTTTTGGACAAAGCATACATAGTTTTCTTCAGATCTCTTAATTAACGAACAAGCCATGACAAGTGCTACAATCGTCCGTGAATCTCCTTTCTCTCGTCAATGGAGGTGAGAGACTCCATACCAATGGATTATTCTTTTTCTTTTGTTCCATATCCCATATGATTATTATTATTATTATTATTATTATTATTATTATGTAACATAAGATTTGATTATATAAACTAGCCCTGCAAACTTCGGGACGGATATCCGGTTTCCACCCGTACCCGTTTCAAATTTCCCGTCCCGTTCCCGTTCCCGTTCAAAAAAATTCTCGTTCGGGACCATTTATTTTTTTCAAACGGGTACGGGAAGGGTAAGGGAAGGGAACGGGAATGAGATCGGATATCCGAACTTCCAGAATTTATCAAATTTTCTCGAATTTTCCCAAACTTTTCCGAAATTTCCCGAATTTTACCGAATTTTTCCCGAATTTCCACGAATTATCCAAAATAATAACCCGTTTGGGAAAAGATTTTACGTAAGGGAATTTCCTGAACCCGTCCCGTTCCCATCCCGTTTTTATGGATTCCCTTTTGAGAATTATTTTTCAATTCCCAAATTTCCCGTTCCCATCCCGGACCCGTAAATTACCGTCCCGATACCCGAAATTTTCAGGGCTAATATAAACTGAGACTTATAATCCTCTGGTTGGTTAATGCAGGACGAAAGGGAACCTACGGTACGAGGTTGGGATGAACTGCATCATTATAATCCTCAACATTGCAGCGATTTTATATATGAGTATGAGAACCCACAGGATTCCACTAGCTGATCTAGTTGTGGAACCTGTGATTTATTTCACTGGTTTCTACATCAATGCCATCGTAGGTAGTTGCGGCTTTTGGATTATGGCAATTGATGATGAGTCATTCTATGGATATTACTTATTGGGACGCATCGGTCACATTTTCGGCTTCTCTAATTTCCTCTGCCTCCTCTATTCTATTACTCCTCACTTGGCTCTGTACTTTGGTCTACCCTGTTTTCTATGGTTCGTACCCACTCTAAGTTTCAATATAATAAAAACTGAATGTCTAAAAATGGCTTTAAAACCTTAAATATAGTCTAAAACACGAATGGGTCTAATATGCACCTTCTGGAAACTTCTGGGACAAAAATGCAATTTTTGAAAATTTGAGGCAGATTCACAGAGCGTGTCGATCGACACCCTCCATGGTGTCGATCAACACCAGTGGCAAAACGTGAGCAATCTTCAAAGTTAATATGTCATTTGTTTCCTCTTCGTTCGGTTTGGCTCTATAAATTTCAAAATGATCCAAAGTCGCCTAACTCATGCAATAACCTGTAAAGACTCAAAAAAAAGTCTCGATAGAACAACATATATCATGGTTAAAAACCACGACATTTGTACTCATGTAGGACCGATTTGGGTTATTCATGTTGTTCTGATTAAATCCCCTGTTTTGCGCGTACCCTTGTCCACTCACAAAGTTCGCTTCATGATGCTCATCAGTCTCATTTCTCTTGTCACTTCGCAGAGCTGCACAATTCTCTGATTTGCCTTCAACAACAGATTCACCTTAGAATTCTTCTCCAATTTTCTGAGATTCCACACTGTTGACTCGTTTAGACCAATCATACTGATCAGGACAGCAATTTCTGAAACTTGCAACCAAGTTCTGTACCAGTTGGTACGCTCCTGCCCTACTCTTGGTCATGAAGTCTTCATTGCTTGCAGCATTTGAGAGTGTTCTTGTAGTCCCAGTCAACTCCATCATAGAAGATGATAAGATCTCGTCGAAGTTTTCTATGTGATCCATTGGATTTTCTGCTGGTAAACCATGGAATACGTGAAACTTTACCAATGCGATCATCTGAGGTTTGATCTCATAGTTTGGCCTCGCAATTGCTATTGGACAAGCAGCAGCTCTGTTCTGGTAGAAGACATGAAGTGTGTCTACCTCCAATGGCGCGCTCATGCTATTGTTGTTGTTGTTGTTCCTGCAACTGCTGCAATTATTGTTGCAGTTGTTCCTGCAATTGTTGTTGGAGTCTATGAAGTTTTGCAGTTGTAGCGTCAGCAACTAGTTGACCATCTTGAGGTTGGTGACGCGATTCAACCTTTCTTTGTTGTTCGTTCGTTCCACCCTTGAAATATCTTGGTTGGTGGGTGAAACGAGGTTATCAAAGCTTTTGCTTCTTCTCTGCATACACCTAAAACACACAAGAGAGTAAAAAAGAACTTGTTAGTAAATCTTAGACTAAATTTCAGTCTCATATTCAAAGGTACGCAATTGGTCCCCGGCAACATCGTCAAGAACTTGATACACAAAGTTTTAACCATATATAAACTACTGAAAATGCACAACAAATGTTGTAGCAATCTAGAGATCGGATCCACAAGGCCAAGTGTCACACTATGATTCTTTCAGAAAAAAACTAAGATAAGACATCAATATGAATGTTGTTTGCAATATGAAACGAAAATAGCTAGTAAAATATGTAAAAATCAATATTAAAAAACGTTAGGTCAAAAACTCGATAAAATACTTAAACTAAGACTTAAAACAATGGTTAAAAATCCTTAGAACCACAATATATCAGAAACTTTCTATATGTGACAAAAACAGGGTAGATGAATTTAAACCTCGAAAAGTACCAAGTGGTTGAAAACTACCTTGAAAGACAAGTCTGAGAGAGAAAGTTGAAAGTCACAGGTTATTATCACCGTTTTGTTTCTTTTTTTCCTAATAGTGCAATGTGTTTGATCGATTTTTAAGATTATGATCCTAATCTAAGTACGAGTGAAATGATTGAAACACTCAGGGTCTTGGATGTGGAGAAAAACTCTGAAATATAAATCATAGGAAATTCAAAACAAGAAATTTAGATACACAGGGAAGGACAGTGAAGATTATGCACAAATGTCAGGTTCGCTGAGGAGAAATATGATCTAAACAGGAAATTATGATAATCTGGGATATACTCATAGTGACATGGTCAGATTTTGTTTCATTAGAATAACAAGTTGGCTTTTAAAGGAATACTGCAAAATGGGTTTTATATTTTGGATGAGACATGTCTAAGGGTGTCAATTAGGGCTAAAACCCTAAGCTCGATCAGGTTCGGTCCTAGCCCGATATTTTTCGGGCTAAGCTCATTCGGGCTAATAAATTTTTGGGCTTAAACCCGACCGGATCCAGGCTTATCTGAAAAACCTTACAATTTATATTATAATTCATTAGATTTTTAATAAAAAATTATTTTATCTAAAAATAATGATTTGGGATATTTTTTTTATTAATCAAAAACCCTAATTTTCCAAGTTGTATGCCTATCTATAAATCTCAAATTAAACTGGATTTCCATCTCGAATCTATAATCTCTACTACCTAGATTTGAAAAGTTTTTAATTTTATTGTTATTATCATTATAAATAATTTGAATTTATTAAGTCAAAATTTTGCTTTTAAATTGAATTGGATTTGATAAAATTATATTGATAATTTTTCAATTTAGTTTTATTTTTAATAATTTATTTTTTGCTTTTTATGTATTTTTATTTTTTTTAAAGCCTAAAAAGTCCGAAATAACCTTATAATCTTGTTAGGGCCGAGCCGAACTTTAGATTATAGACTCGATATTTTTTCGGGGCAGACTGAACCGAATTTAAATATATGTGGATTTTACAGGGTCTGGGCTGGCTGGATCGGACCAGTCAGATTTACATGCCTCAAGATGTCAGGTTGGTACGGTTTAGTTCTAACACCAAGTCCGGTTAAGTGTAAATTCTCATAATATCATCTGTTTCTTTATGCGAAAAATTGGTAAATTAATTTGTTCGTTTCTTTTTGGTATGGTTTTTTTACTAGGTTTAAAAACGTTTTCCTTTTACAAAGTTTTAGAATTTAGAATTAATTATTTCATATATTAATAAAGAAACTCTAAACAGATACAGTAAAACCTCTATAAATTAATACTCGATAAATTAATAAATTTTGTCGGTTTTGAGACGGGCCAATGTAAAAATTCGTAAAATTCGATAAAATCATAAGATAATTTTTTTTTTAAAACTTTTATGTTAATATATGGTACCAATAATAAGATAAATTAATAATTAAAAATATAGGCTTATATATATAGTAAAATATGACTCTATTGTTGTGTTGTTTTTCTGAAAATTGGATTCTCGCTCGAGTTTATCTCTAATCTTTATTATTGCATCAATAATTTTTGGTATTATTTTCGTGATTTGCATCCAAAGATTATGAAAAGTTCTACAAGCTATAAGTGATTTCTGATGCGTACTACTACCAAATATTTCATATTATCATTTTCAATTTCATCATCAACATTAAAGACATTATCAACAATTTTTTATAAACTCTAAACTTCCGAGCATGTATCACTTTTATCTAGATAGTCGAATATGCTATTAACATTTATTCTTTTTCGACAATTGAGATTATTAATCACAATTTTATGTTCATGAATGTTGTTTGACTCATCTTCCAAATTCATTGATGTGACATCTCTTGAACATATTTTGCACGTACTGTTGAAAACAATTTGCTATTTTCTCTTGATGATCATTAAGAGTTTAAACCGAAAAATATCTGTATAAATTAATAACTCTATAAAATAATAAAATTTTGAAACCCCAATATTATTAATTTATAGAGGTTTTACTGTATTTGATTCTTTTTGATTCGACTTAATTTCCAACATAATTAAACTTTATAAAAAAATAAAAGAAAATACAAGAAAACAAAAATGTTGATTACATTTCAGTCATGTACCACAAGACTCATTACATCAAAGACTTACTATTTCATTTGCTAAATACTTGATATTTTACTTCGAAAGTCACTGAAAACAACGAGCCCACAACCTCCGTCCAAAGACCATCTCCAAACTTCCAACAACATTGGCGATGGATAATCCTAATGTAACCCATCTTGGCCAAGGGTTGGGCTTACATGATCTGGGGTTCGGTGGGTCATTAGCTGGATACACAATCCAAAACCCCACATTGAAGGCTCCAAAAAATAGAATCACTGCACACCACAGCCCAAACCATCCACGTCTTTTCTTCTTCTTCAATGCTTTCACCTTCTTCTCTTGCCCCTCTTCCTCCACTAACGGCGTGTTAAGCTCTGCCAAGTTCGCATAGGATAGCATGAACGTGAGCTCGTTGCACATGCACAAAGTGTTTCTGAAACGGATGTACCCATTGCTATCGAGTCCTCCAGGTGGGACGAACAGAGATGCTGTTGAAGTCAGACCTCCGATTAATAATATGAATTTTGACACTTCATCTCGTTCTTTCTTAAGAGCTTCAAGTGGATCCTAATGTGTCATCACAAATTCATCTCAAATCCATAATAAATCCAATATAAACAGTTAAAAAAAGAGAAATTTTGCAAAATTTGTAGTTATAACGGTGGTTAAACTGACAATAGAAGCTCGGAGTTCAGCTATTGCTAAATGCAGATTTGTAGGTACATCTTGTACATCAGGCTCGTCTTCGTTTGTAGATGCATCTATCTCAGACCTCGGCTGCAGATTTGCAGGTCCATCTTGTACATCAAGCTCGTCTTCGTTAGTAGATACATCTATCTCAGGCCTCGGCTGCAGATTTGCAGGTCCATTTTGTACATCAAGCTCGTCTTCATTTGTAGATACATCTATCTCAGGCCTCGGCTGCAGATTTGCAATAGCATCATCTATCTCAAAACTCGGCTCTTGAACTTGAATTGCAGTGGCATCAATTATCTCAGAACTATGTTCTTGGTCTCTAGGAACCGGATTTGTAGTGGCATCAACTATCTCAGAACTCCGCTATTGGTTTCTTGGATCAATGGGCTAGTCCCGGTTAGCTGGAGGAGTCAGACAACAACACCCAAATCTAGAACGTGGTCGGCCTTGTATGATTCGGTACTCGATCTAAGTATAGATCTACTCGAATCTTCTCGCATTTGAATTGAGAATGAAACGAAAGAAAGCAGAAAAGACAAAGACACTTGTTCACCCAGAGTTCACCTTTCGACTAAGTCTCTGGGGCCGGAATACACTCCGGCAAGCAATCCACTAGAACAGCTCTAAGCTCGAGCTCTCGGATCTCTCTCTCTCTGATACAAACTCGCTCTATATCGGTCACCGGAGAAGACAATCTACCTCTCTAAACAAGAAGTGACGCAGCTTTACACTTAGCCGCTTACAACAACCCTTCACACGTGCGAAGGAAGTTGCACATGTAAGGCCCGACTTAACTAACCCAGCTAACCCAAATGAAATCCTCTTGGTTAAATAAATGTTCTACCCGAGAGAGAGATGTACATGAGTGAAAGTAAAGAACATAACTCACAAAACTCCACCTTGTTCTTTATCAACTTCCTCGTTCTAGTCTTATGGATCCTACTTCCAGTACATGAGCAAACCCGCTCATCTTGCATCTTTATGCAAACCTGGGCAATGACATGCACACTCCTGAGAAAACCCTCTCAGCTTCATATCTTCCGAGTAAACCCACTCGCCTTCACCTCCTTGACCCCTAAGCTCAATTTTTAGTGACTATAAGCAGTTCCAATGCACTTTGAAGCTTGCCTACTGGTAACACCTTTGTAAACGCATCCGCAGGATTGTAAGTTGTGGCTATCTTCACCACCTGAACAAAATCGTCAATAATCAAGTCCCTAATGAAATGGTACTTGACCGCCACGTTTTTGGTTCTCTCATGATGAACCGTATTCTTAACCAGTGCTATTGCACTTTGCAATTCACACGAGATACTGACTGCTTCCTACTCAAACCCAAGCTTATTCATCAAACCCTTTAACCATACTGCTTTTTTGGACGCTTCGGTTAGTGTCATGTACTCTGCTTCTATAGTAGACAGTGCCACAACTTTCTGTAGCTGAGACCTCCAAGTGATAGTGTTTCCACATGCAGTAAAACTATACGTAACGTAGACCCTCTTCGGTCCTGGTCCGCTGCATAATCTGGATCGCAGTACCCTTTGATGACGAACTCCCCTTCTCTCTTGTAGCACAACTTCTTCTTTAATGATCCTCTGATGTATATGAGAATCCACTTCACTGCTGACCAATGCTCCTTTATAGGTTTTCTCATGAAACGACAGACGAGGCCAACAGGGAAAGCCAAGTCTGGCTTAGTCCCTATCATCGCGTACATAAGACTTCCAACCACACTTTGACAAGGAACATCCTTCATCACCTCATAATGATCATGTTGCTCTCTATCAGTTGATGACTTCAACTTAAAATGAACACCTATCGGTTTCTGAGATGTAACCCTATTAACCAGAATCCATGTCATGTTCTTCTTTAGAGAATCCATCTCTTCATCCGTTGCTCCCAACCATTTCTCACTGTCCGTCTAAAGATTCTTGGAAACTTCCTGGCTCTGGATTACCTCATCATCTCGATAGACTACGTAATCCCTCAACCTCTCAGGCAGCATTGTTTCTCTTCCTGGACGTTCTTGAACATCCTGAACTTCTTCTGAATTTGGCATGCCCGTGTCTAAACCCTCTACACTATCCTCTTATATGTCTGCAGTTGGCTCTACTCGTACTTCATCTTGAGAAGCTCCACCTTGGAATTCATCGCCGGATAACCTATAAGTACCTGCAAGATCATTGCTCACAAACATGTCAGATACACTTTGAGAACTAATTGTACATGTTGACGCCTCTGACTTGATACACACGATCTTCTCTAAACACCACATTTCTGCTGATGATGCATCTTTCTTCTTCTAGTAACCAAACCATGAACCCTTTCACACCGCCTGGATAGCCAGTAAAGATGCCTTTCTTTGCCCTTGGAATCAACTTGCCTCCATCCGAGTAGACATACGCAATGCATCCGAATCTCCTTAGACCTGACAGATTCGGTATTACAGATGTCCACTTCCCCTCAGGG
Source organism: Alliaria petiolata (assembly GCA_020283515.1). Taxonomy (NCBI): domain Eukaryota; kingdom Viridiplantae; phylum Streptophyta; class Magnoliopsida; order Brassicales; family Brassicaceae; genus Alliaria; species Alliaria petiolata. The sequence continues at coordinate 33,955,617 of JAHZTW010000001.1, forward strand.
ATATCAAAGTTCAGGATTGAGGAAGGAGATCTATTGATCAGATACACAGCTGTCGAGGCTGTTTCTACCCAAAACCTCTGCTCAAGTCCACTCTCACTAAGCATACTCCTCACTTTGTTCATGACTGACCGGTTATGACATTCAGCTACTCCATTCTGCTGTGGAGTGTAATTACATGTTCTATGTCTTACTATCCCTTCATCCTTGCAAAATTGATCAAACCTAATGTTGCAGAACTCTAAGCCATTATTTGTCCTAAGTTTCTTAACCTTTCTCTCTGTCTGAACTTCCACCATCTTTTTCCACTCGTCAAACTTGTCAAATGCTTCATCCTTGGTTATAAGAAAGTATAACCACACCTTCCTAGACCAATCATCAGTGAAAGACCCGAAGTACTGACACTTACCTAGACTTATGGGAACATTAGGTGAACCCCACAAGTCTGAGTGAATGTAGTCAGGTCTCTCTTTAGTAACATGTTGAGCTGGACCATAGCTTACTCGGTGAGTCTTACCGATGACACAATCTTCGCAAAATTATAACTCTGAAACTTGACTGCCATCTATGCAACCTTTCTTCACCAAAACTTCGAGACCTTTTTTCCCAACATGATCAAGCCTACTGTGCCATAGCCTAGTCTGATCCTCCTTGTTCCTTACTTTGTCACCTGTGTCTGAAACCGCAGAATGTACCTCTGGCGTCTTTGCAGAACCCTGTAGAATGTATAGTGTATCACTACCCTGTCTTGCACCCTTCATGATCATTGTACATCCTTGATGACCTTTATCACTCCACCATAACCTCTGAACTCACAACCTTTTCCCTCCAAAGTACCCACCGATATCAAATTCATGCCTATGTATGGCATGTATCTGACCTCATGAAGTATAAACGTTGTACCGTCTGGATTTTGAAACATCGCTGAGCTTATCCCTTTTACTTCGGCTTGAGTTTTATTCGCCATTTTCACTCTACCTGTAGTGAGTGGTTTCAAACTGATGAACACATCTTTCCTTGGTGTCATATGGAATGAACACCATGTAACCATCACCCACTCCTCTCGGTAACTTTCGTCTCTAGACATGTTGACCTCAAAAGCTATCAGGCCCACAAAATCTTGAGCATCATCTTTTGCCATTGCAGACTCTCCTTTACCTTGAGACTGCATCTTTCCTTTGTTCCTTTCTAACCATTTGTAGCATTGCTTCTTGAAATGCCCTTCTTTACCACACATCCAGCATATATTATTTCTGTCCTTACACCTTGATCTCCTGTTTTGCCACTTGCCATACGACTTAGAATTTCTATCTTTTGACCTTCCCCTGACATAGTGTCCCTCAGAACTGTTTTTTCTAGCTCCAGGACTATCTCTTAGCTCATTTTCCTTAGATCTAGCTTAGCTAACTACGTCTTCTAGTTTAATCGAATCTCTGCCATACTTGAGTGTCTCCTTGAATTGGTCATATTCTGCAGGCAGAGAATTCAATAGGAGAATAGCCTGTACCTCTTCTGGAACTTGGATACTGAGATGACTCATCTCTCTGATTAGCTTCAAGAAATCGTCTACATTCTCATTAATGGTGCGATGATCTTGCATCTTGAAACCATAGAGATGAAGTTATGCATACACCCGATTTGGAAGAGACTTCAGCATGTATTCTTTCTCTAGGAGACTCCATGCTTCTGCTGCTGTAGTGCACCATTCGATATTTCTCAAGACCGGATCTGCAACGCTGAGAAAGATCATGTGCATCGCTCTTTTGCACCTTTCCATTCTTGCTTCGTCTACTACCACATCTTTCTTCGTCTCCGGAAGAACATATGCTATGCCTCTGGCTACGGATGCAGCCGCCACAGGAGAAATCTGAGGAACCTGAACAACCTCCGTTGAGCTGCTTGCTGGCTCCATCATAACATCTATGAGCCCCGACACGCTCAGGTGAGCATACATCCGCCGTTTCCACAAAGAGAAGTCACCGGTGCCATCGAACTTCTCGATTCCGCCTGGCGATATCGTCATCTCCGATTTGATGACTCTTTATCTTTGCGCGACTTCTTTACACTCAAACCTGGTGCTCTGATACCCCTTTGTACTATTCGATATTCAATCTAAATCTAGATCTACTCGAATCTTCTCGCGCTTGAATTGAGAATGAAACGAAAGAAAGCAGAAAAGACAAAGGCACTTGTTCACCTTGCGGCTACGTCTCTGGGGCCGGAATCTCTCTCTCTCTCTCTCTCTCTCACTCTCTCTCTCTATCTATCTCACTCACCGGAGAAGACGATCTACCTCTCTAAACAAGAAGTAACGCGGCTTTACACGTAGCCACTTACAACAACCCTTCACACGTGCGAAGAAGGAAGCTGCACGTGTAAGGCCCGGTTTAACTAATCCAGCTAACCTAAATGAAATCTTCTTGGTTAAATGTTCTACCCGAGAGAGAGATGTACATGAGTGAAAATAAAAAACATAACTCACAGGCCCCATACACTTGCCATTAGGCTTCTTGGTGTTTTCAGGACCTCTGTCTGCGTTCACCCTTTCAAACATGTTTGAGGAACAAAGAGAAAGCTACCATGAAAAAACAAAGAAGAAGACAGAATCAATTGAGAAAGCAAATGGTGAATCTGAGAATTTAAAAATGGAGGCTACAAAATAATTATGTTTCTTTCTTCAGGCAAAACATGTCAAATAGCGTCAACAATCAAAGATGAGACTTATCAATAATAAGAATAATGAGTTGAAGCTAATGTTTCTTACACTTTAGCAAATGGTTGGTGAACTGATGATGAATAGACAAAAAGTAACAAAGTTAAATTTCAATTTCTTATCTAATCTGACGGACTGTTGAATCAAAACAAGAATCACCATGAAGGCGTATGACACATGATGTTGCAGAGATCTTAGTTTCATAATCGAAGATAAAAAGGTTTCTGCAAAGCTGCAACAATGGTCATTCTGAAGAACACTGAGAAATGATGCAGACAGAGCAAGAAGAAGCTTCTGTATTTCCGGATGGATGTAAAAATATAAATGAGTTCTCTATATTGCGGGACAAAAACGAGATTCAATGTATGGCAACAACATATCTAAATGTCACGCTCATTGCCATCTTCATCAACAAATACTGTACTAACATCATACTAAATATGGAGTCTTTAGACAATACTAACATCATTACGAAGAGAAAGATGGAGAACAAATCACTATTTGCAGATATATATAGCTCAATCGCAGAAACATCAAACAATAATCAAGAATGAAATCAATGACCAGCAAATGGAGAACAAATCAGAAACATAGAATAGGCTCAATCGCAGAAATAGAGAAGAGAAAGAGAAAGAGTGATACCTATTTCGTTTCGTATCTGCCCGAAATGAGACAACTTTCGCCGTAGTCTCCAAAAACACTCGACGGAACAGAGAGACGACGAAGATGGAAGTGAAAACAAGACTCAGGGAAATGATCTGAGAACGATAAACATTTTCTCTGCTTATTGCATTTCTTGTCTTTTGGTTTTCAATACAAAGGAGACTCTTTTAGAACATTTGATGGAAAAACCCTAATAATAATCGACAGATGTCATGATCAGGAGGCATTGAGCTCATCAAGGGCTTGGAATCTGTTTGCCTGCTTGAGCGGATTAGGATCGACCGTACTAGTCTTCAACGTCCCTTTCGTGCGAGCTTCCTCCTCTCTGCTTTTGCTTTTGTTGTCGTGAAGCGAGGTAGCCGTTGCAGATCGTTGACTGGGCTTGTTTAAATTGATTTTGGGCTTCTGCAACTCTTGGCCCAAATGCTCTTTTCCTTTTATTAATCTGCTGTCGTTTTGGCATTGCAGATATTTTGTTATTCCTTTAATTGAACTTGGAAGGCTAAGGATTGAAAATATTGTTGCACAAGTACTGGAGACAGTCCCGTGAGATATCAAATATCTGAAATCTGTCTAATTAAAAGTATTGTTATTCTGCATAGGAATTTCCTGAAATCTAAGGGGGGTGTTTTATTGGGGATAATTTTAGATTTCGTTTTCGATTTGGTTCCTAGGATTCTCGAGTTCGTTAAAGAGATTATACAGGTAAATCAAAACTGGGTATGACTGGGTGAGTTTGGAATCTTGCTATTTCTGGGTTTAGAAATTTCATGTTTGAATGGAGATTTATGAATTTTATAAATTTGG
>JAHZTW010000001.1:34010630-34024753 GCA_020283515.1 Alliaria petiolata
TTTCCGCGAATTATCCAAAATAATAACCCGTTTGGGAAAAGATTTTACGTAAGGGAATTTCCTGAACCCGTCCCGTTCCCATCCCGTTTTTATGGATTCCCTTTTGAGAATTATTTTTCAATTCCCAAATTTCCCGTTCCCATCCCGGACCCGTAAATTCCCGTCCCGATACCCGAAATTTTCAGGGCTAATATAAACTGAGACTTATAATCCTCTGGTTGGTTAATGCAGGACGAAAGGGAACCTACGGTACGAGGTTGGGATGAACTGCATCATTATAATCCTCAACATTGCAGCGATTTTGTATATGAGTATGAGAACCCACAGGATTCCACTAGCTGATCTAGTTGTGGAACCTGTGATTTATTTCACTGGTTTCTACATCAATGCCATCGTAGGTAGTTGCGGCTTTTGGATTATGGCAATTGATGATGAGTCATTCTATGGATATTACTTATTGGGACGCATCGGTCACATTTTCGGCTTCTCTAATTTCCTCTGCCTCCTCTATTCTATTACTCCTCACTTGGCTCTGTACTTTGGTCTACCCTGTTTTCTATGGTTCGTACCCACTCTAAGTTTCAATATAATAAAAACTGAATGTCTAACAATGGCTTTAAAACCTTAAATATAGTCTAAAACACGAATGGGTCTAATATGCACCTTCTGGAAACTTCTGGGACAAAAATGCAATTTTTGAAAATTTGAGGCAGATTCGCAGAGCGTGTCGATCGACACCCTCCATGGTGTCGATCAACACCAGTGGCAAAACGTGAGCAATCTTCAAAGTTAATATGTCATTTGTTTCCTCTTCGTTCGGTTTGGCTCTATAAATTTCAAAATGATCCAAAGTCGCCTAACTCATGCAATAACCTGTAAAGACTCAAAAAAAAGTCTCGATAGAACAACATATATCATGGTTAAAAACCACGACATTTGTACTCATGTAGGACCGATTTGGGTTATTCATGTTGTTCTGATTAAATCCCCTGTTTTGCGCGTACCCTTGTCCACTCACAAAGTTCGCTTCATGATGCTCATCAGTCTCATTTCTCTTGTCACTTCGCAGAGCTGCACAATTCTCTGATTTGCCTTCAACAACAGATTCACCTTAGAATTCTTCTCCAATTTTCTGAGATTCCACACTGTTGACTCGTTTAGACCAATCATACTGATCAGGACAGCAATTTCTGAAACTTGCAACCAAGTTCTGTACCAGTTGGTACGCTCCTGCCCTACTCTTGGTCATGAAGTCTTCATTGCTTGCAGCATTTGAGAGTGTTCTTGTAGTCCCAGTCAACTCCATCATAGAAGATGATAAGATCTCGTCGAAGTTTTCTATGTGATCCATTGGATTTTCTGCTGGTAAACCATGGAATACGTGGAACTTTACCAATGCGATCATCTGAGGTTTGATCTCATAGTTTGGCCTCGCAATTGCTATTGGACAAGCAGCAGCTCTGTTCTGGTAGAAGACATGAAGTGTGTCTACCTCCAATGGCGCGCTCATGCTATTGTTGTTGTTGTTGTTCCTGCAACTGCTGCAATTGTTGTTGCAGTTGTTCCTGCAATTGTTGTTGGAGTCTATGAAGTTTTGCAGTTGTAGCGTCAGCAACTAGTTGACCATCTTGAGGTTGGTGACGCGATTCAACCTTTCTTTGTTGTTCGTTCGTTCCACCCTTGAAATATCTTGGTTGGTGGGTGAAACGAGGTTATCAAAGCTTTTGCTTCTTCTCTGCATACACCTAAAACACACAAGAGAGTAAAAGAGAACTTGTTAGTAAATCTTAGACTAAATTTCAGTCTCATATTCAAAGGTACGCAATTGGTCCCCGGCAACATCGTCAAGAACTTGATACACAAAGTTTTAACCATATATAAACTACTGTAAATGCACAACAAATGTTGTAGCAATCTAGAGATCGGATCCACAAGGCCAAGTGTCACACTATGATTCTTTCAGAAAAAAACTAAGATAAGACATCAATATGAATGTTGTTTGCAATATGAAACGAAAATAGCTAGTAAAATATGTAAAAATCAATATTAAAAAACGTTAGGTCAAAAACTCGATAAAATACTTAAACTAAGACTTAAAACAATGGTTAAAAATCCTTAGAACCACAATATATCAGAAACTTTCTATATGTGACAAAAACAGGGTAGATGAATTTAAACCTCGAAAAGTACCAAGTGGTTGAAAACTACCTTGAAAGACAAGTCTGAGAGAGAAAGTTGAAAGTCACAGGTTATTATCACCGTTTTGTTTCTTTTTTTCCTAATAGTGCAATGTGTTTGATCGATTTTTAAGATTATGATCCTAATCTAAGTACGAGTGAAATGATTGAAACACTCAGGGTCTTGGATGTGGAGAAAAACTCTGAAATATAAATCATAGGAAATTCAAAACAAGAAATTTAGATACACAGGGAAGGACAGTGAAGATTATGCACAAATGTCAGGTTCGCTGAGGAGAAATATGATCTAAACAGGAAATTATGATAATCTGGGATATACTCATAGTGACATGGTCAGATTTTGTTTCATTAGAATAACAAGTTGGCTTTTAAAGGAATACTGCAAAATGGGTTTTATATTTTGGATGAGACATGTCTAAGGGTGTCAATTAGGGCTAAAACCCTAAGCTCGATCAGGTTCGGTCCTAGCCCGATATTTTTCGGGCTAAGCTCATTCGGGCTAATAAATTTTTGGGCTTAAACCCGACCGGATCCAGGCTTATCTGAAAAACCTTACAATTTATATTATAATTCATTAGATTTTTATTAAAAAATTATTTTATCTAAAAATAATGATTTGGGATATTTTTTTTATTAATCAAAAACCCTAATTTTCCAAGTTGTATGCCTATCTATAAATCTCAAATTAAACTGGATTTCCATCTCGAATCTATAATCTCTACTACCTAGATTTGAAAAGTTTTTAATTTTATTGTTATTATCATTATAAATAATTTGAATTTATTAAGTCAAAATTTTGCTTTTAAATTGAATTGGATTTGATAAAATTATATTGATAATTTTTCAATTTAGTTTTATTTTTAATAATTTATTTTTTGCTTTTTATGTATTTTTATTTTTTTTAAAGCCTAAAAAGTCCGAAATAACCTTATAATCTTGTTAGGGCCGAGCCGAACTTTAGATTATAGACTCGATATTTTTTCGGGGCAGACTGAACCGAATTTAAATATATGTGGATTTTACAGGGTCTGGGCTGGCTGGATCGGACCAGTCAGATTTACATGCCTCAAGATGTCAGGTTGGTACGGTTTAGTTCTAACACCAAGTCCGGTTAAGTGTAAATTCTCATAATATCATCTGTTTCTTTATGCGAAAAATTGGTAAATTAATTTGTTCGTTTCTTTTTGGTATGGTTTTTTTACTAGGTTTAAAAACGTTTTCCTTTTACAAAGTTTTAGAATTTAGAATTAATTATTTCATATATTAATAAAGAAACTCTAAACAGATACAGTAAAACCTCTATAAATTAATACTCGATAAATTAATAAATTTTGTCGGTTTTGAGACGGGCCAATGTAAAAATTCGTAAAATTCGATAAAATCATAAGATAATTTTTTTTTTAAAACTTTTATGTTAATATATGGTACCAATAATAAGATAAATTAATAATTAAAAATATAGGCTTATATATATAGTAAAATATGACTCTATTGTTGTGTTGTTTTTCTGAAAATTGGATTCTCGCTCGAGTTTATCTCTAATCTTTATTATTGCATCAATAATTTTTGGTATTATTTTCGTGATTTGCATCCAAAGATTATGAAAAGTTCTACAAGCTATAAGTGATTTCTGATGCGTACTACTACCAAATATTTCATATTATCATTTTCAATTTCATCATCAACATTAAAGACATTATCAACAATTTTTTATAAACTCTAAACTTCCGAGCATGTATCACTTTTATCTAGATAGTCGAATATGCTATTAACATTTATTCTTTTTCGACAATTGAGATTATTAATCACAATTTTATGTTCATGAATGTTGTTTGACTCATCTTCCAAATTCATTGATGTGACATCTCTTGAACATATTTTGCACGTACTGTTGAAAACAATTTGCTATTTTCTCTTGATGATCATTAAGAGTTTAAACCGAAAAATATCTGTATAAATTAATAACTCTATAAAATAATAAAATTTTGAAACCCCAATATTATTAATTTATAGAGGTTTTACTGTATTTGATTCTTTTTGATTCGACTTAATTTCCAACATAATTAAACTTTATAAAAAAATAAAAGAAAATACAAGAAAACAAAAATGTTGATTACATTTCAGTCATGTACCACAAGACTCATTACATCAAAGACTTACTATTTCATTTGCTAAATACTTGATATTTTACTTCGAAAGTCACTGAAAACAACGAGCCCACAACCTCCGTCCAAAGACCATCTCCAAACTTCCAACAACATTGGCGATGGATAATCCTAATGTAACCCATCTTGGCCAAGGGTTGGGCTTACATGATCTGGGGTTCGGTGGGTCATTAGCTGGATACACAATCCAAAACCCCACATTGAAGGCTCCAAAAAATAGAATCACTGCACACCACAGCCCAAACCATCCACGTCTTTTCTTCTTCTTCAATGCTTTCACCTTCTTCTCTTGCCCCTCTTCCTCCACTAACGGCGTGTTAAGCTCTGCCAAGTTCGCATAGGATAGCATGAACGTGAGCTCGTTGCACATGCACAAAGTGTTTCTGAAACGGATGTACCCATTGCTATCGAGTCCTCCAGGTGGGACGAACAGAGATGCTGTTGAAGTCAGACCTCCGATTAATAATATGAATTTTGACACTTCATCTCGTTCTTTCTTAAGAGCTTCAAGTGGATCCTAATGTGTCATCACAAATTCATCTCAAATCCATAATAAATCCAATATAAACAATTAAAAAAAGAGAAATTTTGCAAAATTTGTAGTTATAACGGTGGTTAAACTGACAATAGAAGCTCGGAGTTCAGCTATTGCTAAATGCAGATTTGTAGGTACATCTTGTACATCAGGCTCGTCTTCGTTTGTAGATGCATCTATCTCAGACCTCGGCTGCAGATTTGCAGGTCCATCTTGTACATCAAGCTCGTCTTCGTTAGTAGATACATCTATCTCAGGCCTCGGCTGCAGATTTGCAGGTCCATTTTGTACATCAAGCTCGTCTTCATTTGTAGATACATCTATCTCAGGCCTCGGCTGCAGATTTGCAATAGCATCATCTATCTCAAAACTCGGCTCTTGAACTTGAATTGCAGTGGCATCAATTATCTCAGAACTATGTTCTTGGTCTCTAGGAACCGGATTTGTAGTGGCATCAACTATCTCAGAACTCCGCTATTGGTTTCTTGGATCAATGGGCTAGTCCCGGTTAGCTGGAGGAGTCAGACAACAACACCCAAATCTAGAACGTGGTCGGCCTTGTATGATTCGGTACTCGATCTAAGTATAGATCTACTCGAATCTTCTCGCATTTGAATTGAGAATGAAACGAAAGAAAGCAGAAAAGACAAAGACACTTGTTCACCCAGAGTTCACCTTTCGACTAAGTCTCTGGGGCCGGAATACACTCCGGCAAGCAATCCACTAGAACAGCTCTAAGCTCGAGCTCTCGGATCTCTCTCTCTCTGATACAAACTCGCTCTATATCGGTCACCGGAGAAGACAATCTACCTCTCTAAACAAGAAGTGACGCAGCTTTACACTTAGCCGCTTACAACAACCCTTCACACGTGCGAAGGAAGTTGCACATGTAAGGCCCGACTTAACTAACCCAGCTAACCCAAATGAAATCCTCTTGGTTAAATAAATGTTCTACCCGAGAGAGAGATGTACATGAGTGAAAGTAAAGAACATAACTCACAAAACTCCACCTTGTTCTTTATCAACTTCCTCGTTCTAGTCTTATGGATCCTACTTCCAGTACATGAGCAAACCCGCTCATCTTGCATCTTTATGCAAACCTGGGCAATGACATGCACACTCCTGAGAAAACCCTCTCAGCTTCATATCTTCCGAGTAAACCCACTCGCCTTCACCTCCTTGACCCCTAAGCTCAATTTTTAGTGACTATAAGCAGTTCCAATGCACTTTGAAGCTTGCCTACTGGTAACACCTTTGTAAACGCATCCGCAGGATTGTAAGTTGTGGCTATCTTCACCACCTGAACAAAATCGTCAATAATCAAGTCCCTAATGAAATGGTACTTGACCGCCACGTTTTTGGTTCTCTCATGATGAACCGTATTCTTAACCAGTGCTATTGCACTTTGCAATTCACACGAGATACTGACTGCTTCCTACTCAAACCCAAGCTTATTCATCAAACCCTTTAACCATACTGCTTTTTTGGACGCTTCGGTTAGTGTCATGTACTCTGCTTCTATAGTAGACAGTGCCACAACTTTCTGTAGCTGAGACCTCCAAGTGATAGTGTTTCCACATGCAGTAAAACTATACGTAACGTAGACCCTCTTCGGTCCTGGTCCGCTGCATAATCTGGATCGCAGTACCCTTTGATGACGAACTCCCCTTCTCTCTTGTAGCACAACTTCTTCTTTAATGATCCTCTGATGTATATGAGAATCCACTTCACTGCTGACCAATGCTCCTTTATAGGTTTTCTCATGAAACGACAGACGAGGCCAACAGGGAAAGCCAAGTCTGGCTTAGTCCCTATCATCGCGTACATAAGACTTCCAACCACACTTTGACAAGGAACATCCTTCATCACCTCATAATGATCATGTTGCTCTCTATCAGTTGATGACTTCAACTTAAAATGAACACCTATCGGTTTCTGAGATGTAACCCTATTAACCAGAATCCATGTCATGTTCTTCTTTAGAGAATCCATCTCTTCATCCGTTGCTCCCAACCATTTCTCACTGTCCGTCTAAAGATTCTTGGAAACTTCCTGGCTCTGGATTACCTCATCATCTCGATAGACTACGTAATCCCTCAACCTCTCAGGCAGCATTGTTTCTCTTCCTGGACGTTCTTGAACATCCTGAACTTCTTCTGAATTTGGCATGCCCGTGTCTAAACCCTCTACACTATCCTCTTATATGTCTGCAGTTGGCTCTACTCGTACTTCATCTTGAGAAGCTCCACCTTGGAATTCATCGCCGGATAACCTATAAGTACCTGCAAGATCATTGCTCACAAACATGTCAGATACACTTTGAGAACTAATTGTACATGTTGACGCCTCTGACTTGATACACACGATCTTCTCTAAACACCACATTTCTGCTGATGATGCATCTTTCTTCTTCTAGTAACCAAACCATGAACCCTTTCACACCGCCTGGATAGCCAGTAAAGATGCCTTTCTTTGCCCTTGGAATCAACTTGCCTCCATCCGAGTAGACATACGCAATGCATCCGAATCTCCTTAGACCTGACAGATTCGGTATTACAGATGTCCACTTCCCCTCAGGGATATCAAAGTTCAGGATTGAGGAAGGAGATCTATTGATCAGATACACAGCTGTCGAGGCTGTTTCTACCCAAAACCTCTGCTCAAGTCCACTCTCACTAAGCATACTCCTCACTTTGTTCATGACTGACCGGTTATGACATTCAGCTACTCCATTCTGCTGTGGAGTGTAATTACATGTTCTATGTCTTACTATCCCTTCATCCTTGCAAAATTGATCAAACCTAATGTTGCAGAACTCTAAGCCATTATTTGTCCTAAGTTTCTTAACCTTTCTCTCTGTCTGAACTTCCACCATCTTTTTCCACTCGTCAAACTTGTCAAATGCTTCATCCTTGGTTATAAGAAAGTATAACCACACCTTCCTAGACCAATCATCAGTGAAAGACCCGAAGTACTGACACTTACCTAGACTTATGGGAACATTAGGTGAACCCCACAAGTCTGAGTGAATGTAGTCAGGTCTCTCTTTAGTAACATGTTGAGCTGGACCATAGCTTACTCGGTGAGTCTTACCGATGACACAATCTTCGCAAAATTATAACTCTGAAACTTGACTGCCATCTATGCAACCTTTCTTCACCAAAACTTCGAGACCTTTTTTCCCAACATGATCAAGCCTACTGTGCCATAGCCTAGTCTGATCCTCCTTGTTCCTTACTTTGTCACCTGTGTCTGAAACCGCAGAATGTACCTCTGGCGTCTTTGCAGAACCCTGTAGAATGTATAGTGTATCACTACCCTGTCTTGCACCCTTCATGATCATTGTACATCCTTGATGACCTTTATCACTCCACCATAACCTCTGAACTCACAACCTTTTCCCTCCAAAGTACCCACCGATATCAAATTCATGCCTATGTATGGCATGTATCTGACCTCATGAAGTATAAACGTTGTACCGTCTGGATTTTGAAACATCGCTGAGCTTATCCCTTTTACTTCGGCTTGAGTTTTATTCGCCATTTTCACTCTACCAGTAGTGAGTGGTTTCAAACTGATGAACACATATTTCCTTGGTGTCATATGGAATGAACACCATGTAACCATCACCCACTCCTCTCGGTAACTTTCGTCTCTAGACATGTTGACCTCAAAAGCTATCAGGCCCACAAAATCTTGAGCATCATCTTTTGCCATTGCAGACTCTCCTTTACCTTGAGACTGCATCTTTCCTTTGTTCCTTTCTAACCATTTGTAGCATTGCTTCTTGAAATGCCCTTCTTTACCACACATCCAGCATATATTATTTCTGTCCTTACACCTTGATCTCCTGTTTTGCCACTTGCCATACGACTTAGAATTTCTATCTTTTGACCTTCCCCTGACATAGTGTCCCTCAGAACTGTTTTTTCTAGCTCCAGGACTATCTCTTAGCTCATTTTCCTTAGATCTAGCTTAGCTAACTACGTCTTCTAGTTTAATCGAATCTCTGCCATACTTGAGTGTCTCCTTGAATTGGTCATATTCTGCAGGCAGAGAATTCAATAGGAGAATAGCCTGTACCTCTTCTGGAACTTGGATACTGAGATGACTCATCTCTCTGATTAGCTTCAAGAAATCGTCTACATTCTCATTAATGGTGCGATGATCTTGCATCTTGAAACCATAGAGATGAAGTTATGCATACACCCGATTTGGAAGAGACTTCAGCATGTATTCTTTCTCTAGGAGACTCCATGCTTCTGCTGCTGTAGTGCACCATTCGATATTTCTCAAGACCGGATCTGCAACGCTGAGAAAGATCATGTGCATCGCTCTTTTGCACCTTTCCATTCTTGCTTCGTCTACTACCACATCTTTCTTCGTCTCCGGAAGAACATATGCTATGCCTCTGGCTACGGATGCAGCCGCCACAGGAGAAATCTGAGGAACCTGAACAACCTCCGTTGAGCTGCTTGCTGGCTCCATCATAACATCTATGAGCCCCGACACGCTCAGGTGAGCATACATCCGCCGTTTCCACAAAGAGAAGTCACCGGTGCCATCGAACTTCTCGATTCCGCCTGGCGATATCGTCATCTCCGATTTGATGACTCTTTATCTTTGCGCGACTTCTTTACACTCAAACCTGGTGCTCTGATACCCCTTTGTACTATTCGATATTCAATCTAAATCTAGATCTACTCGAATCTTCTCGCGCTTGAATTGAGAATGAAACGAAAGAAAGCAGAAAAGACAAAGGCACTTGTTCACCTTGCGGCTACGTCTCTGGGGCCGGAATCTCTCTCTCTCTCTCTCTCTCTCACTCTCTCTCTCTATCTATCTCACTCACCGGAGAAGACGATCTACCTCTCTAAACAAGAAGTAACGCGGCTTTACACGTAGCCACTTACAACAACCCTTCACACGTGCGAAGAAGGAAGCTGCACGTGTAAGGCCCGGTTTAACTAATCCAGCTAACCTAAATGAAATCTTCTTGGTTAAATGTTCTACCCGAGAGAGAGATGTACATGAGTGAAAATAAAAAACATAACTCACAGGCCCCATACACTTGCCATTAGGCTTCTTGGTGTTTTCAGGACCTCTGTCTGCGTTCACCCTTTCAAACATGTTTGAGGAACAAAGAGAAAGCTACCATGAAAAAACAAAGAAGAAGACAGAATCAATTGAGAAAGCAAATGGTGAATCTGAGAATTTAAAAATGGAGGCTACAAAATAATTATGTTTCTTTCTTCAGGCAAAACATGTCAAATAGCGTCAACAATCAAAGATGAGACTTATCAATAATAAGAATAATGAGTTGAAGCTAATGTTTCTTACACTTTAGCAAATGGTTGGTGAACTGATGATGAATAGACAAAAAGTAACAAAGTTAAATTTCAATTTCTTATCTAATCTGACGGACTGTTGAATCAAAACAAGAATCACCATGAAGGCGTATGACACATGATGTTGCAGAGATCTTAGTTTCATAATCGAAGATAAAAAGGTTTCTGCAAAGCTGCAACAATGGTCATTCTGAAGAACACTGAGAAATGATGCAGACAGAGCAAGAAGAAGCTTCTGTATTTCCGGATGGATGTAAAAATATAAATGAGTTCTCTATATTGCGGGACAAAAACGAGATTCAATGTATGGCAACAACATATCTAAATGTCACGCTCATTGCCATCTTCATCAACAAATACTGTACTAACATCATACTAAATATGGAGTCTTTAGACAATACTAACATCATTACGAAGAGAAAGATGGAGAACAAATCACTATTTGCAGATATATATAGCTCAATCGCAGAAACATCAAACAATAATCAAGAATGAAATCAATGACCAGCAAATGGAGAACAAATCAGAAACATAGAATAGGCTCAATCGCAGAAATAGAGAAGAGAAAGAGAAAGAGTGATACCTATTTCGTTTCGTATCTGCCCGAAATGAGACAACTTTCGCCGTAGTCTCCAAAAACACTCGACGGAACAGAGAGACGACGAAGATGGAAGTGAAAACAAGACTCAGGGAAATGATCTGAGAACGATAAACATTTTCTCTGCTTATTGCATTTCTTGTCTTTTGGTTTTCAATACAAAGGAGACTCTTTTAGAACATTTGATGGAAAAACCCTAATAATAATCGACAGATGTCATGATCAGGAGGCATTGAGCTCATCAAGGGCTTGGAATCTGTTTGCCTGCTTGAGCGGATTAGGATCGACCGTACTAGTCTTCAACGTCCCTTTCGTGCGAGCTTCCTCCTCTCTGCTTTTGCTTTTGTTGTCGTGAAGCGAGGTAGCCGTTGCAGATCGTTGACTGGGCTTGTTTAAATTGATTTTGGGCTTCTGCAAATCTTGGCCCAAATGCTCTTTTCCTTTTATTAATCTGCTGTCGTTTTGGCATTGCAGATATTTTGTTATTCCTTTAATTGAACTTGGAAGGCTAAGGATTGAAAATATTGTTGCACAGGTACTGGAGACAGTCCCGTGAGATATCAAATATCTGAAATCTGTCTAATTAAAAGTATTGTTATTCTGCATAGGAATTTCCTGAAATCTAAGGGGGGTGTTTTATTGGGGATAATTTTAGATTTCGTTTTCGATTTGGTTCCTAGGATTCTCGAGTTCGTTAAAGAGATTATACAGGTAAATCAAAACTGGGTATGACTGGGTGAGTTTGGAATCTTGCTATTTCTGGGTTTAGAAATTTCATGTTTGAATGGAGATTTATGAATTTTATAAATTTGGGTTCCTGATGTTGAAGTTGTTGTAGTAATTGTGTTCCTGATGTCTAAATTGTTGTAGTAATTGGCGTTTTAGATGACTCAAAGCTTTAATTTATCATCTAGTGAGTTTGTGAATGGAAATGAGATTATAAAAGCCTGGACTAGTGAGATAATCTTTAAATTAGATGATCTCTTGCGTCTGACTGATTCCACATTTCCACTTAACGTGTTTATTCAGGGATCTCCATTCTCCACTGGTAATCATGGAGTAGAAAGTTTCACCTCAGAAGAAAAAAAAAGTGCAGGAAATAGGAGTTATGTGTTTTGTCCAAATGAGTTCGGCTCTTTGATTGAATTCTCCTTCTTGCTGTGACTTGACTCTAGTTTACTACATAACAGTTTTTCCTCCAGCAATAAATGAAAGTGAAGTTGCGAATTTGGAAAAACCAAGTCTATAAGAATTCAGCTACTCTTCTTGTTATAAGTCTAATGTAAACTCAATCTACATATTTAGTCTGCAATAGAATTTGTTTCAGGATATAATTTGTAAAAAGAAATATCATTTTTGCTTTTACTTGGACTATACTTGAGAATGTGCAAAGGCTAAAGAATAAAAACAAATTTGGGGTCGGCAAATGAGGAAAGAGAAGAAGCACAAAAATCCCTGGTATGTGTAAAACCTTTAAGTATTGTGTGAATTTGTTATTTAGTGACTTTCTACCTAATTCTTTTAGCATTTGAGATTGACCAAATGAAAAGAAACCGTACACAAAGTTAAGCAACATATTAGAAGCTAGAACATATTAAAATTCAAAAGATTCTCCATGAGTCTTACAAATCCAGTCCTAGGAAACAAAAATAAACATACAAGCCTACTTTGGTGGTGGTTGTTCTGAGGAAGTGTTGGATATGTCCTGAGCTCGTTTTCCCCAAACGTCAAACACTCGGTTTGTATAAGGACAGTTTAATATCCCATACCCGTTTGGAATATTAACACTCTTCTTAACTTGGAGTGGTCGTCCCCGTCGAGGCTTAGACACATGTGGCTGGTTAGACGATACTGAAGGCTGAGGGGCACTTGAAGATTGCGGGAACACAGACGTATTTGACTCCCCAATATGTGTAGGTTGAGTGCTACTACCAGTTGAGTTATCTGTCTTTCTTCTCTTGGAAGGTGGATTGGTATCCTTTTTAGAAGTTGTTTTGACTGTCTTGGTAGTTTTCTTTGAAGCAGGATCCGAAGTTGCCTTTGATGATGTTTTTGGAGCTGCTTTCGAATCTATAGCTTTCGAAGCCGTAGCTTTCGAATCTGTAACTTTTGATAGAGATAAGAATACATGAAGAAGGAGTTTGCAATAACTGGAGAGAAAGCACTTGATATTTGATAGAGACAACCATTATATGTGACTGTACCTACTCCTCAAATTTATGGCATTTAGTGTCGAGAGTTGTCATATTCTTCTTTTCTTTAGTTACAAAAATGTTTGGGTTTTTAAGTCATAAAAGGATGGAAAAATGGGATCGAACCCTCAGCAATTACATCAAAAAATGAAACTATGAATTAAAGAAAATTCAGAATTTTTTTTTCTACAATATAGAAAAAGAAGTTAACCCAGAAAATTGAAAACGAAAACCTATAATTTGAAAGCAAAAGAACAAAAATTGAAATTGGAGCTTACCTCATTTACTTGTTTTCTACAATTAACGCAACAACTACAACCAATGATGTGAAATCCCTAAACACTTCGACACCGTTCTCTGTGAAATCTCAAACCCAGAAAATCACACACCAAGAAATTTCAAACCAAAAAATCTTAAACCCGGAAATCGCAAAACCCTGAACCAGTTCGTTGTAGAATACGATCCCTAAACCCTTTTTTCCTTTTCAAATCCAATCTCCAATTATCCCCAATTTTTGAAAATAAAGAACCCTAGAAACAGAGAAAAGGTTTTCGACCCTAAACCCCTTTTTCCCCTTTTAATTAACACGTGCAAAAACAAATTAACGAACTTAAACTAGTTATAAACGGATGTTTATGCTCCTAAATGGATGTTTATTTTCTTAAACGGAGTTAATGTTGGTCAACCCTATCTCGAGCACAATATTTGCGAGTTGAAGGTTTGTTCAAGAAAATTTATTAATTTGAAGGTTTAAAGTGGGAAGCCAAAAACTTGGAGGTTTTAGTTGGGAACCGACGAATACTTGAGGGTTTTTTATGGTAATTTCCCTTTATTTTTCTACTATCAGATGTTGCGATTGATAAATATAATTTATCCATGGTGCAATGGAAATAAATACAAAGACATTGACAACAAAATTAAGCTGGCGATGCGGCTAGTCGAGCTCTATAGACCTTATGTCTTGTTTAAGGGAATGTATGTATCCATCTAAAACTTTCAACAATTTTTTTTTATTCTATGTATTTTTGATCTTCACTCTCCTAATTAAACCCTTTTTAATCTATTTTGGCACTATATTTTATTGGCA
>JAHZTW010000001.1:34185943-34219688 GCA_020283515.1 Alliaria petiolata
TACTTCAAGTCCATTTTGCTCAACTTCTTTTGGTACACTTTAGTTCCATGCCATCCTCCAAGCAATGCTTAACCTACATAATCTGAAAAGTCCTCCAATGTACCTAAAAACACTCCAAAATGCAACAAATATGCAATAACCTAGTCTAAGACTCAATAACTCTAAAATAGATGCAAACTAGACTATATGGACAAGTTATATACATGAAACAATGCAAATGCTTTACTAAATGAATGTTAAAATGATGTAAATATGCTAACTATCACATCTCTTGCGAATGTCAGCATGAGTGGTTGCTCGCAACTGAGAACCTTTCCAGATCTTTCTAGCAACATCATTCAACTTGATGTAAGTGGCACACAGATAGAAGACGTTCCTGCATCAATTGCTGGAAGTTGGCTTCGTCTTGACACGCTTCGGATAGGCAGCAGAAGCCTCAAGAGATTAACACATGTCCCGAAATGTGTTAGATATTTAGACCTAAGAAACAGTGATATAAAGAAGATTCCAGATTGCGTCATTGGTCTCCCTGGTCTAGATCATCTTATCGTCCAAAATTGCAGAAAGCTGGTGTCACTGCAGAGTCTTCCGCCTTCGATTTTGAGACTAACTGATTGTGTATCACTCAAAAGCGTTTGTTTCTCTTTCGATGAACCAAAGGCGTACGACTGCAAGTGTGTTAAATCGAATAAAGACGGGATAAGAGTTTCTTCCCCTTTCTACAGAAAAATCTCATTCGACAACTGTCTGAAACTATACGAAGAAGCAAGAAGAGTAATCATACAACGATGGAGTTACATGAGTGTATGCTTACCAGGTAAAGAAGTCCCTGCATATTTCACTCACAGAGCCAAAGGAAACTCCATAACCATCTCTGAGGGGACTTTCTCTGCGTCCTCAAGAAGCAAAGGGGTACTCATCAATGAACTTATTCGCCAGCAGTTTGTTCTGAATCCGTCTTCTAAACTCCTAATTGAACACATGTTTGTATTTTTTGGGGGCCCGTTTAAAGAACACAAATACGTTGAAGTGGACGCGACTACGAGTGAGATTCAATTTGAATTCAGCTAAAACCTAGGCTTCGTTTCCAATAATGTAGTAGACACGATTATCGAGTGTGGTGTACAGATGTTGGGGGAGGAAGGTGAGAGTAGCAGCAAATGGAAAGAGGAGGTTGGTCACCACTACTCTTATCTTCTTTTTTTTTCTTTTTTTTCTGTCACAGCCTCTATCACCAAAAAAAAAGTGTTTTAGCCATTTCAGCTCTCTTCAATACAGAGGTGCGACTGCACATGAGATTAATGATGTTCTTTTTTTTTGTCCCAGAGTGGTATGTCGCCTCTTTTGCAGAATCAGTTAGCAGAGTTGACCAATCAAAATATTGGGAGATCGAGAAGATCGACCATTATGGAAATCATGAAGATCTAGAAGATTATGGATATTTACCAATATTTAGAATAGAAAATTTACCTTTATCTTAAAAGTATTATTTACATATTAGTTTAGGAAATTAGATTGGTTTCATCTCTACATAAATTTATGCATCTTGTAACATTATTCTTATGAGAGTCTAATATAATTCTTCCATAACACATTCGTGTTCTTACTCTCATCAATTTATCATGGTATCAGAGCCTTCGATCTTAATCCTTGTGGGTTATATTTTCTATCAATTTTATCTTCTTTTGACCTCGATCAAGCTCGTTCTATCTCGAATTGATCTTCTTTTCTATTGAATGCTACTGCCTTGATTCTCATTCACGAGAATAGAGCCGCTGTTTCTATTTTCTGTTTTCAAAAAAAAAAAAAAAAAAAAAAAAAAAAAAAAAAAAAAAAAAAAAAAAAAAANAACATTATTCTTATGAGAGTCTAATATAATTCTTCCATAACACATTCGTGTTCTTACTCTCATCAATTTATCATGGTATCAGAGCCTTCGATCTTAATCCTTGTGGGTTATATTTTCTATCAATTTTATCTTCTTTTGACCTCGATCAAGCTCGTTCTATCTCGAATTGATCTTCTTTTCTATTGAATGCTACTGCCTTGATTCTCATTCACGAGAATAGAGCCGCTGTTTATATTTTCTGTTTTTAATAAAAAAAAAAAAAAAAAAAAAAAAAAAAAAAAAAAAAAAAAAAAAAAAAAAAAAGAGAAAGACTTCGTACGTGTTTGTGGTTGTGGTTTGTGGAGATCATGCATGAACCTTTACGTAACCCAATCATGAGATGCGTGATCAAGCCCATCAATGGCTTCCACCTATCGTCATCGACGCTTCGTTTTCACCACCGATCATCCGTTACGTCATCTTTCACCGAGATCGACACAGATTTTCCCGAGAAAGCTAGATCTCTCTCCGCCACTTCCCGATGTTCACAGTCACGTCATCGTCCACAACTCCTACTCCAGGCTTCACCTCCTTACAAGTTTATGGATCTTTTGTTACCGCTGCTACTTATGTTCAAGCCGTTGATTAAAGGCTACACGAAGCTCGATTTCTACTTCTACAACTACTCTCCACGATACAGAGAGTTTGACTTTGCAATCGCAAGTCTTTGATTATTTACTCGCAATCGCGAGCGTTTGAGTTGTGTTTTTCTTGCCCTCGCGAGTTTAATATCTCCTTTTACTTTGACTTTACGCCCTCCGAATTTTTTTTCGATCTCGCAATCGCGAGCTATCATGGTGATGATGATGTATTTCCGTCCACCGATTTGACCCTACGACGGGGTATAAACGTCGTTGATGGCCCAACGGGTGTTTTTAGTCGATTTGAAGAACCCTACGATCGGGTATAAACGTCGATTACTCGACGGCCGAGTATAAAGCCGATATTCTGAAGACTTGTCCAATCTCATCCGTGTTACCACGTATGAGCTTGTGGGAGGATATTGAGAGATCGAGAAGATCGACCGTATCAAGATTATGGAAATCATGAAGATCTAGAAGATTATGGATATTTACCAATATTTTATCTTAAAAGTATTATTTACATATTAGTTTAGAAAATTAGATTGGTTTCATTTCTATATAAATTTATGCATCTTGTAACATTATTCTTATGAGAGTCTAATATAATTCTTCCATAACACATTCGTGTTGTTACCTTCATAAATTTATCACAAAAGCAACCACATATTTTTTTTTTTTTTTTAACTCTCTCCCATTCCCCTAAATTTTATTTCAAATCACGTTTTCAGCTTGACCTTGATGACCCATTGGTTCCAAATCCTTAATTATAGGAAATACGTGTGGCTTTTTGGATAGTCTAAATCTTCAAGGATCGATCTTTCTTAGTTCCTGAGAACGATGTGAACTAAATTCCCAGTGTGCATTAGTGATGTTGTTGCTTTGTTCAGGTGATGAACATGGAAGGTCAGAGTGCAGATAAGAGGCGTGATATGGCGACCTTGAGGAAGAAACGAAAGGCAGAGAAGATAGGTATATATATATTATAACTTGCTTTTTTATTGATGTGTTGTTTGTGCCCAGTAATGGACTAAGTTGAAACTTAAACAGATGTTTACGATCTTTGCTTTCTGCATTTTTCAGGTCGGCGTGATCAGCGAAGGGATCAGAAGAAGAAGAAGAGAAAACTAATGTCTTCTTCTTAATAAGTGTTTGTTGCCAAATTTTTGTTTATCCAAATCAGATCTTGTCCCTGCAATAGGTTTTTCTGGCTATGTCTTCTTCTATTTTAAAGCTTTGATTTTAAGATATGGATTAGTTGTAAATTCGTTCATATTCCAAATTGATTACTGAGAAAACATGTGAAGGAAAGCTTTGACTGATGTAGCAAACATAGAAGGAAATCCATTTTATACAAAATAAGTTTGTTCTTCTTTCAGGCTCAATGAATTAGGATGGTTTATATCTTTTCTTAAGCAATGCTTCAACGGTAGATTTTTCTTGGAAATTTAGACCAACCAGCATGAGTTTGGTTGCTTCTATTAGGGCTAACTAAGCAGAGACAATCCAAAATATTGACACGAACAAACTGAACCGTCAGAGTGATTTTGACGGGATGATGGGACTTGAACCTCACTTAGCAAAACTGGAGTGTGACAAAAGTTTGTGAGGAGATGCTTTAGATTTCTTGATTCCTCAATCTTATTACTGTAAGGGAGATGCTAAGACTTCTTGCAAGACAAGGTAACTAATATATAACATTAAAAGGTTATAAAAGCAAGTATAGAACTTTGCAATAAAACAACTTTAACAAAATCATATACTAAACGAGTTTAATAAAACATTGTATTGCTAAAGGAACTAAACTACATTTGCAAAGAACTCGATTTGTGGACTTTTTTTTCAGTTTGGAATTTTACTATATCAGCCTTAAGCTAAAATAAAAATTATAAACTCAATGTTAATCAAGTGTAAATATGTTGACAACTGCAAAATATGGGAGTTTGTTTAACATTATAAGGATTCAGTATTTGCCTCAACATGATGATATTTTTAATCATCTTTCTCACATTCTTATGCCAATATTAATGATCCTTTACACAAAGACAAAATAATCCCACAATGATTTTTGTTGTTGTTGTTGTAATACACTGTTTATAAATTACTTATTTAGTAAATACACACGTTACAAGCATAGTGAGTGCAAATGTGAAAAGTAAATGATGTCACGGCACATTCAACAAATATAGTACACATCTCACAAACTAGACAAGATGGTTTATATATTTCCTAAGCAATGCTTCAACGGTAGTGTTTTTTTGTGGAAATTTAGACCAACCAGCATGAGTTTGGTTGCTTCTATTAGGGCTAACTAAGCAGACACAATCTAAAAGATTGACACGAACAAACTGAACCGTCAGAGTGATTTTGACGGGATGTTGGGACTTGAACCTCACTTAGCAAAACTGGAGTGTGACAAAGTTTGAGAGGAGATGCTTAGATTTCTTGATTCCTCAATTTTTATTATTGTAAGGGAGATGCTAAGACTTCTTGCAAGACAAACTAACTAATAACATTAAAAGGTTATAACAACAAGTAAAGAACTTTGCAATAAAACAACTTTAACAAATCATATACTAAACGAGTTTAATAAAGCAAACACCAATCTTCGTTCCTATTTTTTTACCATTCAAGTTCTCAACCAAAAAAAATCACAAAATTATATATATTTTTTTCTTTTTGTCAGAAACATATTTATTTATCTTGAATTATTAAGGTCGTAATACAAAGCTGTTGTAAACCAAGAAGGTTGATAAATACATCCAGAAAAGAAAATGCTGTTTTGCGGGACATTCTGTGCTAACAAATGAGCGGCAATGTTACAATCCCGTTTCGTAAAAGCAATATCAGCAAAACGAAATTTCGTTAACCAATATTTAATATCAGCTATATATTTCACTCTAAAAAGAGAGAATAAATACTGTTAACCTTTTATTTAGAACTAGATTTGTAGACTTTTTTTTCTCAGTTTGGAATTATTATATCAGTTCTAAGCTGAAGTGAAAATTACACAAACTCAATGTTAATCAAGTGTAAATATGTCTAAAAAATGAAAAATATTGGGAATTTGTTTAACTTTTTTTTTTTTAAAGTATTCCACAAACTTTGCTTTATTTGGTATTTTTTTTTTCAATACATGGTTTATACATATATTCAGTAACGAAATACACACGTTACAAGCATACTGATGTAAATGTAAGAAGTAAGTTCTGTTGCAGAGTGTTCTATTTCCAACATTAACGGAACACACGTTACAAGCATACATTGCTTTCATACTCGGAGGAAGACGAATAGGACGATAATGACGGCTTGACGAACACGTTTGTGCGGGCCCTTGACCTATAAAGAAAATTCCTCCTTGGAGCCAAAGGCGGTACACACAAACCTAAACCTTTCTTCAAGGTTTAGTCTTTGCAATGTAAACACATCTTTAGTTTCTTGCCAAACAAACGCAAGAAGATCATCGGAGATCACGAAAAGCGAACCGGGTGTCGAAAGCGGATCACGGAATCCGTATCCTTGTTCGATACCCTCTCTCATGTAAGAATCCCCAAGATCTCTTCCATATGTATCAAGCGGAAAGGTCTCAAGGGAATGCGTATCAATCTTCACAACAAACATTGCAGATCCATTAGGACGCATCATATAGCGATTGCCTTCGAGTATTTTCGTCCCGATAAGAAGTCTCTCACTACTTTCCTCTTCAGATTCTTGATAAGTTAGCATCAGTAAATAGAAAGCCTCCCCGGGTTTTTTATCGTCAACACATTTCTCAGGTGGTCAGCCAAACGTTGCTCCCCACAAGCCAGCATATTCTTGATTCTGGATTGGTAGTTTATAAAGTGCCAAAAGGTTTCTAGTTATGGTTGGCCAAACTTGGTAAGAAGAGATCTCAGTGTTGCAGGCTTTGAGACTAATACCAAACGTGTCACCAGAGCTAAGAAAGTGTTGGAGATTCGAACGTATCTTCTCAGTTTTCAAGGGCTTGTCCTTTGAAGAACTAGAGCTCCGTAGAAGATGCTTCTTGATGCCATTTCTGATAGACATGCTAAAGCTCTTCTTGATGCCGTTTCTGATAGATTGCAAATGTCGCTTAGAGAAAGAGATCGAGAGATAACGGCAAACACATCGTCTGGAATCGACAGAAGCAAGCAAGCAACAGATGATTCCGACTTGAACTTTTCGATCATCATGTATTCATGTATTACAGAGTCCAATTCGCAAACAAAACCACAAAAGCTACGCCCAGAAATTATATTAAAGGATTGATGATAACTCCGAAATCAAATTTGGCAGTAAACTCGAAACGGTCTTTCAAGCAACAGATAGCTTTTACACACACAAGAACCAAACTTTACAATCAAAATAAAAATGAGCTTCTTTGAGGATTAAACAGCAGAACTCGAAAAAGGGGAAATTTTTCATCACGATGTGTGAAAACCGTCTTCCTTTGACGAAAGGCTTGATTGTTTTCTTCAGAATTTATAATAAACAATCTACTTTCTAGCAATTTTCGCCTTAGTTGTTTTATGGGGAACCTTAGAGGAAGTTATAGGAGCATAGTGGGTGTTGATGATTATGAGTCCAAGTTGTTGCTTCTGTCTAAGATTTTGAACCAAAGTGATATGGGGGTACGTCATTTAGGAGGGATAAAAGAATGGCTGAAAGATCAAAGAGTGCTTATCATCTTTGATGATGTAGATGATCTAAGGCAATTAGAGGTTTTGGCTAGAGAACGTTCTTGTTTGGTTCCGGAAGTCAGATCATCGTTACCACAGAAGATAAAACAGATTCTGAAAGCACACAAGATCGAGATGATCTACGATGTGGGTTTTCCATCCGAAAGAAAAGCTCTTGAGATCTTGTGTCTATCTGGTTTCAAACAAAGTTTTGTACCACATGGTTTTGAAGAGGTTGTGATATGCCCTCAAATTTACCCTAAAGCTACTCTCTCAAATTAAGAGATCAGTCGCAGTACTTAGGGATCGAATCCACATGGAAGGGATAGTAACACAGCAAATTTCTAAGTTCAAATTAAGGTAAGAGGAAAGATGAAATTAAAAATAGAAAGCAATTAAAGACTTAGTAAATTTAGGAGACGAAACGCTATGTTCAGGGAAATTCTCAGGTGAATCCAAATTGCAGATCTAGACAGAATGTTAGGAATTATGAAGAACCGTTCTTGAACTTGAAACACTAATGTAAAATTAACCAACTCTCGCATCTATTAATCAACCTAATATCAGATTCTAGGTCATGAAGTTAGAATAAACATTAATCACAAATCCAGATGAAGAACTCTAATGATTTTATCCTAACAATTCAATTCGACCTAACAATTCATCTATCACCCTTGAAAAACCCTAAACCTAACTGGCAAACTACTCAGACATGGTGAATAAAGAAAACATCATGAATAAAATNCATCTATCACCCTTGAAAAACCCTAAACCTAACTGGCAAACTACTCAGACATGGTGAATAAAGAAAACATCATGAATAAAATAGTTTGCATAAAAGAAATCAATAGAAACAAAAGAGTTCCAAATCTGCTCTGAAGGAGACTAATTCTTCTCTCCAAAATCTTTCTAAAAATCTCTATCTAAAATAATGTGTGTCTTACCTAAACAATGGCATAAAAACTCTAGTTATAGGCCTAGGTACGAATCTTCAATTCCCTGGAAGATTAGGAAAAGTCTTGAGAATTTCTTTTTCTTCAAAATTCTGGAAACTTCACGCCTTTGGAAACTGGAAAACTTGGTGTTGATCGATACCAACAGTCTGTGTCAATCGACACCCATCGTGCAACTTCAATCCGACTGCAACACTTCGTGACTTCATTCCATTAAGCTCCAAAATGCATCCAAATCTCCAATTTAGCTTCAATTGTACCTGAACCTGCAAAGACTCTATATAGACTCGAAAATAGTATTAAGACTCAATAAAAACACTTATATCATGGTCCAAAAATGGGTAAAAACCATGATATATCAACTCACCCAGACTTAGCTTTTGCTTGCCCTCAAGCAAAACAGAAACCAAGTATAGAGTCGAGGTTTGAAAACAGAAACATCCAGCTATCCTTCAGAACGTCACAATCGTTAACACTCTTGAATCCACATGCTATAGAGCCAACCTTAGGTAATGTTTCAGTGTACTCACCACAAGCTTAGCAATCTCCCAGTTTGAATTCAGATCCTTTCCTTGGTATATTTTCGAACTATAACAATGGTATGACCAAAGAACTTTCTAGATTCTTTCCTTTCCTTAGTGCCTGAACAAGACATTCTTTGTACAGCTCTCCTATTTTCTCTTCCCTTAGTCAATTGCTGCCCATTTTCAGGGTGTTCTAAGATCTTTTCATTGACTCTTTCTTATTCTTTTGAAGCCTTGGAACAGTGCTGCTCTTTACTTGTGTTCCTTGTGAGGAGACAGGTTCATGAGCTCTCACTAATATTGTTCCTTGTGAGGAGACAGGATCATGAGGATCTTTGCACTATTCCTTGACTTAGACTTTTTTTTCTTTCTTTTCTCAAGGGAAGATCAAGGAGAGACTGCAACTTGTTTATCCTGTTCAGAGCTGAAAGAGGAATCAAGTTCAGTGCATACCTAGTTCAGATAGTTCTGCTAGGGAATCTGAACTCTCTCTGTTAGATTGATCCACTTGTAGCTTTCTACTTAGTAAGACCTGTAATCAACTAC
The DNA here is from genome assembly GCA_020283515.1 of Alliaria petiolata. Taxonomy (NCBI): domain Eukaryota; kingdom Viridiplantae; phylum Streptophyta; class Magnoliopsida; order Brassicales; family Brassicaceae; genus Alliaria; species Alliaria petiolata. Next base: position 34,195,115 of record JAHZTW010000001.1, read on the forward strand.
TATAGCAATGGTCCTTCAAGTGTTAATGTTCTGCGGTTAGTTCCAAAAAAAACTGAAAATTTCAACTGTTTTTGACTCAATAAAACGAAAACGACTAACACAACTGACTCAAAACAAAAAACAAAGCAAAATACATTAGTATTTTCCTCCCCCAGACTTAACCAACACTGTCCCCAGTGTGATTAAATCTTAAGGTCAGAAACAAACCAAATAGAAAAGATAATGGATAGGATGGATAGATGACGAAAATCTACACAACTTAGCCTTTTAAATCACTCAAATCCGTTAAGAATTGAGAAAGATATGAAGAAAACAAGTTGAATAGACTTGCCTTCGAGGGGGTGTCGATCGACACCATGAACAGTGTCGATCACGGTCGACATCCGTCCGTCCGTCCGAATTTTTTTTTTTTTTTTTGGAAACATAAAACAAAACCTAAAGTTAGTGAAAACAAATCGAAATTTAAAGAAAAATCCTACCTAAAAGTGGGTTGCCTACCACTCAGCGCTTGTTTTCAGTCATTAGCTTGACTGTGTCGGGGTTCAGATGTATGGTGGATCAGAGGGTGGCATCGAATGCTTCCCGGAAGAATGTCTCCTCATCCATGGTGGAGTATAGGCAGTAGGTGCATGAAAGCGACCAAGGAATTTAGGAACAACAGCAGGGTGGGACTTGACTTCGGGTGGGACACTTCGTTTTCCTGCAGAATCATCAAAAGAAACACCAAGTCTTCTACGAGAATCTCGTTGCTTGCATAAGTGTGAATCATCTTTTGAACCTTTGGTATTCTTATTGAGAGGATCAGGGGGTTTGGAATTGATTCCAGAAAATGTATACCTTTGCTTCCTTCGAGGTTTCTGGGCTGTAGGATGTGGAGGCATCTGTTGGACCAAAGATGATGGATTTGCAGCATTGGAAACAACTTCTGGTGTGATCCGGGAAGGGTGTCGATCGACACTAGGAGTGGTGTCGATCGACACCAACTCTGCATCTCGAATCTCTGCACTCCTTCTGCAATTCAGCTCTGCAATCCTTGCCTCCATCACAAAAACGTCTTTCTCTATCAACTTGGCATTGATTAGACCTTCATCTTCGCCCGTAGTCCTGAAGAGATGATTGTTTTCACTCAAATCTTCAAGCTCCACAACTTTCTCAGAATTCCCATCCAATGTCTCTTGAACAACCAGTTTGTTCACTTGCTCTTTAGAATCCATCTCTTCTCCAGCGATCACAACAATGCAAGCTTCATCTCGTATCAAAATCACAGGCTCCGCCATCTCTGTCAGCGAAGGGTGTCGACCGATGCTCAATGTGGTGTCGATCGACGCTCTTGCAGATTTTCGGTTCGTTCGTTCTAGACGTGCTAGCGCCTGGTTGTCAAGTTTGATTAGCTCATCTTCCTTGTTGCTCCTGGTACTGCGATTAAGCATACACCTGAAATCAAGAATAAGAAACTAAAAATTAGTAACCAAAACAAAAATAAAAACCTAGACAAAATTCTAATACTAAAAATCTGTAGGATACTAATCTCCTTCCCCGGCGACGGCGCCAAAATTTGATATGCTCTCAAATTTACCCTAGATCTACTCACTCAAATTAAGAGATCAGTCGCAATACTTATGGATCGAATCCACAGGGAAGGGATAGTAACACAACAAATTTCTAAGTTCGAATTAAGCTAAGAGGAAATATGGAATTAAAAATAGAAAGCAATTAAAGACTTAGTAAATTCAGGAGACGAAACGCTAGGTTCAGGGAAATTCTCAGGTGAATCCAAATTGCAGGTCTAGACAGAATGTTAGGAATTATGAAGAACCGTTCTTGAACTTGAAACACTAATGTAAAATCAACCAACTCTTGCTGCGAAGATTATCTATGTCTAAACCCTAGAATTCCAAATCTCTTTGCAAATCCTATCAATTCAGATAAGCATTAATATTAGGTTCAATTGTTCACAAAATCATAAACCAAATCTCTTTGTGAATAGGTATTTTGCTCATCTAACATTAGTTCAGACAATTAATAATACTCTCGCATCTATTAATCAATCTAATATCAGATTCTAGGTCATGAAACTAGAATAAGCCTTAATCATAAATCCAGATGAAGAACTCTAATAATTTTATCCTAACAATTCAATTCGACCTAACAATTCATCTATCACCCTTGAAAAACCCTAAACCTAACTGGCAAACTACTCAGACATGGTGAATAAAGAAAACATCATGAATAAAATAGTTTGCATAAAATAAATCAATAGAAACAAAGGAGTTCCAAATCTGCTCTGAAGGAGACTAATTCTTCTCTTCAAAATCTCTCTAAAATCTCTCTCTAAAATAATGTGTGTCTTACCTAAACAATGGCATAAAAACTCTATTTATAGGCCTAGGTACGAATCTTCAATTCCCTGGAAGATTAGGAAAAGTCTTGAGAATTTCATTTTCTTCAAAATTCTAGAAACTTCACGCCTTTGGAAACGGGAAAACTTCGTGTCGATCGACACCAACAGTATGTGTCGATCGACACCAACAGTATGTGTCGATCGACACCAACAGTATGTGTCGATCGACACCCATCGTGCAACTTCAATCCGACTGCAACACTTCGTGACTTCATTCCATTAAGCTCCAAAATGCATCCAAATCTCCAATTTATCTTCAATTGTACATGAACCTGCAAAGACTCTATATAGACTCGAAAATATTATTAAGACTCAATAAAAACACTTATATCATGGTCTAAAAATGGGTAAAAACCATGATATTTCAGGTTGCAAGTAAAGTAGCTGCGCTTTGCAGTAATCTTCCACTAGGCTTTCTGTTGTTGGTTCATCTCTGCGTGGGGAGAGCAAGAACGAGTGGGAAGCTCAGTTATCTAGGATCGAAACTAGTCTTGATGGAAAAATCGAGAACGTATTAAGCTCTGACAGATTATCGGAAAACGAGCAAGCTCTGTTTCTCCACTTCGCAAGCTCTGTTTCTCCACTTCGCATGTAGAGTGGGATATGACAGATTGTCGGAAAACGAGCAAGCTCTGTTTCTCCACTTCGCATGCTTTTTCAAAGCTAGTTTTTTTCTTTACTCTAGTGGGCTGAAACATTAAAATGTGACGATCATGCTCACTGACAAGAAGTTGGATGTTGAAAACGGGCTGAAGACCTTAGCCGTAAAATCTCTTGTGAAAATCGAAGATTTTGGAATAAGGAATTTCCCTTATCGGAAGATAGTGATGCACTCTTTACTGGAACAATTGGGTAGACAAATAGTTCAAAAACAGTCAAAAGAGTCTGGGAACCGTCAGTTTTTAGAAGATCCTGAAGAGATTTTTGGTGTACTAGCAAAGAACTTGCTCAACAAATATTTTATTTTTCTATAACTACTTCATCTGTCTCTTTTTGGAATATTTTTAGGGCACTGGATCTGTCATAGATATATCATTTGATATCTCTAAGATGGGCGAGTTTACTATAAGTGGGAGAGCCTTTGAAGGAATGTGTAATCTTCAATTCTTAAGAATCTATAGGTATGGACCTAGTCCTAGAATGTCAATATCAGGGGACATGGAATATCTACCTCGTCGTCTGAAGTTACTAGATTGGGATTACTACCCGGGAAAATGTCTTCCTCCAACATTTCAACCACAATGTCTCATCGAGTTTTCTATGCGATTCAGCAAACTCGAAAAGCTATGGGGAGCAACCCAGGTTGATATTTTTATCTATTAAAATCTGGAAAAACTCCATATGATATTTTTTTCTCATTTCTTGTGTTTAACACATGTAGTCCCTTGCAAATCTCATGACGATAAATCTGGAATTTTCCAGTTTCTTGAAAAAAATCTCAAATCTTTCGGAGGCTACTAACCTCAAGACATTGGAACTGAGCTATTGCACAATTTTGGTGGAACTTCCCTCTTCTATTAGGAATCTACACAAACTGAAAAGGTTGATGATGAGTTGCTGCGAAAAGCTACGAGTTATTCCCACCAACATCAACTTAGCATCTCTTGAGGAAGTCAAGATGAGTCGTTGCTCGCAACTGAGAACTTTTCCAGATTTTTCTAGCAACATCATTGAACTTGATGTAAGTGGCACACAGATAGAAGATGTTCCTGCATCAATTGCTGGAAGCTGGCTTCGACTTGATAGGCTTGAGATAGGCAGCAAAAGCCTATCAAGAGATTAACACATGTCCCGCTAAGTGTAAGGGTTTTAGACCTAAGCAATAGTGATATAAAGAAGATTCCAGATTGCGTCATTGGTCTCAGTGGTCTAGGATCTCTTAATGTCCGAAACTGCAGAAAACTGATGTCACTGCAGTCTTCCGCCTTCGATTTTGAGACTAGATGCAACTGATTGTGGAACGCTCAAAACCGTTTGTTTCTCGTTCGATGAACCAAGAGCTTATATTACTCTCGACGACTGCAAGTGTGTTAAATCGGATAAAGACGGGATAAGAGTATCTTCCTCTTTATACAATCCTCACAGAAAAATCTCATTGGAGAACTGAAACTAGACGAAGAAGCAAGAAGAGTAATTATACAATGATGGAGTTACAAGACTGTATGCTTACCAGGTAAAGAAGTCCCTGCATATTTCACTCACAAAGCCAAAGGAAACTCCGTAGCCATCTCCGAGGGGACTTTCTCTGCGTCCTCAAGATTTAAGACTTTCCTCCTGCTTTCCCCAACCGAACATGTCTCGTTCTTGACTGAAGTTGTTTGTCGTCTAAGAATCAAAGGGGTTCTCACCAATGAGCTTATTTGCATGCCGCTAGTAATTCGGAATCCGTCTTCTCAACTCCTAACTGAACGCATAACTGAATGCATGTTTGTATTTTCTGGGGCCGTGTTTAAAGAACACAGATGCGTTGAAGTGGCCGCGAGTACGAGCGAGATTCAATTTGAATTCAGCTGCAACCTAGACACCGTTTCCAATAATGTTGTGGATGACAAGATTATCGAGTGTGGTGTACAGATGTTGGGGGAGGAAGGTGAGAGTAGCAGCATCAAATGGAAAGAGCAGAGTCATGGAGCCGTTGAGATCTTTAAAGATGAATGTGTCGCTAAAAGCAGTAAGCATACATGTCGGTGGAATTGGCTTAGGAAGATTGTACCTAAATAATGGAGTCGAAGAGAGGGTTTATCCATGAGTTGCACCTCCCCTAGGGATTAGTCTGGGCCCTTGCATAGTAAGAAGAAGAATGTGCCAAATTCTCGTGGAATCTCATGACACATCAATTATGTCAAATTCTCATCGAGATTTTGTTGTGTTTCACAAATTTGTCACTGCAAATAGGTTCTTTCTGTACGACTGAAACTTAAAAAGATTGGTAATATTATTGTAATGTAAGAGATATCTTTGGCAGAACTTATTATTGACATTAATAAAAGGCGTGATATACATTCTATGTCACTCTTATAATAATAAATATTTGATATAATCACAAGTTTTAGGATTTGATCCATCCGATGGAAGAAAATAAATGTCCAAAAGTTTGGGACGAGAAAGATGCTAATATTTCTTGCAAGACAAGGTGACTAATAACAAAATCTGGCATGAAATGTAAAGAGGCCCAACGGTACATTCTCGATAGGCTCATGTTAAGTCTTTAGAACCAGTAACAAATTCTGGCCCAAGTCTCGGCCCGTCTCAGAGCTTCCGCTTTCAGCTTTCACAACCTTTCTTCTCTTCGATCATCTCTCAGAGAAACACATCCGATGCTTCTCCGGTCGCCATCATCGTGATACTTCACAGAGCCAATTGCAGGAAGGATCCACGTTTCGATGTGTTTCTGGTGATTCAGGAGGAATAAGGATCTGATCTCAATTGAGTTTCTGGGCAAGCTCTCACTCTACCGCATCGGCTCGAGCCTTCGCCATTGTCTCTTAGCACTGAGAGCTTCTTCTCCGTTCAACACAGACGCCATAGAACCCACCAAAAAAACCTCATTACAGTTCATTATCTGTCTCTCTTCGCATTCAAAGAGTAGAAGCTGGGCGAAATTCGGATCTCTTTTTTTCCGATCTCGATCTCCCCTGCCAAAATTCCGCCATTTTTGCAATACCTCTGTGTCTCGTTCGACAGTGTTACCATCGTGATCTGCTGCCAGGTACACTGAACTTATCTGGATCCAGTTCTCTGTACTGTGATTAGCTCTCGTTTTCGCGTTGATTGCAGATTTGATATTCTATGAGCTCAGTTAGATCTAAATTGTTTGGTTTTGATTCTTCGGTTTTGTTTCTCTGAATGTGTTACTTTGTGAAAGTTTTAATTCGCTGATACAATGATTACATAGATCGGAAGAGTTTCTGGGTGTATCTGAATATGGGGAAAGGAGATAATTTCAAATAATTTGTAAACTTGATTCTCCATATCTCGACTCCTACAAACTTGCTTCTAACCATGAAACCTTTAAATTATTTTGCAGCTTGAATGCTTCGTGTGTGTTTTGGTGCTTGAGCCAAGAAGCTGGGACGAGTTATGGGGTATCAGAATCATCCTTCGGGAAGCAACTCGTTCCATGGAGAGTTCAAGAGTTCTCACACCAAACCGTCCAAGGGTGCTGTGGCGTCCATGATCAATTCCGAGATCGGCGCAGTTTTGGCTGTGATGAGGAGAAATGTACGGTGGGGTGTTCGCTACATTGCAGATGATGATCAATTGGAGCATTCTCTTATCCATTCTTTGAAAGAATTGCGTAAGCAGATATTCTCATGGCAGAGCAATTGGCTAAACGTTGACCCGAGATTGTACATACAGCCGTTTTTGGATGTTATACTATCCGACGAAACCGGGGCTCCGATCACCGGCGTTGCTTTGTCATCTGTCTACAAGATCTTAACACTTGACATTTTCACCCTCGAGACCGTGAATGTGGGAGAGGCGATGCATATCATAGTTGATGCTGTAAAAAGCTGCCGTTTCGAGGTAACTGATCCGGCCTCGGAGGAAGTTGTTCTGATGAAGATACTTCAGGTTCTTCTTGCTTGCATAAAGAGTAAGGCGGCTAATGGATTGAGTAATCAAGACATTTGCACCATCGTCAATACTTGTTTGCGTGTTGTTCATCAATCAAGCTCCAAAAGTGAACTGTTGCAGCGTATAGCGCGCCACACGATGCATGAGTTGGTTAGATGTATCTTCTCTCAGCTTCCTTATATCAGCCCGCTGGCTAATGAAAGCGAATTACATGTCGGCGATAAGGTAAATCAAATTAATCTTTCATGCCAAGATCTTTATGTTTGCTCTACTTGTTTATCCCCTATGGATAGAACATTTGACATGCTTCAATGCATGCACAAAATTGTATCTTGTTATGATTTATCTGCCAAGCATATTGATTGATAGAAGATTGCTCATGACTAAGTTTTAAGGTGAATTGTATTGACTGTCTGTTTTCCACAAATTTCTAACGGTATTATTTCTTGTCTAGGTGGGAACAGTGGACTGGGATCAGAATTCTGGAGAAAACAAAGTTGAAAATGGAAATGTTGGTAGTGTATCTGATACTCTCGGCACTGACAAAGATTCTCCAAGTTCTGAGATGGTTATTCCAGAAACAGAACCTAAAAATGATGAAAAGAGAACTGAGGTCAGTGATGACTTGAATGTAGCTGCAGATGGTGAAAATGCAATGCTGGCGCCTTTTGGTATTCCATGCATGGTTGAGATTTTTCATTTCTTGTGTACCCTGTTGAATGTTGGAGAAAACGATGAAGTCAATTCCAGATCCAACCCTATAGCATTTGATGAAGACGTTCCTCTTTTCGCTCTGGGTTTAATTAACTCTGCTATAGAACTTGGAGGGCCTTCTTTCCGTGAGCATCCAAAGTTGTTGGCTTTGATTCAGGATGAGTTATTCTGTAACTTGATGCAGTTTGGTATGTCGATGAGCCCTCTGATTCTTTCTACGGTTTGCAGCATCGTTCTTAATCTCTACTTGAGTCTGCGTACTGAGCTTAAGGTACAGCTTGAAGCTTTCTTTTCATGTGTACTTCTGAGGATTGCACAGAGCAAACATGGCTCTTCGTACCAGCAACAAGAGGTTGCTATGGAGGCTCTGGTTGATCTTTGCAGACAACATACTTTCATTTCTGAAGTGTTTGAGAATTTCGATTGTGATATAACCTGCAGTAATGTGTTCGAAGATGTTTCAAACCTGCTATCAAAGAGTGCCTTCCCAGTTAATGGGCCTTTATCAGCTATGCATATACTTGCATTGGATGGATTAATATCCATGGTTCAGGGAATGGCTGAAAGGGTTGGTGAGGAATTGATGGCTTCAGATGTTTCTACACATGACGAAGGATATGAAGCATTCTGGACAGTGCGTTGTGATAATTATGAAGATCCTAATTTTTGGGTTCCCTTTGTCCGAAAGTCAAAGCACATAAAGAAAAAGCTGATGCTTGGAGCTGATCATTTCAACAGCGATCCTAAAAAAGGCTTGCAGCATCTCCAAGCGATGCACTTGTTGCCCGAGGAACTTGATCCAAAGAGTGTGGCATATTTCTTCAGGTATACATGTGGGTTAGATAAGAAACTAATAGGAGATTTTCTGGGAAATCATGACCAGTTCTGTGTTCAGGTGCTTCATGAGTTTGCCAAGACGTTTGACTTCCAGAACATGAATCTTGATAACGCCCTGCGTCTTTTTGTGGGTACTTTTAGATTGCCTGGCGAGTCACAGAAGATACAGAGGGTGCTTGAGGCGTTTTCTGAGAGATACTATGAGCAGTCACCTCAGATACTGATTGATAAAGATGCTGCCCTCTTGTTATCTTATTCGATTATCTTGCTGAACACAGATCACCACAACACGCAGGTCAAGAAAAAGATGACTGAAGAAGATTTCATCCGTAACAACAGGTGCATAAATGGAGGCGCAGACCTTCCCAGAGAGTACTTATCGGAGCTTTATCACTCAATCTGTGACAGTGAGATTCAGATGATCCCAGATCAGGGAACCGGCTTCCAGATGATGACAGCCAGTCGGTGGATTAGTGTGATTTACAAATCGAAAGAAACCAGTCCTTATATCATATGTGACAGCGCATCTCATCTGGACCGCGACATGTTTTCTATCGTGTTCGGTCCCACAATTGCTGCGACTTCAGTGGTTTTTGAGCAAGCAGAGCAAGAAGATGTTTTGCAGAGATGTGTCGATGGGTTATTAGCCATTGCAAAACTCTCAGCGTATTATCATTTGAATAGTGTTTTGGATGATCTGGTTGTGTCTCTCTGCAAATTCACGCCCTTCTTCGCCCAATTATCTGTTGATGAAGCTGTGCTTGCTCTAGGAGAAGATGCAAAGGCAAGAATGGCTACCGAAGCTGTTTTCTTGATTGCAAATAAGTATGGTGACTATATCAGTTCGGGCTGGAAAAATATACTGGAATGTGTCTTGAGCCTCCACAAACTCCAGATTTTACCAGTTCATATAGCTAGTGATGCAGCGGATGATCCAGAGCCATCAACTAGTAACTCGGAGCAAGAAAAACCTTCAGCAAATCCCGTGTCAGTAGTATCGCAGGTACAACCTTCAGCGACGCCTCGGAAATCATCTGGTTTTATCGGTCGGTTTAGCCAGCTTTTGTCTTTTGATATGGAGGAGACAAAGCCATTACCAACCGAGGAAGAGCTTGCAGCTTATAAACACGCTCGTGGGATAGTCAAAGATTGTCACATCGATAGCATATTCTCTGACAGCAAGTTTCTTCAAGCTGAGTCTCTGCAACAGCTAGTAAACTCCCTCATAAAGGCAGCCGAGAAAAACGAAGCTAGTGCCGTCTTTTGTCTTGAGCTTCTGATTGCAGTAACTCTGAACAACCGTGACAGAATCCTACTGATCTGGCAAACCGTTTACGAGCATATCTCGGGTATAGTTCAATCAACGTCGACACCATGCCCGCTTGTCGAAAAGGCTGTCTTCGGTGTCTTGAAGATCTGTCAGAGGTTATTGCCTTACAAGGAGAACCTAACAGACGAGCTTCTGAAATTACTCCAACTGGTTCTCAAGCTTGATGCAAGAGTCGCTGATGCATACTGCGAACCCATTACACAAGAAGTTGCTCGTCTTGTAAAAGCTAATGCGTCTCACGTCAGATCTCATGTTGGTTGGCGAACGATCATATCTCTGTTATCGACCACAGCTCGGCATCCAGAAGCTTCCGATGCTGGATTCGAAGCTCTCCGGTTTATAATGTCGGAAGGAGCTCACTTGTTACCATCGAACTACATTCTCTGTTTGGATGCAGCAAGGCAGTTTGCTGAATCCCGAGTCGGCGAAATCGACCGGTCTATCTCAGCCATCGACTTAATGTCAAACTCCGTGTTCTGACTCGCGAGATGGTCTCAAGAGGCGAAAAACTCGGTCGGAGAAGATGAAGCTATGACGAAACTAAGCCAAGATATTGGAGAAATGTGGCTCAGGCTTGTGAACAACCTCAAAAGAGTTTGTCTAGAACAACGCGACCAAGTGAGAAACCACGCCATCTTAATGCTGCAAAGATCAATAGCCGGTGCAGACGGGATCATGTTACCGCAGCCTCTATGGTTCCAATGCTTCGATTCCGCGATCTTCCCGTTGCTAGACGAATCGCTCGCTGTCTCGATCGAGAATTCGAGAAAGACTTTCAAGAAAACAGTTGAAGAAACGCTCGTGCTCGCCACAAAGCTCATGTCGAAAGCTTTTCTCCAATCTCTCCAAGACATTTCGCAGCAGCCATCGTTCTGCAGACTCTGGCTCGGTGTATTGAACCGTATGGAGACTTACATGTCGACCAAGTTCAGAGGAAAACGCAGCGAGAAAGTCCATGAGCTCATACCGGAGTTGCTCAAGAACACGTTGCTGGTGATGAAGACGACGGGGGTTTTATTACCAGGTGACGATATCGGAAGCGACAGTTTCTGGCAACTTACTTGGCTTCACGTTAAGAAGATTTCTCCGTCTCTGCAATCTGAAGTTTTCCCTCAAGAGGAGCTTGATCAGTTTCAGAGACGAAACGCAAAGGCTGAGGATACTCCGGTACCGGAAAACGAACCTCGAGACTGAGAGTGGAATAGAATAAAGTTGTTCTTATACAGAAGAAAAGGATATTGAAGAAGTTTTTAGAAATTATTATCGGAATTTTTCTTGTTTTGCAGTATAGCTTTTTGTTTGAATATAGGCGATTATATGATACTTTGGAGTTTGGAGATTTTGGTTTTTATGGAATTAATGTCACGTTGAAATTATTATTGATTGGAAATTAGATTTGGCAGCGGTTTCTACAGGAATATCTAAAGTTTGATTAGGATTTTAAGACTTTTGAAAGAAATATACTATTTTATTCTGTAAATCAAAAAGTTACAGAACATAAGAAGAGGAAATTAGCTACCAGTAACTTAAGGAAAGAAATATACTATTTTATTTTGTTCCCCTGAACACTTTAAAATACTATACAAAAACTTGAACCGATTACATGTAGGCATGTAGCTAAAAAATAAATGTTAATATTAAGCAATATACACAATGTGATTTTGTTTTCCATGTGAAAGAATTCATGTTGCACTAGCACATTGGTCCATTCATTCTAAGAACTCGGTTATACCAGAAGTTAGTTCCAACATATGATCATGATTCACTTTTTCTTACTCTTACAGAAAAATATGCAAATGAAGAGGTTTATTGGTGCAGAATATATATGCGATATGAACATACAAATCCAAAGAGAGGGCTAAATGCATGTCATGAGTGTGAAGTGTGAAGTCATATTAGGGTGCAACTGGCGGTAAGTGGAAGAATTAGAGGAATAAGGATTAGTGGAAAAAAAATCAGTGGAATAATTTATTTTTCCTCTAGTTTTATTCAACTCATTACTCTCCTATTTTCTAGAGTCACAAAATTTAGAGGAACAAGACTTATTTTTCAACTTTTTGGTGGGACCCATTATAATTGAGAGGAATGATAATTACTCTTAAGTGGTTGATTTTTGGAGGAATGTAAAGGAATGATTATTTTCACCCAATTTTATTTCTCTATTGTGTTAACCAGTTGCATCCTAAGTGTTTTGAGAGTGTTTTGAGAGAGTGAAGTTTACAGAAAATTGCATAAAGTAAGATACGAAAAATTGGTATCCCCTCCAAATATTCATAGAGATTACCCGATCCAGGTTAGAATATTTGGTCGAGCGAGTAATAGTCTTAGATCTACCAACTTGTTCATGTACGATGTACTCTAACATATTTTACCTACTTTCCTTGCAGAAGAGAGAATAGCATGTACGTAGCTTATTTGGTGCTGCAAGGATGCCAAAGCGTTCTTCATACATTTATCTTTTCTAGACATCAGAAGTCGTCGCTTTAACTAGTTATTTGGTTGGTCAATTTTTATTGTGTGTACACAAGTTTGATTAAATTTAAATTGATCTTGATATTTTTGAGATCCCTTGATAGTATTTGCGCCCGGTTACCACTCATCCCTGATATCTGTATTGTAAGCCGCACTATGCGATTACCTGCCAAGTTGTTTGAGTTGCCTGGTTACCACTCATCCCTAATATCACATTCTCCAATGACTAAAAAAATGTGGTGTAAGTCACATTAGCCAGAGGTTAAGGTGACACAAATATCACAAAAATATACACAGAATCTCCAAGATTTGTTTAGTTTTGGGACGTGCTCGACAATATCAAAATATAAGTTCAGTTATAACATTAGAGAGCTGCGTTCATCTATGTGACAGTTGGATATACAAAATAAAAGATAACATTCTTTGTAGTAGAATTAATTTCGTAACAATAGCAAATATTTTTTTAATCAATCCAAGTTTTGTATCGTTATAACATTAACAAACATGCACATCTATCTTTAATTGGATATTATCATTACAAAATCTACATCAAATCATATAAAGATCTATATTGAGCCAATTTAACAAAATAAACAAAAATAAGTATATCACTATTTAGTTAATTTTTCCCAAAAAAATAAACGGAAATGAACACATACTTGGTCTTTACAAAAGCTTTTGTAAGAAAATTGCATTTGTATATTCGTTTCCTTGATATTTATTGAGATATGAGCTGATTCTTTTTAATACGATATTGATCTCGAAATCTTCTCGAAATCAAGTACGACTTTGTAGCAGGGGCGAGTCTACTAAGACTCAACACCATAATAATTAGAAATTTGTTTATAGTTTATAAGTATTAAGTAATATTGACACGAGCCCAAAATTATAGTTGAATTCATAATTGATTTTTTTTTTCTAACATTGTTTTATTTAGTGTGACCTTATAAACAAAATCTAAAGGTTAGCCCATATTTTATATTAAACTTTATTATCAAACATGTTTAGAAAGACTAAAGTTAAATTTTAACTTAACAATTTCTAAACAAAACCTAAGCGACTAAAACGAAAATAGCAAAAAATTCTTCATCAAACCCAAAAAACAATCGTGACCTTCATCTTTTTTTTTCATTTTTTTTATTCTCATCCATCTCTAATCAAGTGAATGAATAATTATATTATAGACTGTTACTAATGAAATAGCTATGAAAAGATTTTAAAAAATGAAAAGTCGCAAGATACTTTTGTAGGATACTATATAAAATATTATTTTTTTTAGTTTTAAGTTTTAAGTTGAACCCGGTAAAAAAAATTCCTCAACTCGCCACTGCTTTGTATGGCGGTCATGTTTTAATTAAAATCTACACAGCACATGTATATATATCTACACAGCACATGTACATGTATCAGCTCATAAATACATGCAGCTGTGACTTGTGAGTACATTGTCAAAGGAGCAGCATGTGGAGCACGTCGCGGAAAATATTAAGAAAACAAAACGTGGACTACAAGGCTTAGGTAAAGAAACTAAAGAGTGATGTAATAACGAAACCTCGTGGCCATTATCTTCTCCTTCGTTTTCCATTTCGTGCATGTCCTCTATAAATTAAACCCCACTCTCGACGTTTTGCTTCAACATCTGAAAACACACAACAAAACAATCCCACATCAAAACACAAACACAAAGTAAGAAAACAAAAAAAACACAGAGAGAGAGAGAGAGTGAGAGAGAGAGAGAGATGAAAGCAACAATCATAATCTTGGTGATCAGTTTCTTATTCATGTTGGTTAATTCCCTGCCCAGGATCCTCCCCGCGCCGAGAAATCCCTTTACTCCAGATCTGAAAGACTATACTACTGGCAGACCGATTCGCATGTCGGATGGTTGTGTTATCAAAGCCTTTTTCAAAGGAAAACACGATCTGTACTTGAACATTCGAGACTTGTACAAATTTCTCTGCTGTTGTTTGCGGTGGACAGTAACCTGAAGCAGAATTTTGTACTTGAAGTGCCAATCTTTGAGAAATTGGTGCCACACAGAAGAAGGTTCCTTTCTCAATGCCCACCAAATAACTAGGTTGGGAAACTGCATTACGTAACCTTTGCTCGTGTTCTTCCCCATAGCCTGAGCTTTCAACAATTGACCCTTAACTTGCCGTAACATGTCATCTCTTTTCCTCAACATCGATTCAAGCTCAATGTTCAAGTACAGATCGTGTTAAAGCTTGAGGACAAGCTTGTCAAAAAGGGCGGGGTATTGATAGGATGCTACTATGAGGCAGAGTGAAGAGAAACCTCTAAGTCTCTAAGAGGGTTTGCTATTATTGATTTAGAAGTAGTATAAGTAAGAGTCGAGAGTTGTAGAGGTCTTTATGCAATTACAAGAGAGAATTGTATCAGAGAGAGGAGAGAAAGAGAGTGTAGAAGGATGGTTAGCTCGTGAGAGGATCATTGGATACTCTGGGTTCTTTGTTACTGAGTAGAATCGTAGTTGGTTCCTATCAAAGCAGTGGAGCCAAACGACAATGTAACAGTGTCCACTTCGTACCGCATGAAGTTCAGTGATTCTGAACATTTTTTTGAGTTTGCGAGCTTTTTACAAGATATCCGAAACTTTCAAGACCATCAAAAAGGGAGGGATGTTCAGGATCGAGGAAACCGAGGAGAGTCGTGTTTACGGGTTGACTTTAGAGAACCCTTTAGGACCCTTTGATATTGGTATGAAGGAGGAAACTTTTGATAATAGATATTATCTGGCTGCATACTCGGCATACCTCTTCATACCTGGTGGCACTCACCCAGAGGGCCTGGGCCTACACCGGATCAAATTCACGTTCCATACGTCGTGTTAAACAAGGCACCTCTATTTGTGTTGTTGTTGTTTCTCACTATTGAAGTTCTATACTATTTTGTCTTTAATTCTGTACTATTTTATTTTGGTATGTATAACCCAATCAATTTTTGTTTGTTGTTTTAATTTCATACAATTATCTAATTGAATCTTACATTACTACAGAAAACACTGATTTTTTTACATATAACTTGATTTGAATTTTTCGAAACAAACATCATTCTTAAACATATCCATAGTATCGTTAATAAAAAACAGATAATTTTATATAAACACATAATAATAAAACATTCTATATTATAGTTAGAAATAGTATAGAATATCAAACTACTCTTGGCGATTTCTGCCATAGCAGAGGCATTTCTCATTGCGATCTGAAACCTAAGAATCTTCTCCTCGACGAAAATAAAGATCTGAAAATTTCCAATTTTGGATGAGACTCAACCAACAGGAGGAAGAGCCAGTGGCCATGGAAGAAGAAAACTCAAAGACAGCAAAATAAGAAAAAAAACGTGAAGAGAAAGGAGAAAAAATGAAGAGAGTTTTTTCGGAGTATATCGTAGCCATGTTTTTGATATGGGTATACACTTAATTTGGGTTTTAATATAGCTACTGAATGCAATTTCCCTATTTTTGTTTTATCAATTTAACATTTTATTGTTTATTATTTATCTTTATTTAAGATAATGATTTTAACTATTTATTAAAGAATATTTTGTTTTTTGGATTATTATTGAAAGAGTGATCAAATATACTTTATTATATTTTATATTCATAATTTTTATGAAGAGGTGTTGCAAAAGTTGGAAAATTGTATACCCATTACGGCAAGATTCTTGATTTTTTTTTTTAGTATATTTATAAATGTAGTTCTTAAATAATATTATAGAGATAATTCTAGTTTTTTTTAATCTCAAATTCCAATTTTTATCATTGTTGGAGTTCCGTGTCTCTCTCTCTAGTCTCTATCAGTCTATCTAGGCATCTCTGAAAGGTAACAATTTTTGTTTAAGAGCACCATTATTAGTGATTTTTAGAAAGGTTTTACAAAAAAAAAAAAAAAAAAAAAAAATAGGTGGCAGAGAGAGAGGAGAGAGTCGACCCTCTGCCCAGAGTCGCTAGAAGCGTCTCTTCCCATCATCTCGCCACGTGTCAAATCGTGGTTGGTCAATTATTTTGTTTTTCGTTTTCTTTTTTTTTTGATGAAAAATTCATACTTTTTGAAAAAAAAATTTAATATTAAAAAAACTTTAAGAACCCAAACATACATCCCTCCAATAATGATGCTCTAAGAGTGATCGCGCAAATTTCAAGCATTAAAAGAGAAGAAAAAAATGGAAATATAAGACACTGTATATTCATTCAAATAAGAAAAGGTAAATAGAATGAAAACAGTGAAATAGAATCATACGAACCGTATATATAAGAAAATTAAAACCCTAAGTATTGTTAGTTTCATTGAGAAAAAGATGTTAGGACGGGTTTTGTTTATAATCGGCTGGATATGGTTGGGACAAAAATCAATGCACAGTGCCCTACAATTTGTGAAGAAGAAAAAAGCCATAAGCTATGGGAGAATTAATGGAGGTGAAGATAGGATCAGTGCACTGCCAGACGATTTGCTCGTTCGGATTTTGTTACTGGTTCCAACAAAAGATGCAGTGGGTACCATGATTTTGTCGAAACGATGGCTGTCTGTTTGGAAGATGGTGCCACGACTCCACTACAAAGACATCAAAGACGATAGTACTGATCAAAAAAGATTTATTGGCGGTTTATTTGGCCGCTTGTTTGGCAAAAGTGAGCGACAACAGTCTATATGGCGGTTTCTTAACGAGTCGTTGCCACTCCACAAGGCACCTTTATTATATGGATTGGATATAGAACTCGGTCCACATTGTCCTGTTGATGCTGAAGTTGGAAAGTTGATTGCAAATGCGGTTAATGATCGCAGGGTTCTTGAACTATGTTTCGATCTCAAGTGGTCCGCTGAGCCTACTATCTTGCCCAAAAGCCTTTATATGTGCGATACTCTTGTGTTTCTACATCTTTCCAACAAGGTTTTTGTAGATGTTTCTTCTCAGGCCTGCCTCCCTTCCCTCACACGTCTTGACCTTGTCTTTGTGACATACAAAGATGAAGATTCTCTTGTTACGCTCTTATCGAGTTGTCCTATTCTCAAACATTTGTATGTGGTGCGACATCACCAAGACAATGTGACAAATTTTAGTGTAAAAGTGCCATCTCTAGAAACGTTGCTATATAGTAATAGGGAACCAAGAGTACTCAACGAAGAAGAGATTGGAGGATCTTTGGTCATAGGTTCTGCGATTCTAAAGAAATTCGGGCTCGTGGATTATTCGACAGACTCTTGCTCGATTGAGAAAAAACCTCGCCTTGATAAAGCACTTATCTACGTTGATTCTTACCCTGATGACAAGTTAATGAGATCTCTTTCATCAGTCATGTTTCTCGACTTACTACTGACATTTGCAACGGTACTTCAACCTCAACTTTTTTTTGTTTATAATTAATTACGATCACATTTAATTATGTGTTATTGCACTCAATTACAGGTTGCATGTTGTGACGCCATTAACTTCTCTCAGCTTATAGAGTGTAAAATACATATTAGTGAGTTAGATTGGTTTAAACCATTTGTGTTGTTGCTTCGGAATTCTCCTAAACTGAAAGCTCTTCTCATCGACCAGGTTCGTACCACACCAGCCTCCCCGTGCATGCACTAGTTAATTACTACATTAAAAAGTGAAGCAAACTTGTTAATTAATAACATTCCTTGATGTTGCTTCACAGACATATTATCCAATTGAGGATTTTCCACTTTCGTGGAACCAACCGAGTTCTGTTCCGTTGTGCTTGTCAACCAATCTCGAGATCTTCGAGTGGAACGAATATGGAGGAACAAGCGAAGAGAAAGAAATAGTAAAATACATCTTTGCCAATTCCAAGTGTATAAAGAGAGCTGGAATCTCCTTGAAGAAATCAGTCTGCAAACGTAAAGAGAGAACGAAAATAATGAAAGAGTTGAAATCCATGTATAGGATTTCAACATCATCTCAGCTTCTCTTCTCCACTCAATTGGAGTTTCTTAAGACCCCTGAAGAAATGCTTGACTAACAAGCTATTATTATTTTATAGCTATTTTTGTTGGGCTTTGGCGATGAAGGATCAATCTGATCAAGTGCATAAACTGAAACTGGTAATGTCTAATTGAGTATCACGGTTTAGTTATGATCATGGTTTACGGTTAAGTGTTTAAACCGACTTTTTTTGTAATTGACCTTCATATATAATCAAGACGTATGCGTTGCTCTCTCTAGATCTTAGGTCTTAGGTTATTATTGTGAAGAAAGAGCATAGAGAAAGTTGTAATCATCGTTTGTGATTAAGCTTGTTTACACCAGGCGTAGAGAAAGTTGTAATCATCGTTTGTGATTAAGCTTGTTTACACCAGGCGTAGCGTATTCTCTCTGTCGTTTTCTTCTTCTCACTTTCTTATCGTTTCTCTGTTTTGTCGAAACTTCTTCTCCACGCAAAGTTCCGCAGGTTTTGATTCTACTCGAATCCAGATTTTGGATTGATCGATTTTACTACAATTTTTTTAGTTATTCAAGTTAAATTTTTTGAACTCCAAGATAATTAATTCGTTGGTCTACAGCTCCGGCTATCACCCGCTCCTTCCTAGCCTGAACTTGCTGCATCCGTTCCTATATAAATATACTGTGTCCGGCACAGAATCGTTGTAAGAGATCTTGCAAGTTTTTGATTACTTAAGATGCAAGAAACCCCGTAAAAAATCAGATGTAGCCATCTTGGGATAATTTAAAGAAAATGTAAAAAGAAGAAAAACATAGTATTTCGTTAGATTAAAGCTCTACTGATCGTATTGTCTTTTTACCTTCATGTGCAAAAGATCTAGTGATCGCTTTGTTTGGGATGATAAGTGTGCGCAATCACTTAAATAGATTGATTAAAAAAATATATATCTAACAACAAAGCCCAAAGATGAAAAAAAAATGTTACTAATTATAGTATGTTAAATAGTGTCAGAACATATTGTCAATGCAGTACTAAGTCAAGAAGAAAACAACAAACAACATGTACATATTAGGAAGTTGCACATGGATGTAGTAGAAAGTTCCTTTAAAGTTGCTAATTAACATGATCGTGATACGTGTCAAGTTAATCGATTAGATTTTGACACATGTTAAAAAATTCACCAATTATATTTTAACAAAATCTTATTATATAAATCTAAAAATTAGTTTTAAAACAAAATGGAAAATAAGTTTCCTTTCAATTTAAGAAAAAAAAAAAAAAAAAAAAGTAAATTAGATTAATTATGATATATTTCAATCTAAAAATTAGTTTTAAAACAAAATGGAAAATAAGTTTCCTTTCAATTTAAGAAAAGGAAAATAAAAACAAAAAGTAAATTAGATTAATTATGATATATTTCAATTAAAAAAAAAGTAACAGAAATGGAAAATAAGTTCCCTTTCAATTAAAATAAGGAAAATAAAAACAAAAAGTAAATTAGATTAATTAGGATATATTTCAATTTTAACAAAAGTTAGATGCTATTGATATGACATTAGACGATGATGAGTTCAATTAGAATGAGGATAGCAAAAATCATGTAGAGAGACATTTGATGCGAGTCTTGAGAAGCATAATTTCTCTAGAGAGTAGAGAGATCAATACGGGAGATGAATGTGAAGAGAATTTCAGATTTTATTTGCTTGAAAAGAGCTAATGGGGAGATCGTTAACATACTCGAAATACTCGAATTGCATATCCAAGTTCTTAACACAGCGAAACAGAAAAAGATAGTTGATAAAGTGTGTGAAATATATGAGAAGTAGGGTTAATGTTGCTTAGGACCCGCAACGGATTATGTGTTTTGAATATTTTAATTGAAAATAAATGAGAATTAAAATAAATAAATGTTTCTTAGGTTACGATTTTCTGTTTTTCATATATTTTTTTGAGCAATGATCCGATTTTGTATTCTATTTTCTTTTATAAATATTTTAACGAAATTTAAATTTTATTATTATAAACTCGCGTATACGTAGATTCTAATATATATTTTAATTATGATAAAAGTAGGATAATTCACATGATCGCATGACAAGTTAATCGATAAGATTTCAACACGTGTTTTGATTAAAATATATTATAAATAAAGAGTATACTAATCCTATAATAAAAAGGAAAATACTACTATTTTTAAAAGAGAAATAAATAAAATAAAAGGAAAAAATATATTTCAATTCAGAAAAATAAAATAAAAATAAAAGTAAATAAGATATTTCAATTTTACTAAAAAAATCCGTAAAAGTTAGTTATTAATCTGATCGTGACATGTGGCAAGTTAATCAATAAGATTTTGACACGTGTCAAGTTTATCGATTTAGATTTTGACATGTGTCTTGATCAAATATTTTTTAAAGAAAAAAATAATTTCCAAAAAAATAGAAATTAGAAAATAAAAATGTCAAGTTTATTGATTTAGATTAAAAAGTAGAATTAAATTAACTAGAATATATTTCAATTTAAGAAGGGAGGTTTGCAAAAATGACTCAAGAATTGAGGTCAATTGCAAATCTAACCAACTAAATTTCTCATTTCAAAATTAACCACTTTCTCTCCAAACCATCCTTCTCACTTTCAATTATTTACGAAACTGTCATTAATTCAAATTAATTTCTTTAATTTTCGGAAATCCAATTGACTAAATAATCCTCATCTTCCTCACTTATTCACGAAAATGCCATTATCATCAATTCATCCAACCACCATTTTCAACCAATTTGAAGCTTTAATTGCACCAAAAACCTATTTTTGAGCTTGGATAGCTCATTGCCTCTTGCCTTATGCTTCTATTCTTCCATTTTCTCTCTATTTTCTTCCCAAAACTCTATAATTTAGCTATTAAAAATTTAAAGCTCTTAGATCTTGCTATATCCGCTGAATTGGTCGTTCATTGCGATTGGGCTTCTTGGTGGTGGCAAGAATCGAAGATATCAGCTAGAAAAGAAGCTAAAGACGAGTGGTAAGTCAATTTTTCAGTAGAATTTCGTGTTTTCCAGAATTTTACTGCGAAAGTAGACTTCATCTGGCCTTCAAGAAGTCTAATAGTCAACGGAAAGGTTAGTTTTGCAATTGACCGCGTGAACAAAGTAGACTTCTCCAGGTCAGATGAAGTCTACTCCATTTCCTTTGAGAACAAAAAAAATGGAGTAGACTTCTCGAGTAGACTTCTTTAAAAGCAGGTCATTTTTGCAATTGACCAAACTTTGACTTTTATGGAGTAGACTTCTCCGAGATAGTAGACTTCTTGGAGAAGTCTACTCCTAACTACTCCTAAAAGTAGACTTCATACAGGTCACTTTTGCAATTTACCAATCTTTGACTTTTTGTAGTAGACAGCTGGAGAAGTCTACTAAGCTTTTTTGGGGTGACAAAAAGTTGAATTAAAAAGTAGACTTCTTTTGACCTGAGAAGAAGTCTACTTTTTAATTAATTCAATGTTTGGTCAACCCCAAAACTAACCCATAGTAGACTTCTCCAGGGTTCAAGAAGTCTACTTCAAAAGTCAAACTTGGTCAATTGCAAAAGTGACCTATATGAAGTCTACTTTTAGGAGTAGACTTCTCCGAAAAGTCTACTATCTCGGAGAAGTCTACTCCATAAAAGTCAAAGTTTGGTCAATTGCAAAAGTGACCCGTAAGAAGTCTACTCCGAAAGTAGACTTTTATGGAGAAGTCTACTTTTGGAGGAGAAGTCTACTCATCTTTTGGCAATTGCAAAACTGACCTGGAAGAAGTCTACTTTTTCTAGTAGACTTCTCTTCAGAAGTCTACTTTCCTTGAAGAAGTCTACTAACAGTAGACTTCATTAACCGTATTAGAAGTGTACTTTTTCATATTTTTTGTAAACGCTTTTTTGTCAAATATATAATGATTTTTTAAGATTTTCTTGGTCATGAGCTTGTGTTAGTAAGTGTTCTTGCCTCTATATCAGTTATACGTGTTTATAGTTTATAGGGATGGTGGAATCAGGTTTTATGTTTTACAAGCTACTTAGCTTATTAGTCGTAGACTTCTCCAAGAAGTCTACTTAGTAGACTTCTGCGGACATCAGATGAAGTCTACTGTTTTAATTTTCTTATAAAATTCTTTAATCTGTAATTTATGAAAAATAAAAATTATTCTTTGACTTTTGAGTTTGTGTAATTTATTTGTCTTTCTTATGTATGAAATTTACATGTTTGTTTAATATAGTTGAGCTTTAATTAATTTTTCTCTGTTATTAGGCATTTAGCATATTAGTAGTAGACTTCTCTAAGAAGTCCAAGAAGTCTACTTTTTCAATGTTTATTTCTAATGTGGTTTGGATTTTGTTTTCTTACACAGAATGGCTCACATACCAGCGGTTTATGGAGAATGGGTGAGGAAAGAATCATTGTGGCATTTCGAGGTGGATAATAGCAAAGGAGGGCGAATGTTTTTCTTGAGAGATGAGGATTATATGCTGGAAACGGAAACAAAATTTGTGGAGTTATCCTATCCATTACCACCTCTGATGCTTCAACAAATGCAACCTGATTCTCCGCCTATATATGTCAGAAATGATAGGCACGTTCACAGCTTGATTGAGTTGAGTGGGATGCATGGTGTACGTCTTTGCGTTTCGAGTAAGATAATAAACCATGAGAATGCTGATGTAGGTGGACATTCGAATCTCTTCTCTGATGATGAAGAAGAGTGGGATGAAGACGATGAAGCAGAATGGGGTGAAAACGGTAAGATGAGGATGAAGCTGATAATGCGAATGTGAAAGTGAAAGATGAGTTGGATGACTCAGATGTGGATTATAGTGAGTACGGGAAAGTTAAAGATGAGGATGAAACTGATATGTCTTTTGTTGTTGACGATTTGAAAGAGGGTTGTGGTGGTTTTGATCGATCCAAAGCTACTTGGTCCTCTAATATATTTGTTGGTCAGAGCTTTTCTAGTAAGGACAAGCTTGTATCAGAGTTAAGATTGGCGGCAGTGATGAGAAGATTTGCTTTTAAAGTATATAAGTCTACGAAGATTCTGTTTGTAGCAAAATGTTCTGTCAAAGGATGCACATGGAAGCTTAGAGCATGTGTGAAGAACGAAGCAAACACATTCTGGGTGACAAAGTATCTGAAGGATCATACTTGAACTATGTTAGACCGATCAGCTCACCGTAGACGTTGTACACCCAAGTACGTTGGAGCTCTGTTTATAGAGCGGGTTGGCATAATCGATGGAATTGTGCCAAAGCATATCAAAGATTCTATGAAGGTGATGTTCGGTCTCAACCTTGGTTACACCACATCTTATCGAGCTTTGATATATGCCCAACAATTGGTGAGGGGAACAACAGAAGATGGATATGCAAAGCTGCCTTCTTATTTGCGTCAAATTGAGAGAGCCAATCCGGGAAGTGTCACCGACCTTGTATGCGATGAGATGAATCGGTTTAAGTACCTATTTATTTCTTTTGGAGCTTCCATAGCTGGTTTTGAGTACTTGAGGCAAGTGATTGTTGTGGATGGGACTCATCTAAATGGGAAGTATGGAGGTGTTATGCTAGTGGCAGCCGGACAGGATGGAAATTTTCAGATATTTCCTTTGGCTTTTGCAGTTGTGGATTCGGAGTGTAATGCTTCATGGAATTGGTTTTTCACCAAATTGAGTAGATGTTTCTCAAATCAGTATCCGCTTGTCATAGTTTCTGATAGGCACGATTCCATCGCTGACGCATGTAAGAATGTGATACCATGGGAAACACGGGGCATATGTTACTATCATCTTCAGCAAAACATAGTGACAAACTTTCACGGGAAGCAACTCATGTACTTGGTGAAAGGGGCTGCATACGCGCATAGGTCTTACGATTATAACCGATACATGGATGCAATCCGAGATGTAAACCCCGGACTTGCTCAATATTTCCAGGATGAGAACCCGAGGTTATGGTCACGAGTTCATTTCCTTGGAGACAGGAACAACATAAAGACTAGCAACATCGCAGAATCGATCAATGCGGCTGTTAAGCAAGCCAAAGGATTTCCCATCACATTTTTGCTGGAGTTTATTAGAGAGAAGCTCGTGAGATGGTATAATAAAAGGCGTGAAGATGCTCTAAGTCTCACAACGAGCCATACCCGGGGGGTAGAATATCTATTGGTAATACGAGATCATTATGCTGAAAATCTTAAAGTAGAACGTATAGATGGCTGGCGTTTCTTTGTTAAGGGTGGAGCACGGGATTGTATTGTTGATTTGGAACAGCGGAAGTGTTCGTGTGGTGTGTATGATGTTGAGAAAAT
>JAHZTW010000001.1:34221381-34295279 GCA_020283515.1 Alliaria petiolata
CATTCTACCTGAGCCATCGGGATTCGGTGTGGTGGCACGAAAATCAGCGTACTTGGTATTATTCCACATCATGCCGAAAATAGTATCAAGGAAGCAGATACGATCACTCCTAAACCATTCTGGATGTTCCATAAAGCGATGTCTGAGGAGGTTGATGCCGGCATCCATGTGCTACATTGAGAAATAGAGAAGTCAGCAAAGTATGAAAATGAAGTCTACTCGGGAAGTCTACTCCTTATATAACTCCACTATCTAGAAGTCTACTCGGGAAGTCTACTCGGGAAGTCTACTCCTTATATAACTCTACTATCTTGAAGTCTACTTGAGAAGTCTACTCGAGAAGTCTACTCGGAAAGTCTACTCCTTATATAACTCTACTATCTAGAAGTCTACTCGAGAAGTCTACTCGGAAAGTCTACTCTTTATATAACTATACTATCTAGAAGTCTACTATCTAGAAGTCTACTCGAGAAGTCTACTCCTTATATAACTCTACTATCGAGAAGTCTACTCCTTATATAACTCTACTATCTAGAAGTCTACTCGAGAAGTCTACTCGAGTAGTCTGCTCGAGAAGTCTACTCCTTATATACGTCTATCCTAGAGAAGTCTTACCGTGTCTACAAGCCATTTATGTGGAGTCCTCAGCAGCCACCACCAGTAGTTTATTGGATTTTTCTTCGAGTCGTGAGTCGGCCAGCCACTGCAGACATAATGAGCACACATTACTCAGGCTACATAGACCAATACTGCTCAATTTATAAATCTTGTTTAGATAGTGACAACTTACGGTAGACGTTTCAGCCAGTCATTTAGAGCCTTCTGCTTCACGGCATCAATGGGAGCAAAAGGATCATATCCACCACCTACATTTGCCTTCTCAGTTTCGATTATGTTTGAGGTGCTACTTCCCACAAGTGTAGAAGCTATTGCAGCCCTCCTGAAGTTTTTGTCGGCCTTGGCTTGTGCCACAATTCTTGCGGCCTTCCTCTTAGACCGTTGTTTCATTAACAGATCATCCACATCCTTCTGCGATGGTTTGCCCCTCCCTACATAGACGAGACTAGGTTCTACATCTTCGGCACAGTTTACACTCTCACATGTAGCTACTTGTTTTTCTGAAATAATGCATGATAGATGTCAATGACAAGAACAAACATCTGGAAATTAACTGCTTTATTAATTGAAAATTGTTCAAGTAAACATGGAGTCAGAAATCAAAGGGTACACACAATTCAAATCAAAGGGTACACACAAGAACAAACATCTACTTCTTTTCAGACTGCTTTCCCCTCAATCTTGCCCAAGTAGCTCTAGTAACCCTAGTAACGACTGGAGTCAAAGAAGGCCTAGCAGGCTTATTTGTCTTAAAGGTCCTTTTAGTTGTATTGGGAGAGGGATCGGAACTAACCCGACCAGCGCTGGACTTGACCTGCTCCTCATTCCTTGCCTCCTTAATCTTGGCAATACTTTGCTCCCAGCGGCAACATTGCTAATCAAGATATCGAGATTTGTATTGCACGCCGCAAACCCATCCTTCATATCCCTGGCCAATCTCGTGCAACATGCCGAGACATGTTGTTTCATCGTCTCGACAATACTCTTCAAAACATCATCGTCTATGGAAGGAGGAGGGGCTGGACAAGTCTTCTTACGGCTTTCATCGTCAGAAGGAACGCCTCTTTTTGGCCCTTTGTGGCCTCTAACTTCACGACGTTCGACTCCTTAACACCTTTGGACCGCCAATCACTGGACTTCCACTTCCATTTACCCTCACCCAACTCCCCAAATATGGCTTTGATAATGTTCTCGATCAGAGGATCACCTAGCTCATCATCCCAAATAGGGAACATCTCTTTCCGTTCCTTCAGAGTAAAGTTGTTGAAGCAAACCTGCAAAAAATGGGATATATATATTTTACCGAGGTCTACGCAAAGAAGTATTCAAAAGAAGTCTACAAATATAAATTTACCTGTCTCATCATAGCCTCTTTGATGTATTTTCGTCCTCGACAACCGCCGTAAGCCAGCACCGGTGGAGTTGGGTTGTTGGGAAAGGGATTGCCAAATTCGGTTCCGAATTCCGGCATGGCATAATACGCCCAAACCTGGAGCACTTCAGCAACCCCATAAATCCAAAAGTAAAGAGAAACATAACTTCTATAGAGAGCAAAGAGAACATATACAGGTGAAACAAAAATGTAAATTAAAAACAAAAAGTAAATTAGATTAACTTGGATATTTTCAATAAAAAAAAAATTCTAAATGATAATGATATGACATTAGACGATGATGAGATCAATGAAGAGGAGGATATCAAGAATCATGTAGAGAGGCTTTTGATTTGAGTCTTAAGAAGCATAACTTCTCTAGAGAGAAGAGAGATCATATACGAGAGAAACAAAAATAAAAACTAAAAACAAAAAAATAAATTTGATTAACAAGGATATATTTTAGTTAAAAAACAAAAAAAAATTCTAGATGCTAATGATATGGCTCAATAAGGAGGAAGATATCAAGAATCATGTAGAGAGGCTTTTGATACGAGTCTTGAGAAGCATAACTTCTCTAGAAAGCAGATAAATCATATAAGGGAGATGAATGTGAAGAGAAAGAGAGATTTTATTTGTTTGAAAAGAGTTAATGGGAGATTGTTAACATACTCGAAAGCCTCAAATTGTATATCCAAGTTTTTAACGCAGCGGAACAACAAAAGATAGTTGATAAAGTGTGTGAACTATATAAGAAGTAGGATTAATGTTGCTTAGGACCAGCAACAGATTATGTGTTTTAAATATCTTAACTGAAAATAAATGAGAATTAAAATACATAAATAACTCTTAGGTTTCGATTTTGTATGTTTTTTATATATTTTTCAGTAGTTATCCAATTTTGTATTCTATTTTCTTAAAAAAATATTTAACGACTTTTTAATTTTATTATTATAAATCCGCGTATACACGGATCCTATTCTAGATTTTAATTATGATAAATATAATTATGATAAAAGAAGAATAACTGATTCGTCTAAATTTTAGAATAAATAAATAAATCTATAGCTATAGATAAAGCGTTAGAAATAAACATAATTCATATAAGAGTATTAAAACATATATATCTGTAAATATTAATAAAAGTATACAAAACTTTTACACATTATTCAATTTTATTTTTAATTTATTTTTACGGGTTTTAAAATATTTTATTAAAAGCTCGCATATATGCGGGTCCTATTCTAGTACTATATAAAAATTGATGCATTATGTCATTGAGAACGTCCACATATGACGAAGAAACTTGATCTCATTGGTCCAAATCAGCGTTCTCGTTAAAACACAAAAATGTTAAATATGTTTAAACATTTTGATTAAATTAAAACAAAAAACATTGATATATAAACAACTTTTTTGGAAAATTAACATAGAAAAGCTAAATAACAAAAAATAAAGAAATTATATCTAAAACAAAAATGTCAATAACTTCATAAAATAGTATATGTAAAAATAGATTAGAAATCAATATCAAAAATATTAAAAGTGGAAATTAACTTGTTGCGTTGACTATTTTTTAAGAATGTCAACATAAAAAAGCAACTAACTAAAAAATAAAAAAATTTAAATATAATTAACATTTTAATTAAATTAAAACACAAAAAATTAACTTGATATTTAAACAATTTTGTTTTGGAAAATCAACATACAAAATCTAAATAAAAAAGGAAATTATAACTTAAAAAATGTCAATAACTCCATAGAATATTATATTTCAAAATAAAATAAAAATCGATGTTAAAAATATTAAAAAATGGCAATCAACTTGATGTGTAGACAAAAATTTTGGAAAATCAATCTAAAAAGCTAACTAACAAAAAAATAAAAATGAAACTATGTCTTACACAAATGTCAATACATTCACATAATAGTATATATCAAAATAAATAGAAATCAATATTAAAATATAAAAAATATAGAAATTGTATTTCTTTTTTTTTTTTGTCAACAAAAATCATATTTCTTAAAATAAACTACTAATCTATAAGCTAAATAATAAAAAATAAGAAACTATATCTCAAAAAAATATCAATAACTCCATAGAATAGTATATGTCAAAAATAAAATGAAAATCATTGTTAAAATATTAAAAATAGAAATTAACTTGATGTGTACACTAATTTTTTGGAAAATCAACATAAAAAAGTAACTAACAAAACAAATATAAAAATGATAAATATGATTAACATTTTAATTAAATTAAGACACAAAAAAAATAAAAATAACTTGATATATTAACATTTTTTGGAAAATCATATAAAATCTAAATAATAAAATATAAGGAAATTATATATTAAAACATGTCCATAACTTCATAGAATAATATATGTCAAAATAAAATAGAAATCAATGTTAAAAATATAAAAAAATGAAGAGCAAGTGTTGCAAAAGTTGGAAATGTTGCAAAGATAGTATTAAATGTGTCACATATTTAATCATGTTTTATACAAAAAAAATCTTGAAAATCAGCCATAAATTCATAAACGTTGAATGTTTATTGCAAAATAAACAAGAAGTATTTTTGCGTTGTAAAAAAGTTGCAATTTTGTAAGGAAAATTTCAACAAATGTTTTCGTCACAGTTTTGCAATAAATTTACAATAAAATTGTGATGGTTATTTATTATTGCAAAAATGTCTCAAAAATTGTTGCAAACTCCTAACAAAAATGAATGTTGCAAAAAATTTGTTGCAATATCACTATTTTCTTGTAGTGGTGGTTCTTAANGAAGAAAATGTTGACAATCAAAATATTATTTACATATGAATATGTGTTTGTATCATAATATATCCAAGAAGCTAGCTTACTCATATATGTAGTTGCTGTCTCTTATACACATCTAGATGTGTATAAGAGACATCTGCAAAGATATCCTACTATGGGCTTCTCACTTTGAAGAACATCATTTCATGCTAACAATGAAGTAGCACACGGCTTGATGTCCTTCCTGTCTCTTATACACATCTAGATGTGTATAAGAGACAGATCAATCTCTGCAAAGATATCCTACTATGGGCTTCTCACTTTGAAGAACATCATTTCATGCTAACAATCTGTCTCTTATACACATCTAGATGTGTATAAGAGACAGCAATATACCATATGCTTGTTTTTTGTGTGGTTGTTGTTGTTGGGTGTGTGTTTTGTGAGATCATCTTATGGTTGTTGAAACAAGATTTGTTTTTTTTTTATGGATATGTATTGTTCAATTTAAGGACTTTCTCTTTCTACAACTTTTTTGTTTGTTAGGTTTCAATCTACGTTGAAATTAATCTAAATTCACAAATTTACGTAAACAAATAAATCCTCATGCTCAACCGCATCGTGAAAATCATATCATTCTCATTGTTTTCTAGAGAATTGTAGAAAATAATGAAAACCCTTGTTTCAAAAAAAAAAAAAAAAGTTGAAAAGAAGAAATTTAAAAAGATAAGCAATGCATTTAAAAGGTTTTCCAAAAAAAAAGAGATATTTTATAGGAAAAAAAACAAGTGTAAGATACAAATGTTATAAATATTATTATTTTTGTGCTAAAATATATAAATATTATTTTAATATAAAAATTATATCAAATAATTCACCCTCGTTTTTTTCCAAATATTCATTCAAATAGATCAATAAATTCTTACGAAATAATTCAACAGTTAATTTGTGCAATAGCAACAGTGGAAAAAAAAAACAAATTAATATGATCTAACACAAAAAATGTCTTTTTGGATCTTATATATATATGTACTCATGGTAGATCTCAGATCTATGGGGAGGTTCAGACTAATCCCTGGGAGTGGTGTAGCCTACGGATAGATCCTCAACTCCGGGTATTCAATTGAGGCGAAAGCATGGGCCATATCCGTGTGGATGTCCAAAGCATGTTATAGTTTCGCGCAGCAGGGGCGTCGAACTTGAAACGTGTTGGTATCCCAATTCCGACTCCTACCACTCGACCACGATGCCTTGTACTATATGTACTCATTTGTTTGTACTACCGCGCATATAAGTGCCCTTGCGGAGAGTATTTTCAAATTTTAAAACTCATGCTATCAGTGATATAACATACAAAATTCTTAATTATATTAAAGAATAATTATTGCAAATGAACCATGAAAAAATTTTTGATGATGACAAAGAGCATAAAATTTAGATTAAAAATAAAGAAATGAAATTGCAAACCTTGAAGTCAAATACAAATGCTCTCATAGTTCGTTTGACAGAAAACAGCGACGAGAAAAATGTAAAGATATAGGATGAAAGCTTCACGTATGGTCGGGTTGGAGACGATGCAACATTAGTCAATTGTATTTTTATGAAGCCAAGGCATAGGCTACAAAGAAGTAACTCACTCATCTTTAATTGAGAGGGCGAAAGTAAGCATAGGCTGCAAAGAAAGCTTGGAAGAAGGTAACGAGAAGAAGCATCAAAGCAGCACAAGATGATAGAAATGCCCACGGACTGTTGAAATGTGTGTACTTGAATCCTGCCCATTGTACGTGGTACCCTTGTGAAGTGTACTTGTTCACTCCCTCGAACACATTTGACAAGAAACTCTTGGATATTGAAAACGCAACCTCTTTGCCTGTGTTCTTGAAGAACAAAGATACTTGTTCTCCTGTCCCGAAATAGTTCTCTATGATTCCTTTCTCGCTTAAGAACGTTGCATCCTCCTCAGAGTTTATGAGGCAACCCATGATAGTAACATAGCTTATCATTTCGGTGGAGCATCTCATATTAAACTGCTCAAAGGCGACACAGTTGACCAAAAGAGAGCTGAAAAAGTCATCAAATGTTAGTTTTGGTATTTCAAGCACACCGTTCTTGAGAGTTATCTCAAGCGGTGTCTCAAATTTCTCTTTTCGCTTGAACTCTATTCCTCTCAGTCGAAGTTTCTTGGCTGAGAGAATCAGACTGAGAAAAGGTCGAAGAGGCGGTGTTGGTGTATCCGCTTGCTGCGGTTGATTAGGTATGTAAGTTTTACGGATGAGATCTAGAAGATGACTTGCATCAAGATTCTTTCTTTTTTCCCAAGATTCTTTTGGCCTTTTTATTGAATAGCTAAAGAATGCAAAGATCATCTCGTTTAGGATACTGGAAGGAAATAATTTCGACGTCTTAAGGAGATCTTGAAGAACGAAAAGCGGAACCTGGTTTTCAAGGAGGAGAAGATCACTTCGAAGAGTTGGTAGAATCCATCTCAACGTGAAAATCGGATCGTTAGAGTAATTCTTACGCCAACTCTTCTTTGAAACTACCATCAACAACGTGAGGATGAAGCAACCGTCAAGAATCATCATATAGATCAGCTTTTCGCTATCAAACGTTAGATCCTCTTAATAGGAACCTCTTATTCTCTGTTCCATCCCCGAGACCACTTCGCGCAAATGCATCAAGCACACCTCCTTTTCCTTTATCTTTGGACAAAAAGATATCAAGATATCGTTGTTTGTGCTCCTGGATCATCTGAGGATTATCTGTAATATCTTTAGCATCCCAATGATGGTAAGGACCGATCGAGACGATCTTCGGTTTGTAGGCTGATTCATTGGCTTGGACAAGAGTGTGAGGGATTCTGAAGATGCAACAAGATTGATCACCCGCTGATTTCTTCAGACGTTTGGGGGAATTTAAAGGGTTTTCAACTTGTATGATGCAACAAGAGGAATCTTTTTCTGTAATAGAGATTGTTGTGCTTCGTCCAGTAGCTTGGCTCGAAGAATTCATGGCTATCTATTTCTGAAAATTTCTTTTTTCTTGACAAGAAAATGTCAAATGGTGTATACTTAAACATTAAAACGAAAAAAAAAATGATTATTTCAAATGATTATTTCCAAATAATAATTGTAAGACGGCATGATTAATGTCAAATGATTAATGAAATCATATTTTCAAAGGAGAATAAAATGCAAGGTCGTCATGTAATTTCGTCACCCAATGCCTCTAAGAACAGGTCAATCTAGAAATGTTTATATCACACCAGCTTCTCTTCTATCAGATTATATCTCGGTTTAGTTTATTATTTGAGTGGGTTTAGTTATCTTTGGTTTACTGTTTTAATAATGTATTTTGTATTTATGGACTCGATAGTCCTCTTATTCATACTAATGATGGATTCTACAATCAATTCTCTCTAGAATCTGAAATCTTCCAATATATTAACAAAGCCATGCAGGTGCTCCACCAAGACAAGGCCCTCTGCTGCCTTCTCCCACTTCTGGTAATCAATCAATCAATATATTCATTTTTTTTTTTTAAAAGAAGAAGATAAATTGACTATTCTTTTATTAGTATGTGAAACTGAGAAACAATCCCAAAATTAGTTCTCTATTTATTTTATGATTTAGTTTAACATTGTCTACCATTAATTTTTCACCAAATTAAGTGAACTGATAAGCATCACCATAGAATTTGATGGTTCTCAAAAATATGTAATAGAACATTGATATGTGTGGTTTTTGCATCATTTTAACATTGATTTTCTTTCGTTCTTGTTACATTTTGCACTCTTTTGTAATAAAAAAAAAACATGCATTTGAGTCTTGCTTTCTCTTGTCACGCATCCTAGGATCCTAGGTTGTAAATATTGAATTTGCATATGCATTTGAGTCTTTTTTTTGTAGTGTGTTTGTAGCTTGGGAGATAAAGATTTGGTGTGGGATGAGAATCGAAGGAAGCTGAAGGAGACCTACAGGAGGTCGATATGACGAGTTCGGTAGAGAAGTGAAGTCAAGCTTCTAGAGACCACAAAATACGAACGATCCATGCGATGGCCCAAGGCGAGCTGCTCACAAACTTATCTGTGAAGAACACATCTCTAAATTCTAATGATCAGTGTCTACCAAATACATTTAAAATGTCAATATTGGGAGAGCCTAACTTTTTGTATATTCTTCAAGTTCAGTTTGCATTATTAATCTAACACATGTTGTGTTTCCCTTTTCTTTCATTTTTGACATAGCATATTGCTTTGTGGATATCAATGAACTCAACTTTGGCCTCACCTAACAATATTTATGAGTTAAGCTACTTTAAAATCTCAAATTTAATTTAAATAAATATTTTCCTTCGATTATATACGTTCTTCCCTCTTTGAGTTATAACTAATATTTATCTCATTCATGTAATTTTTTTGGTTAATGCACAAACAATGGATTGAATCTACTCAGATAAGTTATAATGTGCGAGGAATGCCGTTTAGAAGCAGAGGGAAAGGCTTTATTAATGGGCAATCCAGAGTGTTCAATTTGAAGGAGACTGTAAAATTCTTATTCATCAGCTTCAGGGAGAAATGATAGATTACAACATTATCAATCTCTGCAAAGATATCCTACTATGGGCTTCTCACTTTGAAGAACATCATTTCATGCTAACAATGAAGTAGCACACGGTTTGATGTCCTTCTCCTTGTCCTCAAGATTCAGTGTCGGGAAACACTGTTTCATCTGATCCAAGTTCTCCCAAGTAGCGTCATCAGGAGGAAAGTCCTTGCCAAAGAACGTGAGCTTCCTTTGTATGTGTCCCATCGTATACAACGTCGCGGAACTCCAAGATCTCTTTTGGGTTGAGTTTGAGCACACCATTTGAGCTATCTGAGGTTGGTGTATCTCAGCCGAGACGTCGCTTAAGGAGAGAAACGTGAAAAAACAGAGTGGACTTTCGAGACCTTCAGGGAGTTTCAAACGATATGCCACTGGTCCAATGCGAGCTTCGATTTGAAAAGGCCCAAAATAACGTGTAGACAGCTTCTGTGCTGGCGATAAGGGTGAAGTTTGAGAAAAACCTAATCGCCCACATTGAATGAAACATCACGTCTCTTTGCATCAGATGTCTGCTTCATTCGATTGTTTACCTTCTCCAAATGGTGCTTTAGTTCCTTTAGCAACTCATCACGTAACCCGCCTTGAATGGTGTCATGCCGGTGGAAGAGTGAAAGGTTGCATTGGTACCAGTATTCGGCCCACAGAAGCAAAGAGTTCTATTGTTTTGGACGATCATGAACAAAGCTCCGCAAGAAAATTGTTCAATGCAGCGATTGACAACTTCGTTCAGTCCATCGGTTTGTGGGTGGTATGCCGAGGACATTCGACGCTTCGTTCCGTTCCGTTCCTGACAAACGCCAAAGATCACGACAAAAAGCACTCACAAAGACGGGATCTCGACCACTTACAATCGGGACGCCATGGAGTTTTGACAACGGAACGTGCCGTATATGGATGAGACAACGGAATGAGATCGTATTGGAAACCACTTCAGGTAATAAAAGCCAGCTTTTTCTAGGCAACAAAACATATATATAAACCTCTCTACTTTGTACCCCTCACTAAAAGAAAAAGCCCTTTATCCGAGGTACCTTAATTTTAATTTATATACAAAGTACTACAAAGCATTTGCAAATCTCAGATCTCGACATATAAAAGTTCAAATAATTCTCGAAGTAAAAGGTGAAAGAATGATCCGCTTTGTGCCGCCACATGGCTGCATTCAGTACTTATACAGAGTTGATCTGAGCTGTCATACCTGAGACAGCTGAATACTTTACGAGAGGAAGGGCAGCCGAATCCGAAGCCTTTTCCACTTGCTCCGAGACAGGGACGGACGCAGGCCTAGTATATGTTCCGGCATGAAGTCATGCCGCGTCAATATACCCACCAGTGGAGGTCTCTGCAATAGTCACAAAGGCATTTGATACAAGCAAAGTAGAGAATTGCATATACACGATATCGATTTCATCAACTTATCTCTTTAAGTCACCGATGAACCAAGTAGCCAAGAGCTATCAGAGATACAGAGAGAGAGAGCCAAGTGATGGTTCGAGAATCGACTTCCCTAAACTCTCCTAGATCCCAAAACCAATGATCAAATTTCAAAAGACTCTATTATGTTGTTATTTATACGATTCCTTTATTATTAATCTGTATGTACCAATCATCTCATATTTTAGTGCCTATCAAGATCAGAAAAGGTGATGATAAGAGAGACAGGGAAAAGGAGTAACCAAGATCACTTACGTTGGAGATTTTTGGTATGACCAGTAAGTGCCTTAGACCAACCTCACGGAAGAGGAGAAGGGCCTTTGCAAGTGACATCGTCTCCAAAACAGTGTAAGGAGAAGCATTAGAGAATGGATGTAAATCCAGATACATATTCAACTCTTCCTCGCTTAATTCCATATCTCCTATTCTATCTCCCCTCCCAGAACCCTTCTTAGCAAACTCATCTGCCTTGAATTGGCCAAGGGTCTTGGAGTCAAAAGCCGTTGGACTAGTCAAGAATACTCGCTTCTTTAGCAAAGTCAGAATATGAGTCCGGAGAATTAAACCGTATAGAACAGGAGCTGAAGCGAGTGGCGGCCCATCAACCACAGGGAAGCCGTTATGATTGGTGGATTTGAGAACGTGTACAATAGTCTCGATTTTCTCGATGCCATTGAAGACTTGAAGCGGTCCTGTGACTACATCACCTACTGTAAGCTGCCTCATGTAAGGCTCGGCATGGTTGTGGAGGTAAGGAAACCCTTTTATCTTCATGATGAGATTATAGATGTTAGCGTTGAAAGCATCAGCAACTGTTTTGGAAATCAGCAGGACGATCATCATCATAGGTAGTAGCAGCAGATTATTTGTCAGCTCAAGGAGAATAACACACAAGGAAACTGTCATCCTCATTGATCCGCCAAGAAACGATGCAGCACCGAGCACAGCAAACAGACCATGATTGAGATTTGAGTTTGAACCAAGCAGCATCCCTACAAGCCGTCCATACGATGCTCCTGTTACGATAACGGGTACAAAGAGCCCCGCTGGAGCAACAATGCCATAGCTGAGGATACTGAGGAAGAAGCAGGTGACGAAGAACACAAGAACCGACAAATAATGGAACTCTAAGTCCGTGTTTTTGCTGAAGAGGTTTTTGATGGCATCGTCATTTGTGTTGAAAATGAGGCTGGCTAGATCATTGTAGTGACCAGGTGGGCATTGGTATTTTTTAAAGTTGCCAGACCGACCAATTGTAGGACACTCCTCTAAGGCACCGGCAGGGCAAGGTTGGCATGATGCAAGAAACGGTAATCCGAAAAGTAGGCAGGACGTGAAAACTGATATCGCGCAAGCGAGGATGATTTTCCAAGCAACTCCTTTTCTGAACAAAAGAAAATGTTGACAATCAAAGATATTATTTACATATGAGTATGATGTGTTTGTATCATAAATATATCCAAGAAGCTAGCTTACTCATATATGTAGTTGTAAGCACGCAGGACCTTCTCCAGCAGAAAGTTGTAAAAGCTTCCTAAAACACCACCGACAACTCCAAGGAAAAGAACAGGAAGAACATCCCCTAAATGATATGACGCATTTTCTGAATAGACATCAAACATTATTAAGCCTCCTTTACCAAATAGACCGCACTTTCCACTTAAACACACGTCAATCAAAGCCCTGAGGACAACTGCCACAACAGCTGTTGAAAAGAAGGTTCTCCATAACAGTGCACTCCTCCACCTACAACGAAAAAATTCCCAAATCCTAGCTTGAGCCGATCAGACCAACAACAAAACGGCTAACATTGAGCTCAAGATAACTTGAACATACCAAGATGACATCTCTTCAAGCGCGAACAAGACACCACCTACCGGGGCACGAAACGAGGCAGCAATACCAGCAGCTGAACCGCAAGTTACGAGATCTCTTCGGTCTCTGTCATTGTTGAAGAATCTAAGCCATTTCCAAGTCAGTCCATATCTTTTGGAGCCGCCCTGACCAAGTATGGCTGCAACACAAGCACCGGTGTGCACCATAGGCCCTGCTTTACCTATGAGTAGAGAAGCTGACACTGCAGATATGTTCCCAATGATCTGTATCCCCAAACAAAGAGAGATGAAAACAAATATTTCCAACATAAACTTGCAAAAAAAATTCAAGCTCTATTGCTCTCCAAAATGCTTTACCTTAACGACCAAAGTGCGAATTGAGAATATCTCTGGTGCATCTACACCGTTCAGATAGGCCTTAACTTCCGGTATACCGGAACCCGCCGCGGCAGGCGCAACAAAAGCGGTGATCACCGACGCAAAGAGAGTAAGAACCAGGTTTGTAACAGTGAAAACGAAAAATCCCATACTGAACCTGTGAAGCAATTGTAATTATTTCCGTTCAAGAGCCAATCATTAACATTGCAAAAAAAAACAGCGAGAAAAAAATTTGGAAAGAGCAGAGTCACACCTTCCGGCTAACATCATGTTAGAAGTAACGACGAACTTTACACCGGCGAGATTCTCGACGGCGAGATTGTTGGCGAATCCGATGAGACTAACGATAATCCCGATGAAAAAGCAAAACAGCCACTTCATGAACACGTATTGGAAAATCTGTGTCTTACTACGAGCTCTCCAATCCTGCTTGAAGAAATCATTCTCCGCGATCCTAAATCAGAGTAACCAAAACAAAGTTAGGGAGATGAAGTTGAGGAAGATGAAGCAATGATTCATAGGAGTTGTCGTAGTACTCGTAATCGAGGCTTTCGATTGGACAGACGTTGGAACCGACGATGGCGACTTGAGAGGAAGAGTTGGTTGCGTGACGGAGGACGGGAAGTAGCGGAACGGCGACGGAGACTTCCGTCGTGGACTCCGGCATATCAACAAGCGAATGCTTCTCCAAGAAAATTGATTTTTTTCACGGCATCGGAGAATTGGGAAGATAATGATGAAGATGATGATGATCTTTTGGACTCTTCACTGCATAGCGAGACAGTTACAGGTCAACTCAAGAGTGAAATAATTATTGTCCAAAACAAGATATGAAATGGGCTTCTAAATATTTTAACAACGCCAATTGTTTGGGCCTAATTGGAATAAGAATTTTTAAAATGTGGAAAGCCTTGAGATATCCCCCCAATGCAAAAGTTCCTCAGAACAAAGCAACGACAAAAGTGATAATCGTCACGACAAGCAGAAATTAAACAACACAAAAAATGAAATTCCTTTAGTGCTTCTTTTCATAAGTGAACCCATTCAACTGATCTCTGTCAACAATCACACAACACAAAACCTCATATTCTTAAATCCTAATTGAAATAGAAAACGTAGATTTTCCAAAAAATATGAATCTCAATTGAGACTTAGAGAAAGATCGGAGAAAAAAAACATCCTTGTGAATATCTCAGACCAGATTTTGTCTCACGGTCACTAAAGATATGATTATGAATTTGGCTACTGAAGATGACGAAATCACATATGATTAAGCTTTCTTAATTTGTAAAACTAAAACAATCCACTTCACACAGCACCTTTTAATCAGAATCTGATTAAGCTTTCTTACATCATACGAGCACGACGAGCATCGAACAACACTAACGAGCCCAAAACAACACTAACGAGTCCAACGAATAACCTCTCAGATGAAACAAAATATGAAACTATCAACCCACTAAAACCTCGAAAGAGAAAGATGATCCTAAACCTAGAAATTAAAATTGAAGATTTGAAGCTCACATACCTTGAAAACCCGGAAATTAAAACTTGAAGCTAAGCTTGAACCAAAGCGTAATCAAATTGCAATTCGGATTTTTCCAGCAATTTAGGGGTTTGAGATGCAAATCTCCAAAACCCAGAAATTAAAATTTTGTATCGAAGTCAAAAATAATTGTTTGTCGACAATTGTGTGTGAAGTTTCCTCTTTTTTCCGCTGATGTTGTTGTGACCGGGAAAATACTATCCACCACCAAAAGTCGGCACCACTGAGATGACAACGGAAATTTTATTAAAACTAGAAATAGAACACCCGCTTCGCAGAGGTATTTTTCGTATATTAAAATTTAAAAAAATTATTTTAAATTATTATAAGTGAAAATACATAAAACAAAAATATGATAAAAATACATAAATATTTAGAAAATTATAATTCTTAAAAAAAGAAAAAAAAAGATACGATCTTCATAAAAATTTTAATTTTTGGATTATTAACAATATAAATGGAAAGTTACAAAATAATTCAAATATAAAAATTTGTAAAATATTTTCAAAGAATTTAACAACTAAGAGAAAAAATAAGAAAACAAAAAATTATAAGACACACAACTCTATAGAGTATTTTTTTGTAGTGTTAAAAAAGTTATATATAAAAATATGCAATATAAAAAATATGATGTAAATATATATTTCGTTGGAAAATGATCATATGTTGGATTTTTTACTTTTTTATTCTTTATTTAGGGCAACCCATCGAGATAGATAACATACTTTTTTGATAACCATTATATCAATAATCACTATCAAATGATCATTAATTTTATGTGATTTTGAGCGATATAAATAATCTTGAAAAGACATAAGTAAAAAGAAACAATTTTTCATAAAAATGGTTATAACAGAAATATAGTTAATTGATGAAAAGATGCAACCACATATGACATTTATTGGATTAAAATTTGGATTAACAGAAAGATACTAATAATAATTTTGAAAAAATGCAACTTATTTATCTGCAATTGTCGTTTATTCAGATTGCTATTATAGATAGATTAATGTGTTAAAAACAAGAAGATCTTCATTATTAATTATGTATATTTTTATTAAATAAACGGTTAAAACAAAAAGGTATATAATGAATAATAAAAAGATGAAACAATAGAATATTGTTATCTCTTCTATTTTGAAATGCACAAATAACTGGAAATGGTTTAGTAAAAAAACTATAAATATATATTTTTAAATTTTAAATCACATAATAATAAAAATGGTTCTTTAATAATTAATTTAATCGTACTTTAATAATTAAACTGTATAATGACTCAATATTTAAAAATGAAATATATCCCATTTAAGTTGGTAATTCACTTCTACATTATGGACAATAATGGCTAGTTTCTAGCCACTTCATAATACATTCACGATCAAACTTATGAACACAACATAGTTTTACGACTTCAGATCCTACAACATAATCTTCCAAACAATTTATGCATTGAGTGTTTTTACAGTTGATATCCCCAATTTGCATCCTGTATAGATATCAACGGCCAAAAAAATTATTGTAGAATTACTTGCTGATATGAAATTTATATCTTCTACTTCCTATGATCGTTGAATTACTTCATTTAATTGATTATTTTCTTCAAAGATGAGAGAGAGTCGATGCAGAATTTTGGCTAAAACTTGATTATTTTGCTGATTAACTTCTGCAACAATAGGTGAACCTCGAAGGAAAAAAAAAAAGAATTGAAGCAAATTCTTTGAACTATATTCTGGAGATAAAGTTACATCTCTAGCAATAATAACGGCATTGTTTATCATTCTTACTGATGAATCAAAATTGATTCCCGATAAAATAAATGAATATAACAATTCTTTTTATAAAGAATCAAATGATCATTTTTATGTGGTTTTCAAAAGATATAAGTGAAAAGAAGCAATTTTTGATAATTGAAAAGAAGCAATTTTTTATAATTGAAAAGACGCAACCACAAATGACATTTCTTGAATTAAAATTGGAATTTATAAAAAAAAAAAATATGAATAACAATTTTGAAAAGACACAACTTATTGAAAGGCAATTGGCATTTATTGAGATTGTTATTATAGATAGAGGGAGCGATACAAATACTCAAAACTAAAAGACTTAGATAAAGCGATATTATCCTCAAAATTAAAACACACAAACGTTTGATCAATGGGTTGCGCAATAATGTAAACTAAATAATATTTATAAGAAAAAAAACTAAATGCTGACTCCGAACCA
Source organism: Alliaria petiolata (assembly GCA_020283515.1). Lineage (NCBI taxonomy): Eukaryota > Viridiplantae > Streptophyta > Magnoliopsida > Brassicales > Brassicaceae > Alliaria > Alliaria petiolata. The sequence goes on from JAHZTW010000001.1 coordinate 34,238,157, forward strand.
AACATATTAGGCCTAATCTTCGAGGTTATCAAAATAAATAAATAAATAATAATGAAAATCGAGAACGAGTTTGAATAAGGAAAAGAATAAAGTCGAGTAAAGCAATATGATCGTTTGATGATCAAAACCAAGATCGTAAATGAAGTTAAATAACACAAAAATTTATAATCAAAGAGAACGAATTAGAACATACCAAGAAAAATTGATCAATCATCAGTGACTACCGTTGAAACAATAAAAAATAAAAAATGAGAGGGAGAGAAGCCATTTTCGAGAACTGATATAGGATAAAATTCACATTTTCTTTCTATTAGTGAAATAGAACAAGCCAAGCAAAAATTACAAAGAAAATAGACGATGCTTAAGAAGGGTATCAATTGAAAAAGGATAAAACGTTTGGTTTAGTGGGAATAGTTAATGAGAATAAATGACACATGTTGGATTAATGGAAGGATTAACTACAATCGTTGGATTATAATTATTTTTTCTTAAACAAAAAATCTATCAATAACATTGTTAACAAACCGCTAGATGCAAACCAAAAACCATGTGAAGTCTTGTAGACCAACTTTCCACATATTTGAAAGATTTCTGAATAAGACCGATAATTCATACTTATAGAAAGTTAAAAATTCAAGTTTACTCAATAAAAAATTACCAAAATAAGAAAATTTATGTGAAAAATCTCTTTTAAAGGCTAAAGACAAACCTTGTAAAAGTTATTTGTGACGTGTTCTAACTTATCTTGTATATATAAGTTTATAAATGATCCTTTTTATGTGGTTTTCAAAAGTCATAAGTGAAAAGAATCAATTTTTGATAATTGAAAAGACGCAACCACAAATGACATTTCTTAAATTAAAATTAAAATTTATAAAAAAATATGAATAACAATTTTGAAAAGACACAACTTATTGTAAGGCAATTGACATTTATTCAAATTGTTATTATAGATAGATTATTGATTATTATTACTGGTGTAAAATTAATAATTCAAATGGGCCTACAAGTGAGAAATCCTTAATTATTTTGGTATCAATATTTTGGAATACATACATTTTAAACCAAATATTGAAAGAAATAAATAAAAGATAACAACCACGTTTACTTTTACTCTATTTTAGTATTGTGATAATTTTTTGTCTGGTTTTCAAATTTTCATATCCCTTCTGTTGTTTCTTTATTGTCCTAATATGTTTTGTCTTAATATACAGTATGTTGATTTAAAAGCATTACTCTGATGTAAACGGCACTGTTCCCTATTGTTAACACCCCTGTGCGAAATGGCGGGCGCCTGGACGATTCGGCGGACGTGAAAGCGGTCGGCGGTGAGTAACCGCCGCGAGTTGCAGCAGATCGGACCAATTCAACGGTGTCCCGATTTTTAGCCGCCGAATCCGTCGTTTAAGCATAATCGGCGGTTTATAAGCATATCCGCCTGGGCCAAATTCGACCCATCATGATTAATTTAAAAGCTCATCAAGCCCAACAAATCATAAACAAGTTTTTGGTCTCATCACTTCCCCGACATCTCACATTTGCGGATTTTCTTCAAACAAAAAACCTAATTGCAATTACAGCCCCAAATCCACAGCAAATTAAGACCAAATCACAGTGAATCAAGTTCATCTAGAATCTGCATTACTTTATTGAAGCGATTTCAAGGTAATTGTTTCTCAAATCTTTTTTTTTGTGTTTGTGTTTGAAACGCGTCTTTTAATATTTCTGTAAAACCGTTGAATAACAGTTCAATTAGGTATTGGTTTGATGATTTTAGTGCATTAATTTCATGACAATGCTGATTGTTGTTTGAATTGGTGTCTTGAAGCGTATGACATGAATTTGGTAGTAAGTTTTTCTGATTTCTGAATTTTTAAGAGTCAAAATCATTTTTATTTGGTAAGGTCGACATTGATGAAGTTAAGATTGTTATTCAATGAGGCTTTATCTGTTTTTGTTTTGTCTTTCGATCGTTTGTAGTTGTACAAATCAGCTTTTAACATTTGTTTTTAACTTTTGTTTTCAGGTTAAGTAACAAGTTCTAACTTGTAACACATCTACAAATCCACTACACATTGACTATTTGATCATTGAAGAACAAAAGGATGAAGAACTACAATCCTTTTTTTTTGTGTTCTCAAAAAGATCAAAACAATTAATTTGTGTGTATTTTGTGAGTGGAATTGATTTTTTGGCTTTTTGTATTAGATGTGAATTGAAACAAATAACAACTTATATTTTATCTAATTAACTATTTTTATGAATCTTAAAAATCTATGTTATGAATTTTCAATTTTAATGTGTTATGTTATGTTATGTATAAAAATGTTCAATAATATATTAAATTGTTAAAAAATTCCTCCCCGATTACTCTCCGATTTATTTTTGATTTTTGAAAAAATCGCTACGCCCGATTCCCGCCTAGCGCTTTTCCGAACAAGGGTTAACACACACCTACCTATATTTATACGCTTGCATAAATATACATATGTCTTGCGCTTCTTTTGTGGAGTAATACTTATTTCAAATTAGATTACAAAAACAAAGGAATCAACAAAAAAAGGTAAATTAAACAGATTCTTCGTTTCCTCAAAGAAAATGGAAAAAATACAAAACATACTGAAGTAAAATTAAAAACAAAAACAAAAAAAGTATGTAAAATTATATAAAATACAAAAATCAAAAACTAGATTAATAAATACCTCTACGCAACGCAAGGTGCAGATTAATCCCTAGTTAAAGAAATGGTGACTAGTGAAATACTATTTCTGGATTTTCTTTATAAGAATTCTATCCATAATATGTTAGAGAAAGAGACTCATGCAGACACAAATATAAAACAAAACATAAAAGACCCACACAAAAGCTAAGAAATAATGGATTTGAAAGAAACAAAAAACAAAAAATGCACAGAACAAAGAAGATAAACTATTATTTTGAATTTGATGACAAAGAAAACAAAATACATAGATGATAGAACAAAGAGAATATAAAGTTATATATAATTAAATTTTAAATAATATAGTCACCCAATATTATTTGGGTTTTGAATTTGAATTTTGAGAAAATTACCTAGAATAATTTTATAAAGTATCTTTATTAGTAGTCTAACATTGTTGTAATAGGGTCTAACTATAATAATCTTATAAAATTGTCAAAAGACATATTAACAGAAAGAATTTATTATTAGATTTGTAGATTTTTTATATATTTGATGGTAGATTAATTATGGATTCATAGACTTATTATTTATGAAATGATGTTTGGTGTAATGGCAGATTTATGTTGTTTGATGGTATATTTATTTTGGCGTAGTAGATTTATTATTAATGATAGTAGAGTTATTGATGGATTCATAGAATTGTCTGTAGGTTCCTCGCATAAATTATTGTAGATTTAAAACATCATAAGATTTACTAATAATAGTGGTAGATATAATCTTTTATAATTACTCAAATAATATTCGACTGCATGTTGCGGTAAAATTTTATTTTCTATATAGTAGACTTATTTTAGCCTAGATGAGATTATTTTATATTTTATATTCATCCAAATAGATCAAGAAGTTCTTACGAAATAATTCAACAGTTAGTTTGTGAAATATGAAAAACAAAATTAATGATCTAACACAAAGAAAATGTCATTTTGGATCCTATACCCGTTTATTTGTACTACCGCCCATATAGGTGCACTTGCGGAGAGTATTTTCAAAAATTAAAACTCGTGCTATCAGTGATATAACATAGACAATTCTTATATTCTAGCATTATCGCAAATGAGATATGAAATTTTCTTTTTTGATGACAAAGAAAATAAAATTTAGACTAAAAACAAAGAAATGAAACTGCAAACCTTGAAATCAAATACAAATGCTCGTAGCTGGTATAATATAGAAAACAGCGACAAGAAAAATGTAAATATAGGATGAAAGCTTCACGCATGATCGGGTTGGAGACGATGCAACGTTAGTGAGAGCCACGCCAATTGTATTTTTCATGAAGCCAAGGCATAGGCTATAAAGAACTACCTCAATCGTCTTTAAGTGGGAGGGCGAAAGTAAGCATAGGCTGCAAAGAAAGCTTGGAAGATGGTAACGAGAAGAAGCATCAAAGCAGCACAAGATGATAGAAATGCCCACGGACTGTTGAAATGTGTGTACTTGAATCCTGCCCATTGTACGTGCTACCCTTGAGAGGTGTTCTTGTTCACTCCCTCGAACACATTTGACAAGAAACTCTTGGATATTGAAAACGCAACGTCTTTGCCTGTGTTCTTGAAGAACAAAGATACTTGTTCTCCTGTCCCGAAAGAGTTCTCTATGATTCCTTTCTCGCTTAAGAACGTTGCATCCTCCTCAGAGTTTATAAGACAACCCATGAAAGTAACATAGCTTGTCATTTCGGTGGAGCATCTCATATTAAACTGCTCAAAGGCGACACAGTTGACCAAAAGAAAGCTAAAAAAGTCATCAAATGTTAGTTTTGGTATTTCAAGCACACCGTTCTTGAGAGTTATCTCAAGCGGTGTCTCAAATTTCTCTTTTCCCTTGAACTCTATTCCTCTCAGCCGAAGTTTCTTGGCTGAGACAATCAGACTGAGAAAAGGTCGAAGAGGCGGTGTTGGTGTATCCGCTTGCTGTGGTTGATTAGGTATGTAAGTTTTACGGATGAGATCTAGAAGATGACTTGCATCAAGATTCTTTCTTTTTTCCCAAGATTCTTTTGGCCTTTTTATCGAATAGCTAAAGAATAGAAAGATCATCTCGTATAGGCTACTAGAAGGAAATAATTTCGATGTCTTAAGGAGATCTTGAAGAACGAAAAGCGGAACCTGGTTTTCAAGGAGGAGAAGATCACTTCGAAGAGATGGTAGAATCCATCTCAACGTGAAAATCGGGTCGTTAGAGTAATTCTTACGCCAACTCTTCTTTGAAACTACCATCAACAACGTGAGGATGAAGCAACCATCAAGAATCATCATGTCGATCAGCTTCTCGCTATCAAACTTTAGATCCTCTGAATATGAACCTCTTATTCTCTGTTCCATCCCCGAGACCACTTCTCGCAAATGCATCAAACACACCTCCTTTTCCTTTATCTTGGACAAAAAGATATCAAGATATCGTTGTTTGTGCTCCTGGATCATCTAAAGATGATCTTTAACATCTTCACCACCGCAATGATGGTAAGGACCGATCGAGACAATCTTCGGTTTGTAGGCTGTTTCATTGGCTTGGACAAGAGTGTGAGGGATTCTGAAGATGCAACAAGATTGACCACCCGCTGATTTCTTCAGACGTTTTGGGGAATTTAGGGGGTTTTCAACTTGTATGATGCAACAAGAGGACTCGTTTTCTGTAACAGATATTGTTGTGCTTCTTCCAGTGGCTTGGCTCGAAGAATTCATGGCTATATCTATTTCGGAAAATTTCTTTTTTCTTGACAAGAAAATGGCAAATGGTAACATTAAAACGAAAATAAGATGATTATTTTAACCTAAATAAAATCATTGTAAGATGGCATGATTAATGTCAACTGTTTAATGAATTCATATGATCGTCATGTAATTTCGTCACCCAATGCCTCTAAGAACATGTCAACTCATATGTTTATGTCACCCAATGCTTCTCTTCCAATATATTAGACCATAAGACCATCTGCATTGGTGAGAGACTAATAAGAGTCTCTCATCAATTTAATAATAATATTTTTAATATAAATTAATTGTAATATTTAATTTTAAATTATAAATAAAATTTAAACCAATGATATGAAGACAAGTATGAGATTGAGTCTCTCAAAATCTTTTATTTGAGACTCTCTCTCCATTCTCTCTCTTCTATTTTTTCACTTTTATTAGGGCTAAATGGTTTAAACGCAGCTGTTGCGGTTGCGGTTGCGGGAGTTTGCGGAAGCGGACGATTGCGATTAACAGCGTTATTAAGCGGGTTGTGCGACTGGCACAGCGGTTAGAAACAGATGTGTTTGCGGGAAATTTACGACTGTTTAACTTGCGGGTGTAGTAGCGGTTAAACAATAAATTAACAATATAAACAAATTTAATAACTATAAAAAATATTTAAAACCATATTATTATAAAAACAATAAAATTATTAATTAAACATAATTAATTATAAAAATTATTACTTTTATCTCTCAATTTTTTTTTAGTTTGGATGAAAGTTATGATTTTAATAGAAATTTTTTTTTTTGTATGGAGATGTTAGATGAAAAGAATTTTAGTTGTTATACATTAGTGATGAAGAGAAAATTTATCAAAATAATTAGAGTTTATAGATCTTATACATATAAAATTATGAAAGATTGTTAATGAATATTAGTTAAAAAATGTCAAATTTATTTATTTTTTTGTAATTATAATATTCAAAATTTTTTTTAAAGTTTCTTATATATATATATATCTTAATTTTAAATAAATTTTGTGTTTTTTTAATTTTTTTTTTTTTTTTATTATTCACCCGCAATCGCCCGCAACCGCAAACGCTAGCTGGAAGGAGCTTTTGATTTTGAGCGACACAAAGCAGTTCAAAACGGTAGAAAACGTTTTGTGTGATTGTTGCCAAACGCCAACAACCGTTACCACCCGCAAAAGCTGCGTTTGCGGGTGCTAGCGGGAGAACCAATCAAGCCCTTAGACCATCCCCAATGGAGACACTTGAGTGTCTTAAGTCCAAAAAAGAAAAAGAAAAAAGAAAAGAATAATGACATGGCAACACTTGGGTGTCTTAGGGGGAAGAAAAGTGTCTTATTTAAGATCTTTTTTTAGGGTGTCTTATGACACGTGTCACGACACGATTCGTCACATATTTTGTTTTTTTGTTTTTTTTTTAAATCGTATTTTCTTTTTCTTTTTTCAAAAATCAATTTTTTTTTATTATTATAAAAATTTAAGACACTCAAGTTAAGTGTCTCCATTGGGATGGTCTAAACTAAAAAATTTCTTAACTTAAATTAATAATATATGTAATATTAAAATATGTTTAAGACCCTCAACAAGAGTTCTCCATTGGGCTTGCTCTTAGTATTTTAATATGAGAGACTTGGTTAGAGACTCCCATTGCAGATGCTCTAAGTGGGTGTCTTTCTTATAAAAAAATATTAAAAAATTAAAATAGTAGAGATCTGTGTCTCGGTAGAGACACGGAAGACATCCAAAATTGCTTCGTCTACTACTCATTATTTAATTGGAAGGCAAAATATTATTAAATTTAATATTAGTTAAATGTAAAGACACTATAACCGTTAAAGTTGCTCTTAGGGCATCACCAACGGTGAGTATCTAAAAAAGATTCTTATCTTTAATTTAATAATATTTTATTATAATAGAATTATCTAATTAAATTTTATTTTATTTTTAAAAAGTAAACCAATCATATGATGCTAAGTGGTTAGAGACAGGTTATAAGAGCATGTGCAATGGTGGATTCTTAAAGAAATATCTTAACATAAAAAAATGAAAACAATTCAAAAAGTAGGAGAGAGAGAAGAGATGGGTTCTTAAAAGTTTCTAAAATCTCTTATTTAAGAACCAATTCTAACATTTAAGAACCACTCTTGGACACTTGTCATTTTTTAATTGATTCTCTTTATTTTAAATGTGAAATTTTAATTATATATATTAAATAATATCAATCAGGACAATTTTCTTAAAGAGCACAAAATAAAGTTAATTTTTCAAAAATAATCCTACAAACTCGTTTGTTCATAAATAGCATTCATTAAAGTTAAGAAACCCTTCATAAACATGTCTAATGTCATCCTTATGGCTTCCTAAATTTTCATTATAGTTAGGAATGCCTTACTAAATATATCTAACAGTTTCCTAAATTGAATTATGATAGTCTTCCTAAATGTGTCTAACACCTTCCTAGTAATGCTAAAAGTGATTAACAAAATTTGTAGGTCTATTATTGAACTGAAAACTTAAAATGAGGCTGTTTGAGGCAATTTCTCTATCAAAATATTATATCAAATGGTTAAGATACTTTTTTAAGAGATCTACCATTGTACATGCTTTAAAACCTCTTAAATTAGAACCGATTTTTCTATCTCTCTCCTTTTTTGATTTTTTTGATTTTTTTTTTTTTTTTGTTCAACACTTACTTCATTAACTTAAACCTGAAGATTACAAAGCAAATAGGGAATTTTGCATCCTACTTGGACAAAAACAAAGACGCATAAACAAGATAAAAATTAAGCAAGATAGATTTTCATAAGACAGCGAATTAAAAGCGCAGCTCCAAAGCGTCAGAAGAGAATTCCATTGGAGGTGGTTTTAGAACCATCAAATTCTGTTGCATATTTTTTAGAACCATCAAATTCTATGGTGATCTTATCAATTCACTTAATTTGGTGAAAAATTAATAATAGACAATGTTAAACTAAATCATAAAACAAATAGAGAACTAATCAACTAAACTTTGGGATAGTTTTTCAATTTCACATATATTACTAATAAAAGAAATTAATCAATTTATCATCTTTTTAAAAATGAAGGTACAGTATATTCAATCTTCCGAATATGAGACTGATTGTGCATTAACCAAAGAATTTTAAGTTGAAAATGAGTTTTTTTTGTTCGTAATTTAAGGCTTTTATCCCAAATAATAATTAATTAATTAATTAATTATCAAACTGGTGGTGTACCATAGAAAACAGTGTTTGTACATGTAGAATATAATTCCTCAATTCCGTCCGTCTTCCTGAATAATTCGTTCATGTACGCAACGCATCATCAAATTCAATTCATCGTCGTCTTCCTGAATTTTCTTCCCCGTATCTCTCCTCCGATCTATTTTCCGGTTCCGACGTCGTAACCCTTCTTCCCCGTTCGTTTCTCAGGTCTCGTCTGCTTTGTCTATTTTACGCCTTATCCCTCTCTTTATCTGATTGTGATTAAGTTCCGAATTTCACATTCCTAATTTTGTGCATTAATCGCTTGTGCTCCGGCGAAATCTCCGATCACATGAGTCTCGTCAATTATTCTTCATTTCTCTCTCTTGAGATCGGTGAATTTTACTTTTCTGGCTTCCTTTTTCTCCTTTTCCCCCTTAAACCTCGTGTTGACATGTGCTTTCCCTGTATCGCGATCTAGTTCGGAATACACAATATATTAGGGGTTTGGATTGTTTTAGACATCAATCATCGATAATAGTCTTCTTGAATTGGCTTTGGGTTGTTGATTTGTTCCGCTTACTGTAATCTTAGGTTTACGGAAGAATTGGGTTTCATATATGTTTTGTTCATCTGTAAGGTTTCATCATCATTGTGTTTGCTGATTCTGCAGAATTCGTTTTAGTATCCACTTGGAACAATGAGTGAAGTGTTCAACGGATACGAGCGGCAATATTGCGAGCTCTCGGCGACTCTTTCGAAGAAGTGTTCTTCAGCTGTTGCGCTTGATGGAGGTAAATTGAAATCTCTAATATTTTCTTAAGATATGACACTTTTTCTCTCCTCAGGCATTGCCTTAGAGCTCCCTTAGATAATCGTAGACAACAACAAAAGCCTAGCTTTTAATGTAACAATGAACGAATTATAGATAATTTGGTTTGTGTTTGATTCCGAGTAATGTGTGTTTTAGATCCTTTTGTTACTACAAACCTCTTGTCTCTTGTTCTGTTGTTTGCGTAGCTTAAGATTCATCATTGTTCTGTTGTTTGCAAAGCTTAAGATTCATCATTGTTCTGTTGTTTGCGTAGCTTAAGATTCGTCATTGTTCTGTTGATTGCATAGCTTAAGATGCATTGATCATACTTTGGCGATTTGCAGAACAAAAGAAGCAGAAGCTCTCTGAAATAAAATCTGGGCTGGAAAATGCTGAAGCATTGGTATGTGATAGGCTAAGAATGAATGGAAACATATCGGTTTTTTATACTGTCCATCTTCCGTTTTGACGATGCTCTGTCCTTTTCATTAACCAGATTAGGAAAATGGATCTTGAGGCGAGGAGCCTCCCACCAAATGTTAAGTCCAGCCTCCTTATCAAGTTAAGAGAGTTCAAGTCGGATCTGAACAATTTCAAAAGCGAAGTGAAGAGAATCACGACTGGACAATTGAACGCCGCTGCTCGAGATGAGTTGCTTGAAGCTGGTATGGCTGACACAAAGACGGTATGTAAAGGAACTCAGTAGTATTTCTTGATTTAATCTCATCTCGACCTTTTGGTAGTTAAAACATCTTTGGATTGATACGAGATTATTTGAGTTCAGGCTTCCGCTGATCAGAGATCAAGATTGATGATGTCAACCGAACGTTTGGGTCGGACCACGGACAGAGTCAAGGACAGTCGTAGAGTCATGATGGAGACTGAAGATATTGGCGTTTCGATCCTCCAAGACTTGCACAGTCAGAGACAGTCTCTCCTACGCGCCGGTGACACGGTATTTACTCTTTCATGAAGAAGACATACGTTTTATTTTATCTACTACATGATAGTTATCTCTTTAACGAATATGTAGAACTCTGTTAACAGCTTAGTGGAGTAGACGATAACATTGGGAAGAGCAAGAAGATCTTGACAGGCATGACGAGGAGGATGAACAAGAACAAATGGACCATTGGAGCCATTATCATCGCTTTGGTCGCTGCCATTATCCTCATCTTGTACTTCAAGCTCACCTAGTAAGCCTCTCTTGTATCTAAAAACCCGACCAAATATCTGTCACTGAAACAATTGGTGTGTTCGTTCGTTTGTGAATCTTTGATTTATCCTTTTTCTTTCTTCTTTCTGTGTGAAAAGCTGTTTTTTTTTTCTTTGCGTTTACATTTACATTGAGACTATACATGGTTAAAAACGTTTGAGATTTAAAACTAGTTGTGTGTTTTTCTTTCATTCTTGAACCTGCTATAATCAGCGAGCAAGCTTTTAATAACCTTATGCTTCATGTTATCCACCAAACCGGTTAAAACCTGTAGAAAGCCAATCAAAAACCAAAGATCACGTATATAAACCAGAAACATTGCGTCTTGAAAAACGCAAACGCATTAATGAAACGTTATCTTACCGCGTTGGCTACGTTTCTCCTAACGTCTTCGGGTACAAGCGCGAGAACCGAAGGAAGCACGAAGCTTATGTTCATCTCTAGTCGACCTTTGAGCCTTGTGTGCCTTCCACATCGGTCTGGGTACAATTCTCCTTTCACTCCGAGAGTGAAATCAGACGGTTCCATTACCCGGTCAAGCCCTTGAAGCTCCCATTTTATCTGAGAAAACCGGGATTCAAAAGCGTAGACCGTTGAAGAAACAAGAGAGAAAAACAAAAATGTTTTGATTTTTGAATCTTGTGGAGTATAAAAACCATGTTGAGCTCAAGAACTTTGGTTATGTCTAGAGGTATTTCTGGCGGGTAATCTTGACCGTTTGATTTGCATCTAATCCGCATGTCTACTACTGGCAACGCAGTGAGGAAGAGAAAATTTATTGGTGACATTTGGATTCTCCATTCGTCCTGTACAAATCATTTCATCGGAAATTAAAAAAAAAAATTGAATTTTCGTTGGTTTAATTGTATACAAAATGACACAAAAAGAGTATTTTTTTACATAATCAGCAAATATTATTATATCATATCTAAAAACCTCGAAAACCCGTGGAATCTCGTTTTGGTGCAATACCACAACAAAAGACAACATTTTGTTTAAATATCTAAAAACGAATTTAAAAATTCTAAATTCAACAAACCTTTTTAAGCCCTTCGAGTACTAATGATGAGTAATGAGTCTAAGGAATAAGGATGACCGGTAGAAATAGAATAGTACCTCGTTAAGCCTATGGCTTTTGGGTGTATTAGGAAACATTGCTTCGAATACCCTCGATTTATTCTCCAAATACTCATCAAACAACGCCTGAAAATTCCCAAAAAACATCAAAATACACAAATTTATGCTTGCTTATATATATATATATATATATATACATAGCATTATAGAGAGAGCAAAAAGAACCTGAGGAGACTCTTGCAACTGGACATCTGTAGAGATTTTAGATGAATACTTGGAGGGTTTTGCAGGTGACAACTGGCACTTAACTTTCCACCGCCTTGATCTCAGCTCCGTCGCCACCGTCGGGCAACTTCTGAGCATCGCCGGAGACGAAAACACCGTTGGGGTTACAGCCATTTCACCAATCTCTTTCTCTCTCTCTAAACCGTTGAGCTTAAAACCGTTGATATTTTCCACATTTCTCTCTCTCTCTCTATCTCTATCTATAACACCAGAGGAAAGATTGCGTCTTGCTTTTCTCTCTTTTACGTTTTGAGACTTTTGTTAAAACAGAGAGAGACAGATAGATTATTTGTCACGGTACAGATTTGGAATGTAGTGGATATTCAGAAATTTTTGTTGAAACAGTCCTTTCAACTTCGTTAGTAACCGGTATACATTCGTTTTTTTTCGGTTTGGCTAGGTTTAAACATTTTCAGTTTTTGGATTATTATGGTTTTGTAAAAGTAAATCCAAACTAAAACCGAAATTAGTTCGGTTTCTTTCGATTTGGTTCGGTTTGGGTTAATTAAGAAGTTTCCGAGCAGATACAACTTTTTTTTTTGTTTATATGGCCTTAAGTCTACAAAACCATTTAATCTTGGAAGACACGTCCTCTTCTCTCACGCATTTGTTGATGAGACTGACACGAGAACATTGAACGTTGAGAAGAAATTGTAGACAACTAAACGTTTTGACGGTGTGAGTCGGTGAGAAAACTTCTCTCACGCAGAGGTTTGAAATTTTTTTGAGTACTTGTTCGAACTCAGTAGTTTAAACATCTAATGTAGTTTATCAAGTTGACAAAAAGAAAAAAAAAATACCTCTCACTTTATAATAGGTTGTTCATGTGGCCATGTGGGATTGAGAAACTATACAAGGTTGAACATTCACATTAAAACTCGGGTTTAGTCGATAACTTTCTGTATTTTCTCTCATTCTTGAACCTGCTATAATCAGCAAGCAAGCTACCATTAACCTTATGCTTCATATTCTCCACTAAACCGGTCAAAACCTGTCAATGGTCCAAATCAAAAACATAGATCATGCGTCTTAATTGATTTCAAAGATAGTCAAATAAAAGTTATGTCTTACCGCATTGGCCAAGTTTCTCCTAACATCTTCGGGTACTAACTCAAGAACCGGAGGGAGTACAAAGCTAATGTTCATTTCTAGTTGGCCTCTGAGTCTCGTGTGCTTTCCTCTTCGGTCTGGATACAATGCTCCTTTGACTCCCAAACTAAAATCAGACGGTTCCATTACTCGGTTAAGCCCTTTAAGCTCCCATCTCGTCTGAAAAAACAAGTAATTTAGAAGTGTAGAGACCATTACAAATATTATCCGCAATCCGAAAGAGTCGGATAACAGTAAATTTACGAAGCAAAACAAATAATTTGAAGTCAATATCTCAGTTAGAAGCGGAACAAATCACAAATACTAAAATTTTAAAATGCGGATAACCACTTAGCTCCAGATTTATGAACATATAAATACATTTAATATTTTATATTGATAAATATGAATAAGTAAATAAGTTTCAACAATGGAAGCTAAAGAAAAAAGGAGAGACATGCGTTGACTTATTACCATGTTGAGTTCAACCACTCTGGTTATATCTGAAGGTACGTCTGCCGGATAATCCTGACCGTTGGATTTGCATTTTAATCGCATATCCACCACAGGCCACACAGTGAGGAAGAGGAAGTTTATTGGTAACATCTGAATCCTCCACTCTTCCTGCACAGATTTAATTCATCGGAAGTAAACTTAAATGTAGAAAAAAACCCAAAAAAAAAAAATTAAGGGGCATTCCGAGAATTGAACTCGGGACCTCTCGCACCCTAAGCGAGAATCATACCACTAGACCAAATGCCCATCTTGAAACATTTCTTCATTTATATAGAATTAACATTAGATTTGATAAAATGTACCTCGTTAAGCCTATTGCTTCTTGGTTTATCAGGAAACATTGCTTCGAATACTCTCGATTTATCCTCCAAATACTCATCGAACAACGCCTAAATAAATTAAAAACCCATCAAAATAGCCTCGATTTACATAAATTTCACACTGATTCGTGTCATAGAGTGAGAATGAGACCTGAGGAGACTCGTGGAGAGGAATATCTGTGGAGATTCTTGAGAAGTACGTGGCGGGTTTTACGGATGACACCTGGCACTTCACTCTCCACCGTGTAATTGATCTCAGCTCCGTCGTCTTCACCGGACGGTAACTTCCGAACATCGCCGACGATAAAACCGCCATTTCACCAATTTCGATATCTCCAAGATTAGAACTTCGATCTCTTCCACATCTCTCTCTCTCTCTCTGGACTTTGCGAGTGAAGATTGCGTCTTGATTTCGCTCTGAAAGTTAAAGACTTTGTGTAAAAAGCTTTTAGATTTCTCTAGACGAAACAGAGAGAGAGTAAAGTTGTTTAGGTAGAGATTTGCAAGATAAGGGATATCGGGTCTTTCGGCCTTCTTTGTCCACATGGCATATCAAGAACCTATCCACGTCATCAAGACTTGGAATTTGTAGGGCCCTCTTTGCTAACTCCTTCTCCTTCGCATTCGTGGCTGAGAATGACACGAGAAACCCGAAAAAAACCTGAAAAGAAACTAAAAGTTCTGTGTCGCTGACGGAAAACTCCGACTGAGACAGAGGTTTTTCTTACAGATGAACCTGGTTCTGATCTGACTCAATTAGACTTTTGCAATGTGCCTCAACACAGTACAACAAACTGGTTCTTACAATAGTAAATCCGGTAATTATATTTTGTTTATTTTAATCCAAAAAGATCTAACCTTTTATCTCTAACACATGATCTTCCAAAGTTCTTCTTTCAACCTTAACATGTGTTTTTAAGCACTACAAGTACTAATAAATGTGTTGCTACATAAATATTTATATCCAACGAGCTCCTTTTGACTAGGAAGACAAATCCGAATTCCCAAATTTTTATGATGATCTGAGACCATAAGTGTTTCAGTTACAGATGTTAAGGAAATCAAAAAAAAATATTACTCAAGAAAATATCTCTATAACTTTAGGAAGAAGAAGAAGACTCTTTATCTCTCTAAGATTCTTCCACCGGTTCTCGACATGGAAACAGAGTCCTCTGTTTTCTGTTAAATGCAAGCTAAACTCAAACCGTTAACAGACTTCTGGGCCTTATCAATTTCGCAACTGGGCCTCAACTTAAACTTTAGAATCCGAATTTTTCGTGTCCGAACGAATCAAAATATTCAAATCTGTCGGAATATGGTAGCCGGTTAGATCAGTCGGCAATCGGTATAATCAGATTGTTAAACAACTAGAATTAAGCCACGTGGCACAGTTTACCCGCGTCGTAGTGGTCGCCATGTAAACAGCAGATTAATAGGGCCCACATAATTTAAAGAGTCAACAATCATTACTCAAAACGCAGCGTTTCGTACCCTTTCATCTCCTCCTCCTCCCTCCTCTGCGTATAAAAAATTCACTTTTCGTCAAATTTTTGTTAGATCCAAGAGAAACGCAGAATTCACAGATCAGAGAGAGAAAGAGAAGCTTTTTGAAAACGATGCCGTACTACACCAGAGACGAGGATGACGTCGACGATTTCGACGAGTTCGATCCAACGCCGTACAGCGGTGGCTACGACATCACAGTGATCTACGGCCGTCCGATCCCTCCCTCCGACGAGACTTGTTACCCTCTCTCGTCGGGAGTCGATGACGATTTCGAATACGAGAGACCTGAATTCACCTCGATCCATGATCCATCTGCCTACGCCGAAGAAGCTCTCCAGACTGAGTACAGCAGCTATTCCCGACCCAAGCCCAGACCCGCATTTCGACCCGATTCAGCCGGAGGCGGTCATGTGCAAGGCGAGAGACCAAATCCTGGTTATGGATCTGGATCCGGTTATAGCCGGAAACCGGAATCGGAGCACGGATCCGGTTACGGTGGTCAGACGGAGACTGAATACGGAAGGAGACCTGAATCGGGATACGGTGGGGAAACGGAGACGGAGTATGGTCGGAGACCTGAACAGAGTTACGGATCTGGATATGGTGGTAGAACGGAGACTGAATCGGAGTACGGATCTGGTGGAAGAACTGAGGTTGAGTATGGTCGGAGACCTGAATCTGGGTATGGTGGGAGATCGGAGACCGGGTATGAGAAGAAACCGAGCTTCGGTGAAGAGAGGAGCGAGTATGAACGTAAGCCTAGCTATGGAAGGTCTGAGGAACAGGAAGAAGGTTACAAGAAGCCTAGCTATGGAAGATCTGATGAGCAGGTTGAAAGTTACATAAAGCCCAGCAGCTATGGAAGATCCGAGGATCAGGAAGAAGAAGGTTACAGGAAGCCTAGTTATGGAAGATCTGAGGAACAAGAAGAAGGTTACAGGAAGCCTAGTTATGGGAGATCTGAAGAACAGGAGGAAGGAAGCTACAGGAAGCCTAGCTATGGAAGATCTGAGGAGCAGGTGGAGAGTTACATAAAGCCTAGCAGCTATGGAAGATCTGAGGATCAGGAAGAAGGAAGTTACAGAAAGCCTAGCTATGGAAGGTCTGAGGAACAGGAAGAAGGAAGTTACCGGAAGCCGAGCTATGGTCGTCGCAATGATGATGATGATGATGATGATAGCCAGCGCAGGAACCGTTCCGGTTCCGGTGATGATGAGGAAGGAAGCTATGGCCGCAAGAAATATGTAAGTTCAAGAAATTAACATTTCGTTATACTGAATTTTCTCTAGTTTGCATCTAGCTTGTATGGACGATAAGCTTGATTGGTTAAAATCCATTGTTCGTATAGTGTAGAATGATCTTCATATTGAAGTAAAGTATATACCTTTAGTGATGGTTCATGTTCATTCATGATCCACTAAGAACAGAACTAAGAAGAATCCTGTTTGATGTCTCTGTCTGGATACATGTCAACAATGATCTCTCTGTTTCACATTTTGAAATGGATATGCTTGAGTTTGCTTGAATTGGAAGCTAGTTCAGTGTATTTGATTAATTTTGGACATCTTGAGGATACTTGAAGATCTTAGTTACATAATGTTTCTCTCCTTCCTTGTGGTCATAGTTCATAGCGGTGGCTTCATTAACTCGATGCCATTGTATAGAACATTACAAAGGATACAGTGTTTCGCTTAACCCTAATCATCTCTGTACAATATTTGCAGGGTGGCAATGACTCTGATGAGGATGAGGAGAAGAAGCAGCATCGTCACAAGCATCATCACCAGAGGCGTCGTGATGAGGACGATGACTAAAACCCTCTCTCAGCGGCGGAGAGTGTTATGATGAAGTGCTTTTGATTATAGCTTCTAAATTCTACTAAATAAAGAGCTAAGTCAAAAATATCTTTCGATGCTGGTGTTGTTTGTTTGAATCTTGTTTAGATACAGCAGAGCCTGTGTCACACTATGTGTCTGAGTTTGTTTCTGGTTCATAATAAGACCTTGAAGTGGTATTGGGTCACCATGTAACGGTTGCTACTTTAGTACTCTGTTTTCGTTTTTGTGTTATGATACTATTATCTGTTTTTATAGTTATGATCATGGCGTATATTGTTTTTTTTTTGGGTTCCCAGTGTTTATATATCAAGTACCATCGCCGACAAGGAAAAATATTTTGTAGTTGAAGCTAGATGCAATTTTTTATTTTTATTTTGACTCCACCACTTCGGTTTGAAAGTTCAGCTAGAATCCGGCAGATCACATGTGGTCTATCAAAAATGTCACATATACAAACTATATATTTAAAAGATGACACTAGTTTGTAACCGGTTAAATAAATTCAATGCATCAAATTACTATTTAGAGTAACTTCGAGTATGATACACTCATTTGATCAAAGACCCGTTCTAGTCTCTAACCCAAAATAATCAAAGTCGACAATGGTTCAACGTAATATAGACTTCTACTAAAGATGTTCACAAATATTTATTCTAAGATGTTTCTTGCACAATACTAAATTTTTTTGACATTTTCCCACGGAACATTTATTGAATATGTGGTGGATATTTACTAAAAAGTTTACTGAATATTTACGGAAGATTTTAGAGAAAATTTAAACACAAAGCTAAATGGTTTATTCAACAAAATTTTGGATACAAAACCCTCCGAGACGCCGGAGACTAAGGGCGTGTATTAACTCTTTGTTTCGATATTTTTCTAGCTAAGATTTGTTTTTTGGTCACGAAGTTTTTGAGTTTTGAAAACACTATTGCTTGAATCTTTTGCAATTTGGCACTTTTTTGTTTTTGAGTTCTTACAACAAAGTTCTATCACACAGAGAGCAAGCATGTTGAATCTAGCTAGTCTATCTAATTTCAATTATGTATTTTTGTTTAGATTAAAACATATGCATCATTCATTTGGATTTTTAGGTTTGTTTTTTCAAGTATTAATGAAATTGATTGTCAAATAGATACATTTTATGATTAAATCTTCCTTAGCATCCGACTCGGATTGGAAACATTGTGACAAATTTGGAAACATTTTGATGAAGATAAACCCTTATTCATGAGAAAATGGGGTTTCCGTTGAAGTGAGCCTTGATCATCTTTCTTCGGCACCTCAGAAAGGGGTTTTTAGGTTCGTTCTCGTTCCTTCTTTGATTTCACAGTTATTTATTATATGTATTTAGCCTATTCAATTTCGGTATTTGTATTTATAATCACGAATAATGGTTGGCTAGCGATTCAAAATAGTACGTCGGACTACATTCGTAATTTATTCTTTCTTCTCTCTTTAACAGAGATGGCTGGCGAGAAAAGGAAACATAATAAAGATAAAGACATAAACAAGAGGTTGTGTGTATTATACAACCTTCTACATGCACTAAGACTTACAAATCCATAGTCATGGAGATTGGACTGACAATCTTGCTTGTATCAGACAAAACAGTTCATGAGTGAACCACATCTATGGCCGTGAGAGTATGAAGTTTTCATGATCCCCCAAAGTTTCAAGGTTTAGCCCATTTCTTTGATACAAGAGAGAGCGACCGCCAACTATGATTGGCATGATAAAAAATCTTCGCCTTGTTATGGATTGGATCTAGTTATGGTCGAAATCATTTGTATTAGGTTTTACATGAATACTAAAACTAAATCAATATGACCAACAGAACCAAACCGTGTAAGCTTTTATTCTCCAACCTATTGTCCTTAAATGTCTTGAGAACTCCAAATAGTAAGTTCGTTTTTGGCCTCTATTAGAAACTTATTAGAGAGGTCAAATCCATCTAAATTCCACACTAATTTTGTGCAACTATATTAATGAGGAATTTACTTGGATTAAAACTAAACTTCAATGTTTTAATCTGAAGAACTGTCAAAATGTGTCATGACAATTAGAGGTTTAAGTTAACTACATTATCATCATTTTTTTCAGCCCATCTGAAGGGCTCGATTCAGAAGGACACATCAAGTTTATGAACCACTTATGTTATTGGTTGTTTCTCATATTTATCAAGATTACGTTTGTGATCTCGTATGCAAACTTGGCTCAACTTCAGAAACTTTTGAAAAAAAAAAAAATTATTGGAGAGCTGCAGCTATAGATAAGAATCTTGTTCCTGAGGTTCCAAATGAAACTGAAACAGTTCTGAAAGAGAGGATTTCTGGTACAGCTGCAACTACATATGAGGATCTGATTTCCGAAGACTCGATTGAATCTAAAATTATTCCTCCATAGAGGATTTCTAGTACAGCTGCAACTACATATGATGATCCAGTTTCTGAGGGTCAAGATGAAGCTGAAATGGTTGATTTTTCTACTAGTGAATACCAGTCAGCTGATAGTCAGAATGAACTTTGTTAATCTAGCTTCAGCGATAACACAACTCCAGGCTTCAATTATCACCTTAACAATTGTTATCACTAACAATTTTGCTAAGGTATGAAAAAATATCTCTTGTTATATATTTAGCTGATTTCACATTTGTTATGATATTCATACTTTCTTATTGGGATCCTCTGGAAGCTCTCAAAAAAATTATTGGCAATTGGAGGTTTGACTAGAGTAGCATCATTTTTCCGCCCACCAAGAGGGCTCAATTCAGAGGGGCACATCAGGTTTAGGAACAACTAATGTTATTGGTTGTCTTGTTGTATGCAAACTTGGCTCAACTTCACAAGCCCTTGGAGGAGCAAGAGGACAAGGCGAATTGGCATTGAGGATGAAGATAACCCGATGATGGATTTTGTTGTGCTTTGCAGTAATAATATTTTTTGTTGCCTTCACTTCAAGGTTTTGGATATTTTTATCTAGGGGAGGATCACCCGTAACCCGCCATTAAAGTAGTTGGCCGAGATGGTTAACACTAGTACTTTCCATATCAAAGGTTGGTGGAAGATTTGTACATATTTTTGGCAGCAAGGTGTGACTTATTAGGACTTCTTTATTGTGAGAAGAGTATAATATCTCGTGGTCTTGTTTATTATCTTAACTCTCAAGAAGAGTAATAAGTCTCTTGTGGTTGATTTTTGTTTTGACTCTGAAAGTAGAGTGTCTTGTGATAAAGTAATTTTGTATTTTTCGTTTTCTAAAGTTTTGGTTTCAGTTTAGTTAATCTACCAATTTTCACAATGAAACAGAATATAGTGTGAGTCTTTTAGAGTCTTATAATTCACCAAACTGGATCAAAAAGAAAGAGAGTGAGATAGGGTTCTAAAATAAGAACTTTTGAGATATTCATGGAACGCCATATCACACTTGTCATGTTTTCATAGTTAAATTCTTTTCTAAAACTAAAATTTAATTAATTTTTTTTAATTATATTAAAATAGTTTTTTTTAAACCTTCTTGGATATCTCACCACCAATGGAGATGCTACCTCCGTCTTTCTTACATCCCCTATATATTAATTGAGAAACATTTTTAGAGAGTAGACTTACTTTTTGAACTATTTACAGTGGTGCCATTTTGCTGATGTGTCACCACCACACTTATTCTCTCATTATTTTAATACAAATTTCTTTTTTTTATTAGACTAATTATATTATATGCCTTTAACCATTTATTTCTTTCAACATTTAATTTATGAAGATATAATTTATGACTAATTTTCTTATATAATTTATTTATACATAATTCAACATTTAATTTATGAAAATATTCTCTTTCTTTCTATTTCTTACCAAAAATATATCATACTAATTATTTTTTAAACACTATATCTCTTTTCTTATTTTTGTTTAAATTTAGGTTTGTAAAAAATTAAATCATCACAACATCCATATAGTAAAAAATATATAGATTTTTTTATACATGTGTTATAATTCGAATTTTTTAAAATGAATATAAATTACTCAAATGGTTAATAAATATGAGTATGTTTTAAAAAGTCCCACATTGGAAATGAGGATGTGTAGATGGTTCAAAACTCATTATAAAAAAAAATGATAAAAAAACTGTAAAAGCAAGAAGCTTGATTTAATAGTCATCCATATTTTTTTGGTTTAATATGGTTTGTTAATAGAACCATATAAATTAACCAAATAATATAAATATTTAAACTTGATAAAAAGTTAAAAATATTATATCAAAAAGTCAAATATAAAAATAGTTTAATATGTTAAAAACAAATAATATTATAAATATTTTCTTTTTTTATGAATAAAACATCATTTAATTTATGAGTATATTGTCTTTCTTTCTATTTTTTACCAAAAATATATCATGCTAATTATTTTTTAAAACACTATATTTCTTCCCATATATTTGTTTAAACTTAGTTTTGTAAGAAAAACAAATCATCATAACATCCATATAGTAAAAAATATATAGATTTTTTTTATGCAAGTGTGATAATTCGAAATTTTTTAAATAAATATAAATTACTCAAATGATTAATAATATGAGTATGTTTTAAAAAGTCTCAAATTGCAAATGAGGATGTGTAGATGGTTGAAAAATCATAATAAAAAAAAAAGTGATAAAAAAACTGGAAAAGCAAGAAGATTGATTTAATAGCTATCCATATTTATAAATATTTTTTTGGTTTATTATGGTTTGTTAATATAACCATATAAATTAACCAAATAATATAAATATTTAAACTCTACAACAAGTTAAAATATTATATCAAAAATTTAAAATATTAAAAATAGTTTAATATGTTAAAAAAAATAATATTATAATTATTTGCTTTCTTTATGAAGAAAACATCATTTAATTTATCAAATTATTGTCTTTCTTTCTAATTCTTACCAAAAATATATCATACTAATTATTTTTTAAACACCATATTTCTTCTCTTATTTTGTTTAAACTTAGTTTTGTAAAAAAAAATCATCACAACATCCATATAGTAAAAAAAAAAAATATATTTTTTATACATGTGTTATAATTCGAATTTTTTAAATGAATATAAATTACTCAAATGATTAATAAATACGAGTATATTTTTAAAAGTCCCACATTGAAAATGAGAATGTGCAGATAGTTCAAAAATCATTATAAAAAAAAAATAAATGATTAAAAAAACTGTAAAAGTAAGAAGCTTAATTTAATAGACATCCATACATATTATTCACATATATATAACTCATTAAGTTATTTTTATTTTAAACAATTTCAAAATTATCTTTAATAAATTTTTTTATTGATTTCTCATCCTGCGCAAGGCGCAGGTTATCACATAGTTTAAGTTAAAAGAGGTATTTTAGTAGAGCAGAAAAAATAGTAAACTAAAGAAAAAAACATTAACATAACGACTTTTATTTGAAAGTTTTTTTTTTTTTTTTTCCGCAAAACAAATATATTGATTGATATCATGAGTTTACAAGATATACAAATATTGCCAATACAACTGTTAACACAAATAAGGGAAATTGAAACAATTTTGATGAAGGAATGTGCTTCAATTTCGATGAAGAAGTGGAGAGTAACCAAGCTTTCCTTCTAGAAGTCTTATAGGCTAACAGAAGCAATCTGTTATGTCCCTCTTTCATACACTTTCCATTGGCTATCATCTTTTTGTTGAAACTCCAAAATGCACTTGACATTACATTTACTAATAAAATAAAATTGAAAATCATTGGCGATGAAATTGAACCTTGTATCCTCATTGAAATCAAAATATTCGATGATTCCGACCAAAACTTGATGTGTTCTTGTTGGAGGATATGTTGATTTTGAAAGATCGAGAGAAGAAACCAAACATACTGTCTCTTCCAAATCTGGTGGTCGCCCAAGAGATGAAACATCTTCTCTTCTCTGTTGCTATTAGTGAAATCTGGCCGCACCTTTTTTTCTTCTCACCGAACAATCATTAACATCCGCACAGATTTTCCCAGGATCCCAGATTCGTGCTTCAATTTCTCTTCTCCATATGGAGAAATTGAAATCACAGCCACGAACTCTTTGGAAATTAAATCCAAACGTTTCAAAATTGAAACAATATAAGCCAATCGGAGAAAACCCGAACGGAATGAAACTAACACAAATACACTTCGGTCGTTGCTGGATTTTGGTCGGAAAGAAGTTCTTCCAAAGGGAGAGAACAAAAACTAGATTTAAAAACTGAAACTTCCAAATCATAGATCTGGTTTTATTTGAGAAATAAAACTTAATTACAAAAGCAAAATAAAAGAAGAGAGTACGACCGACGTCGGAGCCGACATTATTTTAAAGTTTTTCTAATGTGAAGATTAAGTTCTTGAAATTAATAAGGAAACGAAAATCCAATTGGTACACAGTTATACATAAACAAGTAAAAATATATGATAACATTCTGTTCAACACAACTAAAAACTATGACGTAGATACATTCGCATGTTCACACGGTTTGCTTATCTTATTATATAAAGTAGAATGCGTCAAAGTTGCTAATTCATATGATCGCGATACGTGGCGAGTCAATCTCATTAGATTTTAACATGTGTCGTAGTTAAAAAAAATAAAATAAAAAATAAAAAATAATTAAATTAAATTAAAATTAAATAAAGGATATATGTTAATAATGTTAATAAATAAGAAATTAAAAAATAAAATAAATTAAAAGGATATATATAACTATGAAAAGAAAAAAGGAATGTTATTATGTTAATAAAATATTATATAAAGTAGAATGCGTCAAAGTTGCTAATTCATATGATCGCGATACGTGGCGAGTCAATCTCATTAGATTTTAACATGTGTCGTAGTTAAAAAAAATAAAATAAAAAATAAAAAATAATTAAATTAAATTAAAATTAAATAAAGGATATATGTTAATAATGTTAATAAATAAGAAATAAAAAAATAAAATAAATTAAAAGGATATATATAACTATGAAAAGAAAAAAGGAATGTTATTATGTTAATAAAATAAATATATAATATAAAAAAAAACAAATAAAAGAAAACAAGAAAAGGAAAAAACAATAAACTACTTAAAAAAAACCTACGTTATACCCAAAAAACAAAAAAAAACCTACGTTACATGCAAAAAAAAAACTACTGAAAAAGACCTACGTTACAAGACCTACATTACATGCAAAAAACAATACTGAAAAAATAATTACATTATATGCAAGAATAAAAATTGAAAAAGGATATATACCATTTCAAAAAAACAAAAAGATATATACAAATTAAGAAAAAGAAAATCCTAAAATATAATCCTAAAACACAATCTTAAAAGAAACAAAGAAAAATATCTTACGTTAATAAAAAAAAGAATAAAACAAGAAAAGGAAAAAGGAATCTTATTATGTTACAAGACCTACGTTACATGCAAAAAACAATACTGAAAAAAATAAAAAAATTGAAAAAAGATATATACAAACTAAGAAAAATAAAATATAAATAAAAGAAAAATAAGATTAATTTATATTTTGGAAAATATAATCCGAACAATTAATCCTAAAAGAAAAAGGAATATATAAGCTAAATTACTACTCATAAAAGAAAAAGGAATATACTATTCACATCTATATAAACACCTAAAAACTCTTAAAAATATTTACCAGACAAACAATATCACATCTTGAGCTTCATTATCTTGGTATAGCTTCTCTTTTTTATTTTTAATCTTATTATCATAAGCTTATGTAAACATTTTACGTTAGATGCATAATTGTAGTACGTAACGTTTCCATTACGTTGACTTTGTTTCCTTCCCAATTACGATATCGTTAAGATTATATCACCTCTTCTTTTAATTTCATTTATTTAAATTGTTTACTGGATAAATCTCATCAAAGATATTCAAGAGTTCAAATTGACAACAATAACTATTTTACGCTAGATTAATTAAACAAGAAACGTCCATATCGCCGAACGGTAGCACGTCTAATTCGAAAGTAGGATGAAAGAAAATTGAAGAAAAATAACGAACTTATGGGATTGAATTTACTCCCACTTGATGAAAATGTAATCAATTTTTTTTACTCAAACAATAATATTCATCTGTTTATTATTAAATTATTATTATAATTAACTAACTTAGTTTTTTTTTGTTTAAACACAGGATAATACTATTCAGGCTATATGCATCATTCTCTAACTGAAAAGTTTATAAACAATCTACATGAAGGAAGTCTTATGAAAATTTGCAATTTTAATATGCAAGATTGCATTAAGTATTACAAAGTCTCCGATCATAAATTGTAGATAAGATTAACTGAGAGATCAACCGTTAGCTCCGTGGAACAACAGCTTTGTCAAATACCCTTTGAAAAATTTCGATTTCGAAATTATGAAGATTTTGATAAATTAAAAAATATGACAGAAGGTTTATATAGTATATTTATTATTTTATTTATTTATTAATATAATAAAATATTTATGTGCTTGTTTAACATATTTTTTTTAATCAAGACGTGATCGGCTATATCAAAAATATGGAAAAAACGGATGTACATGGTTAGGCTACACCTACTTTAAGAAAGGTTACTCTAACTTTATCGTTAAAGAGGTTAGTTTTTAACCAACAAACCTCTCTCTCTTTAACTACTTCATATCAAAAAAAATATTTGATAATACCATTATGAGCGAGGGAGAGAGATGATAGCAAGACCTTATGTAATATGCCTACGGTTTAAAAATTACTGAACTCTTTTTAATTTCCAGATTTAAAGCTTCAATTGGAAAATTGTTGATTACTATTTAGGAGAATGTATTAATACTAAGTGCTATCATTGAAATCAAAATACACTGAAATAGAACTCTGAAGTATTAAAACGACTATAAAGATAGAATATCATACCAATGATACTTTCAAGAAATTGTGTAAGCTAGGAAAGAGTAAGCACAATTATTGCATCAAACGATGACGAGAGACGATATCATAAGAAAATAAAAAGAGAGAAACTCTGAAATGGGTTTTTCCTTTACCTCAGGAAGTTTCATACGAAATGCCTAGCAACATCCAAGCGCGCATCAAGTGTGTTCACACACACAGTCTTCCCATATCATGAGACACTAACACAAATCCTCCTTAGCTGCAACGAAAAATACATTTGCATATATTTGCTTTGTCAAGACCATTCTTATCACCCAATCACATAAATTTTCTATTCAGCAGTGCTCCTCCTTTCTATAACGAATCAACTTCTATGACTTTCTCACAAGATATATAAACCATATGACCAAAATTCGAAATAACTATAGCTATCATCATTAAAAATTAAAAAGCACATCCATAGTCCTCCCAATTTATTTTATTTTCAGGGTTTTGCATTTGTTAGGTATAATCGACCAATTTTTCATCTGTAAGTATTGACAATCTACTCACCTAATGGATGAATTTGAGATTGAGAGGACCAATTTGCGCCATGGACAATGAAAACCTTGACTTATCTGAGATTGAAGAAATGGGAGAAAGAGAACGAAACAGAAGATAGAGTGACATATATGTTGGGAAGAAGAAGTAGAGAAAGAAGAAGAAGGATCAAGAAAAAAGAGTTTAAGAAGCTTTTAATAATGTTTTTTGATTAATTGGAAGACCGAGGGAGACAACGGTGGAGGAAAACGGGAGACTCCGGCGAATTGGGAGAAAAAGACGTCAAGTTTCGCCGCACCATGGGGCGAACACGCCGATCATCTTTCACGGAGACACCGAGCGGATAAGAAAGATTTCAGTAAAACTTTTATCAAAGTATGGGGCCTTTGGGCCTATCAAATTTTTTTTGAGGCTGAAAAGGTCTATTGAGAGTTCTTATTGATCAAAGCAAATTAGATTAATCTCCACTACACACTTTGTAAGTTAGACTTTCCGCGAAATTGTTAAAACAACTCTAATCGTATGAGTGTATGGATCTCGGTTTAAAACCAGTAATTTCACATGATAAATTTATAAATAACTAAATTCTATTTATTAATTATATTAAGCTATAATTAGATTATTGTTTAGAGTCAACTAATTTTAGATGTTTAATAAAAAAAATACCCACTAATTATTCATGAACCAGTAAATACTTATCATAGAATATTAGATAAATTATTTACATTATCCTACAGTTTTAGATTGATACACAAAATCATGTATTAAGTGGATTTAGAAAATAAAATAAAAATAAAAAGAGTATTAATTAAATTTCTAAAAACAAATTAAAATTTACAAGAAGAACTTAAAACAAAAATTTAAACTACCAACCCGTGCGTTGCACGGGGTCCATATCTAGTATATTATAAAAATAAATACCAAAATCAATATCAGGAAATTATTCATCGGTAGGGATCTATCACGATGTTTGACGAGGAAACAAGGGTTCAGCATCTAAGAATGAAGTTGCAACATTGTCGGTAACAGCCACGTTGTTCCACGATTCAACTCCAATGTTCACTTCCACGGTTTCTTCCTCTTCATCGCTTTCGACAATGACTTGTGGCTGTGAATCTCCACTGGATGAACGAATCCTCTCCAACTCTATGGACAGTTGTCTCATGCTTGGCCGTTTTCTCCCTTTAAGATTCAGACATTTCCTTGCGAGTTTTGCCGCCGCGGTAACTTGCTCCAACTTGCACTCCTCTCTGATTCGAGCATCAATGTTGCAAGAATGAAATAAGTTGCCAATGTTCTATTCTCTTGAGACCGCAAGAAAGAGATTGGTTTTGCTCCGGTGATGAGCTCCACCAACACAACTCCGAAGCTATATACATCACTCTTGTCCGTGAATTGGCTAGACTGAAAATACTCTGGATCCAAATATCCCACCGTACCTAAAACTACTGTTGTTAGGTGGGTATGATCTAACGTTACTGACCTTGAAGTTCCGAAATCAGACACTTTGGCTCGATATTTCTCATCCAACATTATGTTTGTTGACTTGATGTCTCTGTGATAAATGGGAGACGATGCAGCCGAGTGCAGGTATGAAAGAGCTCCAGCGACATCTACAGCAATGCGTAAACGCACTTCCCAAGTAGTCATTGTGTAGTCATCAAACTCATCATGAAGATGTTCGAAAAGATTACCATTGGGAATAAACTCATAGACCAAAACCGGTACTTCTGCCTCAAGGCAACATCCCAAGAGCTTGACAATGTTCCTATGGTTGATCTGTGATAGAATGACAACCTCGTTGATGAACTCTTCCAACTTGTCTTCATCCACAACTTTTGATTTCTTCACTGCTACGATTCCACCATCTACCAACATTCCTTTGTACACAGTGCCTTGTCCACCTTGTCCAAGTACCCTGTTTGCACTAAAATTCTCGGTGGCTTTCTCCAATTCTTTCCAGCTAAATACTTTTGTTTTCTCGACATTGCCTTTTGCTGAATCCAACTGTTGTTGCAACAATAGACCTCCATTGCGCTTGAAAAACTTTTTTTTGCGGTTGATCTTCCTTTGTCTTTTGATAAATTTGTATAACCAGTATACTGCAACAATTAAGATTAATGAACCGAAACCAACACCAATCCCTGCAAACCCACAAACAAAGAGTGAAATGAACAATATTTTTTGGTACTGCTCTGGTAGATCGTTATTATAAATGGTGACCATCACCAAAACTTCAAAAAAAAAAAGCTTTAAATTATTCTGAGCGATTATGGATCAAAAATATTCTGCGATTTACCTAAAGCAATTGGCTTAGTCTTTGGATGTACGCAATCATAGCCACCTGGAAGATTTACACAAGTGTATCCCTGATATTCCGAACAGGGCACTCTACTACCATCAGTAGTTTTGTTTTCTCGGCATTCATCAATATCTGAATTACGAAAAATGATTAAATAGTCGTCAATCAATTTGTACTTACAAAAACAGAGAATTATGTGCAAAACTGGACAAACCCTAAACAAAAGAGAATAATGTGCATAGTTACTGACCTTTGCATCCGCCAGGAGAATATGGGTTGCCTCTATAACCATCATTGCACCCACAACTTGCATAGCTCGAATTAGCAAAATACTCGCATGCACAACTTGCTTTGTGAGAGTATTCAAAAGTTTCGTCACCTGTCATATGTTGGCACCTCAACTCCAGGGAATCTAT
Organism: Alliaria petiolata; assembly: GCA_020283515.1. Taxonomy (NCBI): domain Eukaryota; kingdom Viridiplantae; phylum Streptophyta; class Magnoliopsida; order Brassicales; family Brassicaceae; genus Alliaria; species Alliaria petiolata. The sequence continues at coordinate 34,267,590 of JAHZTW010000001.1, forward strand.
GAAGGAAACATTGGTTGTATGAATGAACCATCCTAGCTCAACGGTAGCATATCGTTTAGCATGAAGCCATTTCGGATCAGATATGTGTTTGAAAGAGTATTCCTCGTCTGTTAAGAAGGCGACTTTGCACCCTCCTTTCAAATTTGTGGTATTTTCTTCTATACTCACTCCAGCAATCTGTTGAAGCTCGTCCGGTATCCTTACCTGGCAGCATCCAACACCATTGCAGATTGTTTCCTCCTTAATGCTTGTTGCATCACACCTAGGATATAGAATGCTGGACTCCTTTGTTAGACAACTAACAAATGCGAGATAGTTCTGTGTAGGCGTGGGCGTAGGCGACGGGTATAATGTGCGGCAACTCGAGCTGCATCCCACCGTGCTTGGCTCAACAGTTGTCAACGATGCCGTGATGTTGCAGCCAACCGCTACAAGGGTATTCTTGTAGCTGACGTAAAAAGGGCTATCCGTCAGATTCAAAAGTGATCCGGCTGCTTCTTGTTTGTCATCGCTGGAGCATCCTTTCGAAGTTATTGGGTTTTTGATGCGAACTGACCCGTATGACCTAAAACCTTGCCTTTGGCTATTGTTTTCACTCGGAAAGGAGATATGCACAACTTCCTTGCCAAGTTCGGAAAGGAAAGCAGTACTATTAACACATTGAATTTCGTACCATTTGTTGAGATAGCAACCCACTCCGATTCCAAATGGGGGCGGAATCTTGATTCCTCCACATTTGTTTTGACACGAGCTGAAAGCAGAATCAAAGATCAACAAAAGTTGTAGGGTGAGGGTTAGAATCAAGAGGCTCATAGTTTTTTTTTTTTTTTTTTATTTTATCAAATTTGTTCTTCCTTGAGTTTAGTTCCTCGCTACATAAACGTAGAAGGCTTTTTGTAAGTGGGGCTGTGGGGGAACCATGCACAAGAAGAAAGTTGCGTTTACTTGGACTTGGACGCATCAAGTCTTTCTGTCTTTGTCTTTGAATCAATTAAAGAAATTATATGGTTGGACTCTTCGTAGTTCCCATCAATGACTTATCGTCAGAATTTCAGTAACTATTAGGCCTAATAACTATGGCCGGTTTAAGTAGATTTCTGGTTAGATAATTTTATTATATAAAGTTGGATGCGTAAAAGTTGCTAATTAACATGATCGTGACACGTGGCAAGTTAATCGATAAAATTTTGACACATGTCAAATAATATTTCTAAAGAAAATATTAATTACAGAAAGGGAAAATCTTATTATATAAAGGATAAATCAAATAAGATTTTATCCTAAAAGAAAATATTAATTACAGAAAGGGAAAATATAATAAAAATGATAAATCGAGACACATGGCAAGTTAATCGATAAGATTTTGACACGTGTTTTGATTAAAATATATTATAAATAAAAATATACTAATCCTAAAAGAAAAAGAAAAATACATTATTATTTTTAAATAAAAAATAATTTCCAAAAAAATAATTTTTTTTCTAAAATAACTAAAATTTAAGGAAAGATTTCGACATGTGTCAAGTTTATCGATTTAGATTTTGACACATTTCTTAGGTGAAATATTATTTTTAAATAAAAAAGGAATTGCCAAAAAAATAAAAAGTTTTTAAAAATTGTTAAATATATCGATTTAGATTAAAAACAAAAAGATCTATTTCAATATAAGAAAAAAAAATAAAAACAAAAAGTAAATTAGATTAATTCATATATATTTCAATAAAAAAAAATTTAGATGCTATTGATATGACATTAGACGATGATAAGCTGAATGAGAAGGAGAATAGCAAAAATCATATAGAAAAGCGTTTGATGCGAGTCTTGAGAATCATAATTTCTCTAGAGAGTAGAGAGATGATATACCAGAGATGAATGTGAAGAGAATGAAAGACTTTATTTGCTTGAAAAGAGTTAATGGGAAACAAAAAAATAAACGTAAATAAAAACAAAAGTAAATAAGATATTTCAATTTTACTTAAAAAAAATAAACGTAAAAGTTAGTTATTAATATGATCGTAACATGTGGCAAGTTAGTCAATAAGATTTTGACATGTGTCAAATTTATCGATTTAGATTTTGAAGTGTGTCTCGATAAAATATTATTTTTAAAGAAAAAAGAAATTTCCAAAAAATAAAAATTTTAAAAATAAAAATACACACTCGATAAAATATTATTTTTAAAGAAAAAAGAAATTTCCAAAACAATAAAAATTTAAAAAATAAAAATATCAAATTTATTGATTTAGATTAAAAAGTAAAATTAAATTAATTAGAATATATTTCAATTTAAGAAAAAAAAATAAAACAAAAGGATATATTTTAATTTAAGTAAAATAAAAACAAAAAGTAAATTAGATTAACTAGGTTATATATCTATTTAAAAACAAATTTCAGATGCTAATGATATGGTATTAGACGATGATGAGCTCAATGAAGAGAAATATAACAATAATCATGTAAATATCCTTTTGATGCAAGTCTTGAGATGCATAATTTCTCTGGAGAGCAGAGAGATCATATACGTGAGATGAATGTAAAGAGAAAAGGAGATTTTAATTGCTTGAAAAGAGCTTATGGGAGATCGTTAACATACTCGAAAGATTCGAATTGCATATCCAAGTTTGTAACGCAGCGGAACAGAAAAAGATAGTTGATAAAGTGTGTGAGTTATATGAGAAGTATGGTTAATGTTACTTAGGACCCGCAACATATTATGTGTTTTGAATATTTTAATTAAAAATAAATAAAAATAAAATAAATAAATATATCTTACATTTTGATATTGTGTTTTTCATATATTTTGTTCAAAAGTGATCTGGTTTTGTTTTATATTTTTTAAAAAAATATTTTAACGGGTTTTAAATTTTATTATTATAAACATGCGTATACGTGGATCCTAATATATATTTTAATTATGAAAAGTAGAATAAATAATTATATCTATATATAAGGCATTAGAAGTACACATAATTCATATAAGAATATTAACACATATATATATTTGGAAATATTAATAAAATTAAATTTTTTTTTTCCTTATAGATTATCCGATTTTAATAAATAATGGTTTTTATGTAATCTACAAGTTATATATAGTAACTGTTCTTTGAGAAATTAGGTAAAATAACAAAAAATAATTGGAAACAAAAAAAAAACAAAAAAAAAAACACTGGCTATGATATTTTATTTATTTTTGTAAAATATTTATCATTTTATCTTTGTTTCTTCCTTCAAATTTTAAAATTCCCGGACGAGAAAAAAAGTCATTTGCTGTCTCACCCGTCTATAAAGAAGAGGTTTTTTTTCTTGTTTCCTTTACTATTAAATATATGTTTTCTCACTTTAACTTTTTTTTTTAAATAACACTTTATGATATTACTTTTCAAAAGTATCACTGTTTGTTGTCCATTTTCAAAATCACCAATTTTATAAACGTTTATAAAAAATTAAAATTTATAAAGATTTATAAAATATATATATATATAAAGTTTTATAAAACATATTTATAAAGTTTTATAAAAACATATTTTATAATTTTTTTATAAAACTGAGTTGTTATAAACGTTTATAAAGTGGTATTTTTAATATAAATTATACTTTTCAATAATGGTATCATAAAAATAGTATTTTTGAAATTCTCCTCAAAATTATTTTCATTCTCTTAATAAAATAATGATTCAAAGTTACAGTTTTACTAAAAACATATATTTTTTTTAGAATAGTCTAAAAAACAACTAAAATAAGGTTTTGTTCCAAAAATATCATTACTAAGTTTTTGTTCCAAAAATACCACTAAATGACATTTTTTCCCCCAAAAATACCATAAACTTTAAAAATGATATTTAAGGGTTTATAATTTAAATATTTAATTTTGGGTTTAGAGTATAATTTTTAGGATTTAGGGTTTATTTTTAAGGGTTTAAAGTTTAGTTTTTAGAGTTTAGGGTTTAGTTTTAGATTCATTTTGTGGTATTTTGGAGAAAAAAAACTTATTGACGGTATTTTTGAAACTAAAAACTTATATTTAGTGATATTTTTGAGAATTCCTATATATATATATATATATATATATATATATATGATATGTTTTAAATTTTTAAGAATAAAATGTTAAATTAAGAATTAATTATCGTTCTATATAGAGTGCAATATCATTTTATTATATATATTGGTATGATGAATAAAATGACGTATACTTGATGCACTTGTCTAGTTTTGCAAAAATTTTTTTTGTTTTTAACTTCAAAGCATGACATATGCTAAACATCATATATTCCGTGAAATTTTTTTTTAAAACATATATGAATTTCCTACAGCGATCGTTTTGATATCGAGTAGAAGAACAAGAAATTCCAATTGGGAAAAATGGCACATAAATACTCTGAAATTCAAATTTCGGTCAAACAAAACATCATGTTTTTATAAACGTATTAAATCTCTAACTTATATTAAGCTTTTCTTTTAATCCCAAAATTTTGTTGACTGAGCTAAATTAGACACGTGAAACAAGATTTTTTATATCTTGTTAGCAATTCACAAGAGTTTTTACTCTTGCAAGCAATTTCTCAATTGCTCATGTCATTGCAATATTTGAGATATCAATCCATCTTGAGAATTTGATGCAATAAGAATACAAAGTTTGGTCTAAGCTAAGGCAAATTCGAAATAAGGGAGACAATGAACTATTGAAAGCAATCTACTAGCTAAGAAAGATACTACAAGACTAATTAAATGAGCTAAAACCTTAATTATCACTAATCAAGCACTAATCAAGCGATTAACTACTAATCAAACGATTAACTACTAATCAAGATTACTAAATTACTAAAAACGAAACCTAGGGATGGAATCATTGATTTAGGAAACCAAATGGACAATCTTGCAATCATTTAAGCAACTAATCAAGCTATCTCTATGCCTAGAACACTAATTAAAGACTAATCCATGATGTGTGACACTAATCCCTTCACTAATCACCCTAATGAACTAATGATGTTTTAGCATTAAAATGATTAGCAAGCATGAATGACAAGTCTAATAGCATGATAAACACCCTAGACAACTAATGATGTTTTAGGCTAGGTATGCAAATCTCTTATTAAGTTGGTTCAAACATTTCATCAAACACTTGGTGGGTGTATGAAATGCTTATGATCCAAATAGCATAAGATTAGCTATTTGGCATTAAGAACACCTTAATAAAAAGAGAGATGAAAGAATCTATCCTCGATTGCAAGATTGAACCATTAGAAAACCCTAAATCTAACCCATCTCCAAGTTCCTAATGAACTACTCACTAATCATATTTAAACCCATTAAATCAAAGATAAGAGAAAGGTTAAACATGATTAGAAAAAAGATTAATGGAAGTTCAAGATAGATATTGCATAAAACTTAAAAGATTCAAAGCAAAATACAAGACTTTTCTCAAAGTGGCTAAAAAGTTCTTGACAAGACTAGAGAGAATAAAAACTTAAGATAAAAATTAGGTCTAGAGAGTATTTATAGGAGGGACCCATGAAGATGACAAAAGAAACTGTTTGGGTTCGGTTCGACGTGTTCGTCGATCCATGTCGTCGAACCGAACCCCTGGAATTTTGGTTCGACGACTATCATCGAACCGAGTCATCGAACTGAGCTCCTGGTCTCTCGGCTTCTTCTTCTTGACGTTTGGGTTTGGTCCGGCGACTTCGTCGATCCAACTCGTCGGATTGAACTCCTTGAATTCTGGTTCGGCGTCCTTCATCGATCCATGTTGTCGAACCGAACCCCTGGAATATTGGTTCGGCGTCCTTCATCTATCCATGTCGTCCTGGAAATCTGGTCCGACGTCTTCGTCGATCCAACTCGTCGAACCAGCACGAGAAATCCTCTCCTTCATCTTCTTTGTGACTCCTTGCTCCTCCATGTGCTATGAAATCTTTCTTCAGCTCCATCCACGCCTCCATAGTGTCCTTTTCACCTGATCAAGGTTCCAAATGCAACAAAATATGCAAGGACTATGCAAAGATAACCTAGAACTCTAAATGATCAAAATGCACTAAAATGATGCTTAATTGAGTTCGTAAATAACAAGAAACTTACACTAAATGGGAGGAACTAAGATGCAAAATATAGACATATCAACTCCTCCAAACTTGCCTTTTGCTTGTCCTCAAGCAAATAAAACACAAGCTAAGGAGAGAGGTTTGAAAGTGGGAGCTCAATATCCAAGATAGTTAACAATAATAATCAACTCAATATCCTAGTTCTTAATTCTAGAATGCATTTGAATTCATCCTACTCCAAAAGAGTTAGCCATGCCCATCTCAACATTCAAGTGTACTAAGAATTTAATCAAAACAAGTCTCCCTATCAAGCCAACTCTTTAACATTCATTAAGATCAAAACCATGAATCATGACATTGTAAGGCTAGTGAATTCATTTGGTTTAAGGACTGGGTTTTGAGATAAAAAATGATCCCAATTCATCCGGTTTTGCATTTAAGTAAGGGTAACACTCAAAAGGATTGAACCATATGCATAATGCTAAAGGTAAGAAACAAGTGATGCATACAAGGATAGACTATCATCTACCCGAAATACTACCAATGATCCTACACCCCTCTCATTCATTTTTTTAGCTCACTCAACCCTCTAGAATCTACCCTTTCATCAAGGCTTTTGTGCCTTGCTAAACCCTTTGAATTTGGAACATTTTTCTCTTTTTAAAGCCTTAATGGGGAACTTCTTCAACTTAGCAATTTTGGTGAATGGAGTAGTCTACACTTTATTAATTTAGCTCGTCTTTTGATTTCTAGGTGGCCTTGCATATATAAAATTTTCATTACTTGGCCTTTTGGCTCTTTTGATTTCTTAAGACCACCTAGCACTTTTTATTTACTTAGAGCTATTCCTTTTTAAAACCCAAGACTCTCCATTTCAAACCATTCTTCCCCTTACTTTCCTCCAACCCTTTTAACCATCATCTCTTTCTTCCCAACTATTCCACAACTCATCAAGCATAATCACAACCAAATAAACCCCCAAATCCTAAGCCTAAAGCTAACCTCAAAATGCAAGGTTAGAATCTACATGAAAGTCTATACTTGTCGTTTCAAGCCTAACACTTTATGCTAAGTTCAATCGAAATAAAGGCCTCACAAGTAGCAACACAAAAACATTTGGCTTCAAAGGAGGTAAGGTTTGGTGGGAGTTCTACTTGAGCTAGCAAGAGGGTGGCAAAGTGAGTAAGAAAGCTCAAGTATTTTCAATCCATGAATTCACTTTCAATGCAAGCATGATAATTAAATGTCCAAATTCGGTTTAAGTAAGTAGAGTTGGCTTTCAAATTCAAGACCATATTTTAACCAAAAACTAGTGACAAATGAGGTGGTCCAAGCATGGTTCTTCCTTACTTTCAAATTCATTCACAAGCATTAAAGAACTACTAACTAGGGTATTGAATTGATTACAAGAGTTAAAAATCTACAAGGATAGGCTCATCATTGCTCCCAATGCATATGCAAACAACCTAAATGAGAAAAATTCTAGACTCAATCCTAAAATGTTAACAAGTGCAAATGCAAACTAGATGATATTTTTTTTTTTTGAATTTTTCGAAATTTTTTTTTTTTTTTTTTGGTTTTTCTATGCCTTAGATGAGACTCAAATATGCATGCTAAAGAAAAATAAGATCACAAAACACAAAGTCAAATACCATACTCCCCCAAACTTAAATTACACAGTCTCTTGTGTAATCCAAGCTTGGAGAAGATTTCAAAGATGCAAAAATAAAAATAAAAATAAAAATAAAAACTAAGTGGTATTTACAATGGTTTTAGAGTGGTACCTTGATCAAAAAGGTATGGAGGAGGAGGAGTATGAATCCATGGAGTATGATGGATTGCTTGATTGAGGAGTGGGGGATCGCATGACTCTCTTCCCACGCCTCCTTGTCTCATAGGAGGAGGGGCGTGGCTCATCTTCATGGCTTTGTGCACTTGGGGTTCCTTGAAAAGAGTGGCGTCTCTCTACCATATGGCTGTCCCCTTCTTGATCCTCATGCTGCTCTTCTTGATGTCTTGAGGAGGGAGCCTTTTCACCCTTGGTCGTGAGGTCCTTGATTTGCCTCTTCATCTCCTTGACAGTCTTCACAAGCTTCCTAATGGTCTTATCTTGCCATCTGTTCCATCTTTGGAGAAGCTTGATGTGTTGGTGAGCTTGTCTAGAAGGCTCTCCTTGATTAGCTCCTTCATAAGGCTCAAAGTTGTACCTATCACTACCATAGACTGGAGGAGCTTGATAAGGCTCATGATCACTATCCCATGGAGCTATTGGGAAGGTCTCTATGTCGCCTAGATGTTCGTCGGATGGAGTGAAGGCAGCATTTGACTTTTCTCTAAGGCTTGTGAGGTGAATGCAAGGAAGTCGGATTGTAGCCTCCCTGAGCCTTTCCACATTGAATTTGTACCTGTAGCCATTTCCCGACTTCACCAAGAACTGACCCTTAAGGAGGTAGGAGGAGTCTATGTACTGCTTTTCGGCAGAGGGATGTCCTAAGTTGATGCCAACTTCCTCAAGAATAGGAGTGATCATGCCTCCAATGGCTAGTTGATGATAGCGATCCTTCTTGTTGGCTGTAGCTTTACCATAGTAACTCGCTGCATGAGCCACTCAAATCTGCACCATACCATTACCCGTAGCATCACCTCGCATCTCGTAGTTATCGAGGTAACGAATGATGCCCTTGAGCCCAACATCTAGCATCTCCCACTCTTCAGCAGTTATAATCACGCTCTCCTTCTTAGCAAATAAAGTGTGAGCTAGCACCTTTTAAGCATAGCGAATCGCGGGGTGACAGATCAACTTGCTCCTACATCTCCCGGTCTTGTAACTCCCATTACCAAGCAACTGCCAAAGCCTTTCCAACTCAGTCTTTCTAACATCCAAACGCGAACCAGCACCTTCCCCCTCATCAAATCCAAGTACCTCACTAAGCTTTTTGAAGCCCATCTTGTAAGACTTGTTGCGAACTCGGAATTGGATGAATCCGAAGCCATCTTTTTCTGCATCAACACCCCCTGAACTCGAAGTTGTCACCTTCAAAGAGGAGAGGAATTGGCAAGTTTCCTCTTGGTAGCTCGGGTATGATTGGTTGAACCATCTCTCACACCCCAAATTCCGGAAAATTGCAGTTACATCCTCCAAGAGACCCAACTCATCAAGCAGCTCATGGTCCGGGTACTTAGTTCCATTGAAAGGCATCTCCATAAGGGACTTGTACACTGCTGAGGGTGTTGGAGTTGAGGCCGCGGCTTTCTCGGCTCTCCTTTCCTTAGCTTTCTCTCTACTAATGTCTCTCTTTTGAGACAACTTCCTTATAACCGGGGGACTCTCCTCAGGATCTTCTTCTTCCACCTCCACAGGCCTCTTGCCTTGTCTCTTGCTAGTCTCACTCCTTGATCTCCCCATATCGCCTATAAATTCAAAAATCTTTGAAAACAATGAGTACATTGTGAATTAAAACTTTTGAAAGCAACAAGTATGTACTCATAAAGCTTAATGGGGGTTCCAAGAATCAAAATTTTCATGACAAAGAATTTCTAGCAAGAATTAATTTCTTTTATCATCTCTTTTATCAATCAAAGAAATCAACAAGGAATTTCTCAAAATTAAGCATCCTCTAAGTGTTAACACATTAAAAATCAAGAGGATTCAAGCCTAATTACTTATGCAACATGGGAAAACAAGGTTAAAGAAACCAATTTTGAAAATTTGAACATCAATTAGGCATAAACATGAATTTTCGCAACCCTTGAAAATCCTATAGAAAAAGTGTTCAAAAACAAAATTTTCCCATGTATTTCCTTGAAAATCTTCAACAATCAATACCCATAACAATATTCAACTATACCCAACTCAATCAATCCATTCAAAGTCTACTTATCAATCTCAATCTATAAATAATTCTCAAGGAGAAGTCAAAGATTAAAAGAGAAGATGAGAAGACAAACCTTGGTTCCACGCAAGTGCAAGGCCGAAATCAACTAAGGAATCAAGATTAGCACAGAATTTCGAAATTATAGCACTTGAAATCAAAGGATTTGATGAAGAATTGAGAGAGAAAAGTGAAAAACAAATTCTTGTTCTTATAAGAGCTAGAATTTCGTGGGTGAGAGTGATTTTTGGGGAAGAAGGAGTCTTTTAATCCCCTAAAATCGGTCCAATCTAAGTGAGGGAGTCAACATTAAACCGGTCAAAGGAAGGAGGAAAAGTCAAGCAAACCTGTTTTTAGGAGTGGATCGACGTGTTCGTCGGATATGTTCGTCGANTTTTTTTTTTTTTTTTAATTTAGTGTTGGAGACAAAGAAGAAAATGTATTAAAACTTCCTTGAGGTTGTTGTGGTTCTTCCCTGCAAATCACTCGATTTAGAATTATGATGATAATACATTTGTAACAGTACATTTTGAATGTAAAATAGCTGTAATTTACTAAACATCGTTGATGTTATTTGCTGTTTTTTTTTTGTTTGGTTGTACTTTTTGCAATCATCTTCCTAACATGAAACATCTCTTTGATTCTTACGTGTAAACAGGATGGAAAGACATTTCCAAAATACAACATGCGAGCGAAAAAAGTCAAAAAGATGATTACAATCTTTCATAGATTGAAAACATTAATAACTCGAGGGAATTTGTAGCCATTGGTTATGGGGTAATTTGGATTAAAGAAAAAATATGGTGGTTCATTTTGACAATATTCCAAAATTACAAGGATCTTATCACTGTGTTACAGTTGTTTGGTCGAGCTCGAGACGGCTTGTTCTCTGCAAGTAACCCTCTTTCTCACTTTTCTCGCGAGCTCTTTTCTGGGTTTAGGGTTTCGATAGATTGGCAAGTGGGGCAACGATATCGAGCGTCTTCGAACCAGTCGTCACCTAAGCAGAAACCTTTAGGCTTCTGCAGCGTCGGGCACAATTCTCCGTAGAAGAAAATACCAGCTTTGTGTATCTTTCCAATTTCCGAGTGATCTTTTAAACGTACAGCACCAGGTCCTCGGACTAAATTTTTTTTAGATACTCAGGAGTTTTGATTGGTGTTTTCTGCTCTGCTTTCATTTCTGGCCATTTTTTATCTGGTTTCAACAACTTCCGCCGCCGAGTAATTGAAGCTTGGGTCAAGATGCTAGCTTTGGATGTTTTGATTTCAAATTAGTGTTTCTAACTGCCTTTAAAAATTGTGACTTTTGTTGATGGTTGGTTGTTGATTGTTGATTGTCTCTCCGTCTCCATTACAATGCAAAAGAACAGTTATAGTTTGGTGGAATGTTCTGCAATCTTCTGTTGTTCACAATCAATCACAACATGATGTTACTCATCTTTTGATCCCGCTGCTCTTTTGCACTGCCTCCCACTTTATCTTGGCATAGTAGTTCTTTGTCCTTGTTTGATTTTGAAACTAACATTTTTCTCCTTGGATTTCTTCAGAAATCACAAAGAGCCAGGAGGGATAATTGAAATGGCGCCTAGAGGAAGAAGAAAGGTAAGCTTTACTGTTACATAGAGTTCGAGCAGATGAGTGTGGTGGTGGTTTGGGACTTGGGAGATTAGGGGATGATGCTCTAGTACTCATTCTTAGGTTTGTGTTTGTTTCTTCTGTTCTTCGATTTTTTGTTAGTTGATTATCAGCGAGAAATAGAAGCAGAAAAAAGTCCGTTGGGTGTTGTTTTCTTGTGAGATTTTCTATCTATTATCTTGGGCTTTAAATTGGTATATTTTCTTCTCCTTTTTGCAGAAGGCTGGACTGATGCGAGAGGATGCAGCAAGAGATGCCATGAGAGCTTTTGGATTTGAGGAGCGAGTTATCAAAGTGTGTATCAAGGAATTGCTAGAGGTATGTTCCTCGGTTTTAGGCCTCCGTTTTCTCTTCCTTGAAAACATTTGCCTTGAAAGTGATGCTTTACCCGCTTTGGATTTCAGGTGTATGGTGAAGAAGGATGGTGTCTAATCGAAGAGTATAGCTACCAAGTGCTTCTAAATAAGTGCCTTGAAAAGAAAAAAGAACTAACAAAGAAATCAGAAGAAGAAGAGAAAGAAGAAATGGCTGAGGAACAAAACGAAGAGATAGCTGAGGAACAACATGAACAAACGGCTCAGGAAGAAGAAAAGGTGATTTGTTGTTCTTCCTACTCTTTCTCTATCTCAGCTTGGTTTTGCTTGCATGATTTGTTTTGGTGATCAAGTATCGGAAACAAACGACATTGGGGTTTTTGAACTTGATTTACCCATTATGCTACTTAACTTGCAGCATGATCTGTCTTCCGTATTACATGAGCAGGAGCAGCAGGTTGAGGATAGGAGAGACCATGTTGGCAGCAACTCAACAACTTTGGTGGGGTGTGGTGCGGAGACAGGAGCACAGGCTGATGCTTTATCGATCACTAACATGGCGGTCATCATGGACTCATCACCAGCTATTCAATCAGGAGAAGCGTCAGTGGATTATGCATCACCAACGGGTATTCGATCAGGAGATGCATCAGCAGATTATGCACACCATTCTGTTGGAGGTAACAAAGTAACAAACTTATCGCCATAAAAATCTCACTACATGAATACTTGTCTTACAAAGGAAAAATCAATTGTTTAGGTTCCAAGAGTTCTCAGTGTGGATGGCTAAGTGAGGAGGAGGAGGACGAGACAGATCCAAATGAGGGTAGTGGTTGTGATGATGGAGAGATAATTCAGCTGTCTCCAGAACCGCTATGTGAAGAACTTGAAGAGCTGGTCAGGGAAGTTCGTGGAGAGAAGAAGAGGAAGAGACCCACGAGGTGGGACAAGTAAGGAGTCACGAGCTCCTGTGAGCAAAAACTGATCTAGTATAAACATTTTAAAACAATACAGAGCCAAGAATTTATTGTCCGGCTCTGAAGCATTCATAATGAATGGTTACAGTCTCTACTATATGAACAAGATACCAATGTTCCCCCATTGCCTCAGGCTTATGGAGTCTCACTGCTGCAATGTTTCTTTGATGGAGTAACTAAAAGTTGTTATATACATTCTATAAAGTTCTCTCTTAATACGCATCCTATTCATAATATAACTGTGATACTTGGGTCTCTTCTATAACTCGTGACATTTTACACTTTCTTAATAAAGTGCAGGTTAAAAAGTTTGAAATTCCTGTTTACCACAAGATTTTGATGTTAACAATCTTTAAAGTTTCGCACAAAAAAAAAAAAAAAAAATCATTCTAAGTTATAAAAATTATCATAATCTTGTATTTAAATGTTTTGTATAAGCCTATAGGTTTGCCTATCCATAAAAGATGTCGATGGTCTCTTGTTACTCCGTCGAAAATCCAATAAAAAAGAATTCGAGAAGTAAGTTTTTACCCGTTTTTTGGTCAGGTCCAAGATAAGCACGATAGGTGATGGGTTGTTTTGATAAAAATAATAGTATGCGGCTTTTCCTAAGATTAATTTAAGAATGTAAGGGTCTTTATAAAATATTCTACAAATATATCGAGCGACATAGGGACTGCCCTTTAGAATCTGAATCTCTCTCCCTCCTTTCTCGCGAGCTTTTTCTCTCTGGGTTTAGGGTTCCGGTAGTTTGTCATCGACACCGGGCGTTTTGTGCATCTCTCCCCGTCATTTAACTTCGGTACGTGACATATCTCTCCGTAACGAGCGTTATAGGTTTCTCTTTTAAGCAATTTAGCTCCATGAAGTCTTTCTGCTAAATCATGGTATCTACCAAGCTTTTTCTTCTTCCATTCTTCACTGTCTTTTGTGTAATTGGAGGCGGATTAGGCATGAGCGTGTTTAGAGTTTTACGCATAGCTCTGTTAGCTACTAGATTTGATGTTACCTTTAGAGAGATCTCGATTCCTGATGCTTCGTAAATATCTGGATTTTTTCTCTTGCGGCTTGATATTAGATGCGTCTGTATCTCACTCACGACTCCAAAGTGTCCTTAACTCTTTTTTTTTAGGAAAACAAAAGATCCTTCCCGTATGAGCTTCTTGTTAGCATTACATTGTTTTTCATGTTCAGTACTCAAAATCAATCCTATAGGAACTATTGCAACCTATTGCTTTCGTTGGCTTTACTTGGGATGTGCAGGTTACTTGATACTTGTTAAGTGTTTACACAGCTGTGCGATTTATTGATATAGCTTTGATCAATGTGGTAGGTAATTCGTTTCCTTGTGGAATCCAGGTACGAACCCGATTTGACAGCGAACACAGAGGCTAAGATGGAAATCATGACTAGAGAGAATGAGAACGCTTTGTCAGGTCCTAGGCCGATGGATATGTCAACTGTCACACACAATGCTCTCCAAGGACCTGGTCCCAATGGCAATCAACGGACATCGAGCTTGGAAGCACCTATTATGTTGCTAACTGGACACCCGAGTGCTGTCTACACCATGAAGTTCAACCCAGCTGGAACTCTGATTGCATCTGGATCCCATGATCGAGAAATCTTCCTCTGGAGAGTTCACGGGGACTGCAAAAACTTCATGGTTCTGAAAGGTCACAAGAACGCTATCCTTGATCTTCACTGGACCAGCGATGGCTCCCACATCGTGTCAGCCAGTCCGGATAAAACTGTAAGGGCATGGGATGTTGAAACTGGAAAACAAGTCAAGAAGATGGCTGAACATTCCTCGTTTGTCAATTCTTGCTGTCCTACACGTAGAGGACCCCCGCTTATCATCAGTGGATCCGATGATGGAACTGCCAAGCTTTGGGACATGCGTCAGAGAGGAGCCATACAGACATTCCCCGATAAATACCAAATCACAGCCGTCAGTTTCTCTGATGCTGCTGATAAGATTTTCACTGGCGGTGTAGACTGTGATGTCAAAGTCTGGGACTTGCGGAAAGGCGAAGCCACCATGACACTTGAGGGTCATCAAGACACAATCACAGGTATGAGCTTAAGCCCAGACGGTTCCTACCTTCTCACCAATGGAATGGACAGCAAGCTCTGCGTGTGGGACATGCGTCCTTACGCTCCACAGAACCGATGTGTGAAGGTCTTTGATGGGCACCAACACAACTTTGAGAAGAACCTACTGAAATGTTCGTGGTCACCCGATGGTACCAAAGTCACTGCTGGTAGCGCAGACCGTATGGTTCATATATGGGACACAACCACTCGGCGCATTCTATACAAGCTCCCAGGCCATAAAGGCTCTGTCAATGAGTGCGTTTTTCACCCAGCCGAGCCTATCATTGGATCTTGCAGTAGCGATAAAGATATCTACTTGGGAGAGATCTGAAATTTTAAAGCTGTGAGACATTTGCAACTCTATTGTAATTGAAGTCTTTAGGTTCAACAATGTGTTTGAGACAATTTTTATTTCTTGAGAGAAAATAAAAAACCAAATATTGCTCTTTGTTACAAGTAATCAAGAAGAAGAATTGTTATCTCCTGCTATATCTTTATGCCTCTTCATCGTCTTGTACTCTAACTTTACTACCACAGCAACTTCTTTTATGTTCTTCAACCACAGGTTTCTTCCCCAAGCTGTCTCTTTTCTCTGCAAGCTCCAATCTTTTCTGCATAAACTCAGAGTTTTCCTTCCAAATCTCCCCGTTAGTGTATACCTCCTTCTTCCATATTGGAACAGTTGCCTTTAGCTCGTCGATCAAGAACTTGCAAGCATCTAAACCATCTGCACGGTGAACAGACGAGACCGCGATGAACACACTGGTTTCTCCAACAGGAACTGGTCCCAGACGGTGAGCAACAGCAATTTTATGGATGTCCCAGTTTGATCTAGCGGCTGTACAGATCGAGCTGAGGCATCGTGTGGCCATTGGCACATATGCTTCATATCTTAGCTCCAAGACTGTTTTGCCCTCGAACATGTCCCTTGTAGTGCCTGAGAACGTCGCTATAGCACCAGCTTGAGGGGCACTGACATAATCAATGTACTTGAGTATATCGACTTTGTGACCTTCCTCCAAGATTTCTATGAGGTTCTTCTCATCCAAAGACATCTTCGTCTCTTCTTCTGCGAACACTGTCCAATACAACAGAAGAGTAAACCTCAAAACAGTCGATGTTCCAACAGCGAATTCTAACCTGCAGGTAAAGAGCAAATCAACAACACGATTACTTATCCTAGAAAACTAATCAAGCAATAAACAGACATTTGGCTTAGTCAAAGGCAACAGAGAGCAAATGAGCGATTTTCGTTGCCCAATCTTATGCAAAAATCACAGTTTAAGAGCTCCAGAGATATATGAATCCATTTAGCTTAGTATCCAGAAATGGAAGAGTCAAACAACAAAGTAAGAATTGGTCAAAAATTTTATCGAATCGGAAGAACAGAACTTACACACAAAACTCGTCTAAAAACTGACCAAATTCAGAGCTTTGCCAAAATCCGAATTTCCAATCTGGGGCTAGGGTTTTTGTTTTTGGCTTGAGGGTCGAATCGAATGGAACAGAATCACAGAATCACAGAAACATGGAATCAACGTCAAACAAGAGTCGTCTCTTTAAGTATCTTTATGCACTGAAAATTGATACTTTTCTCTCTTTCGAAAAGTTTGTAATAACTTTAACAGCTACCCAGAAAATTAAACAAGGCAAAGAACCCAAAAAGATTAAACAAAAATCCAGAAAGATAATATCTGACCTTTGGGAGTTAGGTAGGGATAGATGATGAAGAAGAACATGTGCTCCATATTCACCTCTCCATCAGACTAAGGTTGGTGAGAATCAGATAAGAGTATAAGACAAATCAGATTTTTATTTTTATTTTTTTCACACACAATTTCAAAGTCTCTTCTTTTTCTCCAGATATTCTGTTTTTACAATTCAAGGAAAAAGATAATACTGTAAAAGATGCCAAAATTATTGAAACTTCAACAAGTGGCGTCGTTTTCGGAGGTACAGTGCGATCTAATCAGTGTCAAGTCTCTTCAAGTTTTAACCGCAAAGGAGAAAGAAGATTCTCTCGCTAGTCTCTCTCTCTCTCTCTACTTCTCTGTGTGTCTACGGTTTTGGGAAAGTGAGGGAGATAACAGAGCGAAAGAGCAATCATGGCTGCGACATCTTCCTCTGCTTTCCTCCTTAATCCGTTGACTTCTCGCCACCGACCCTTCAAATACTCGCCAGAGCTCTCTTCTGTCTCCTTATCTTCTAGAAAGGCGGCTACTTGCGATTTTCTTCCGGCTGCTCTCACGCTCAAGAGACAGAGACAGAGGTGTAACGATGTTGTGTGCAAGGCTGTGTCTGTCAAGCCCGAAGCTGGAATCGAAGGGCTCAATATCGCCGAGAACGCCGCTCAGGTTAGATGGGTTTTTCTTCTAGTTAGTGTTTCGATTGCATCTGGATAGAGAAGAGAGATAGAGAGAGAGGAAAACTAAATTGGTGTTCAATTTTCTCATTTTAGGGAAAAACAGTAATCTAGCTGAGCACTAGGCCTGTGAATTTGACTTCTTTGTCTGATACAATACAATTTGCTTTTATCTCCATTGAGTTTTGATTCCTGTTTTCTTTTCTGAATGTTATGAATTGATTCAGCTTATTGGGAAAACTCCGATGGTGTACTTGAACAACATAGTCAAGGGTTGTGTGGCAAGTGTTGCTGCCAAGCTTGAGATCATGGAACCATGTTGCAGTGTCAAGGATAGGTTTGTGTAACCGATTTGATTTATGGGTTGCTATCTTCACATGTTTATTCTGAGCTTCTGCTGCTATGGTGATTTCAGGATTGGGTATAGTATGATTACTGATGCTGAGCAAAAAGGACTTATAACACCTGGAAAGGTATTGATTATAGTTTATAGATTTGAGTCTTGTTGTTGTTAAGACTTTACAATGAGCTGAGAAATCTGATAGACACTGTGTTGTAAAAAGTTCATTATTCTTAAATGGTTTATTCTGCATTGAGCGACAAGCCCTCTGATTATATTTTTCTTTGTTGCACTTTTCTAGAGTGTTCTTGTGGAATCTACAAGTGGAAACACAGGGATTGGTCTTGCATTTATTGCTGCTTCAAAGGGCTATAAACTTATCTTGACGATGCCCACGTCCATGAGTTTGGAGAGACGGGTTCTTTTGAGGGCATTTGGAGCTGAGCTTGTATTAACTGAACCTGCAAAAGGCATGACTGGGGCAATTCAGAAGGCTGAAGAAATATTGAAAAACACTCCCAACTCCTACATGCTCCAACAGTTTGACAACCCAGCCAATCCCAAGGTCTGTGGTTGCTTCTCTTTCCATAGTACTCTCTATCTGTGTTATGAATCAGAGAAACAAGAGAATGTGAAAGATTTAAGTTAGAGAAAATATAGAAACTCTTCTGCATTTCCTTTTGTTATCAACATTGGTATTACTGTTTAGTTTCTTTGGCAACTTGAAACCCTCTGGTTCCACTTTTCTTAGGCTGCGAGTATTTGCTAGAGTTTTAATATAAAGAATATGCAGATTCATTACGAGACTACTGGTCCTGAAATTTGGGAAGATACAAGAGGAAAGGTGGATATATTGGTTGCGGGAATTGGAACTGGTGGAACTATCACTGGCGTTGGTCGGTTCATTAAAGAAAGAAAACCCGAATTGAAGGTATATAGAGCAAAAGGGCTTGCAGCAACTCAGCTGGAATACATACATCTGTGGATGTTTAAAACCTCTATAATTAGAGAGATAGGCTATTCTTCTAATTAGTAAAATTTCTGTTTAATTATTTGATGTTTTCGTGTACCAGGTTATAGGTGTAGAACCCACTGAAAGCGCCATACTTTCTGGTGGAAAACCCGGTACGGCAGCGATTTTGTTTCCTTGCATCTCTGACGTATCATTCCAAAACCCTGCTTTTTTTTATTTGTCTTGTATTTTGAAACGCAGGACCTCACAAGATTCAAGGAATTGGAGCTGGATTTATTCCTAAGAATTTGGATCAGGCTATTGTAGATGAATATATAGCGGTATGATCTATAATCATAGTCATATGGTTCCATTTCAGCTAGACGTCTGCTATTTTCTTTTTTAAATATATCGGTTGACATACAAACATAAATGGTCTGGGCATGAAAAGGAGTAGGATAAAATGTTTCCAGGATCTTGAGACTCAAACTTCACCTGTTACTTTGATTCTTATCAGATTTCCAGTGAGGAAGCTATTGAAACCGCGAAGCAACTAGCTCTCCAGGAAGGCTTGTTGGTTAGTCTTTCTGTTTTTTTTTTTTTTTTTTTTTTCTCTTTTTGACTTATTTCTGAGTGGGAACAGTCTTTAAAGGACAAATGAAACGAATGTATGAGAAATCTGTGATGCTTAGTGAAAGATTATAACGTTTTTCAGGTCGGTATATCTTCTGGAGCTGCTGCTGCTGCTGCAATCCAGGTCGCCAAGAGACCTGAAAATGCCGGGAAACTCATAGCTGTAAGTCCTCGTTGTTCTTCAACTATGTTCTTCATAATATTTTCTTGAAGGAGGTAGGTGATGGGAATTGATTTAGTTATCTTTTAACCACAAGGATTCACTGTTTGGTATATCGAACCTCCCTCACCAAACCCTTGTCGAGAAATTATATCCCAAAGTGGGGAATCAATGAAACCCTTTTAGCTAGTGTAGAGTAAAAAAAGTGAGTAACATGTTCACATGTTTAAAAGAAATTTTGATGTGCGAGTTGATGAATCTTGTTTCCAGGTTGTGTTCCCGAGCTTTGGGGAACGTTACCTCTCGACCCTGCTTTTCCAGTCGATTCGAGAAGAGTGCGAGAAAATGCAGCCTGAGCCTTGATTTGAGTTTCCTCTGTAATTTCTTGACCAACAACGAACCTCTTTCTTTGATTTCTTTCTGAATTGTTTTTTTCCTAATAGACATCTCTGCAGAAATCTCTACGTCTACTGTATATTTGCAATGTGCAACGCTGTTGGTGTTTTATTAATAAATCCATAAGAGGTTCGAGAAAATAAAAAAGGTCTACTGATAATGCCAATTACTCAATTCCTTCTCGTTAATCAAGTTGTTAAGTTGTATTCCCTCTCCCCAAACTCGAAATATATGAATTCTTCTTTTTAAGATACCAGAATACTAAAATATAAAATAATTAATTCAAGATGTATAATGATGGTTATTTGCAAGACAGTTTTTTTTTTTTTTTTGTGGTTTTAAGTTTCATTACTTTGGCTTCTACATCATGTAACTGACTCGTCCGTAGCAAGTATTGTTTTCTTCCATTTTTAATCTAAATAATACTCCTTCTTTTTTTTAAAGAATATTGTTTTCGAAACAAAAATTGTTTTAAAAAAATGATGTTTTCAATTTTCTAGATGCAATTTATTTTTACTTAATTTACTTTTATAATTTTTATTATATTATTTTTTAAAAAATTATTCGTCGAGAAAAATTCGTCGATGATGAGTTGTGGAAGGGCATAGGATAGGGTGATTCACTCACTAGTGAGCAAAACATAATAAATTTGAGATTTCAACAACAAAAAAATTGCTAATTTGGTGATAATTTTACAACAACAACAAAAATTAGGAAGAGTCTACTTTAATGGTGTAGATTTATTGGCTTATTGCATTGTGTTAACACGTTGTCAGATTATATAATGTATCTATTAACATAATAATAATTCATATTTTATTGACAATGCTTTCTAATATTATAATATACACAATATATAAACAAATATATTATACCTATATCCCGCTCGCCAAGTCTGGCATCAAGATTATCATATCACTAATAATTCAAGAAAACAAAACAAAACCAAATGAATCAAGCAAGAGAGCTTCATCAAATACATGCCGGTTCATCTTCGTCTAGGTAACTTTATTCACATCTTAAAAGACTAAATTTGAACCAGTAGTAACCAGAAAGCCCATTAAAAATTGTTGAATAAACCAGTTTTATTGTTTCTGTCGACATCAAGAAGCATCGAGAACAAAACTGAAAAATCGAACCAACTCCGCATGTTACACCAAATTTGGGTTCAGGGATTTGACCTAATATTTCAATGCCCGAAAACACTAGCCAAGTTGACTTGTAATTTCTTTTTCTCTTTTTATACTTTAAATATAAATGCCTTTTTTCAAAAAAAAAATCTTTCTTCACATCTTTAAGATGCATAATTTGGGCGATAGGCGATCGGACGATTAGTGCGATGGGGAGATGTGGCGATGGGTGATTGTAGCATTTCGTAATGTGCATGGATTTGTATATGGATCCAATCTAAGAATATGACTATAATAACTACCGAACGCGGTGATACCAATATCAGGGCTTGAAATTACATGGCTCAATACAACTTCATCTCTTGTAAGAAACCAGTGCGCAACACTGGCTTGGCCAAACTGCGGTGCGACTCTAAACTTGCCAAAGTATTCATTGAGCAAATCTGTAACAGCAAGGACATCGCCTCGTATCATTGATCTAAACCCCACAGTGATCGATGCCGCTCGTTGTTGACTCTAGAAACAAGATACTATTCCAATACAGGCAGAAGACGGGTTTTAGATTTGTAGGTAGTTCTGGATTTGTAAGTAATTCTTCAGTAACGGCATAAACTGCGTGACGTATACTCTCCAAGGCAGCCCTTCTACTCAGCTCCTTGACCATGGCAGTAGCAATGCCTTTTTTTCCTGAGGTCCTTCTTAACACAAACGAATTTGACCTCTGCCACGGTGACCATTTCCTCATCGACCTTGTTTTTTGCTAGCACGCCTGCGATGAAACCAACTAGTATCTTCGTTTCCTTGTAACAGAGTCCAATATGCCAATCCGGGTGATAACCCGGTGGCTGCAACGCCCACTTCAGATAGTCGTTGGAGTAATCGAATTCTTATTCTACAACGTTGTTAGCATAGTTTTTCTTTAGGAATTAGCGCACCCATGTACACATCATTGAAGACATGTTTTGTAGTCGCAGAGAATGAACAAAAATTTATTTTAAGATCTTTTGCAGGTGTTTTAAGTCTGATTTAATTTTCATATTATTTCTATGTTTTATAATTTCAAAAGTCATTATACAGTAAAACCTCTATAAATTAATAATGTTGGGATTTCAAAATTTTATTATTTTATAGAGTTATTAATTTATACAGATATTTTTCGGTTAGAACTCTAACAATAGCAAATTGTTTCCAACAGTGCAAAATTTGTTCAGGAGATGTCGCATCAATGAATTTGGAAGATGAGCCGAACAACATTTATAAACATAAAGTTGTGATTAATAATCTCAATTATCGAAAGGAATAGATGCATGTCAATAGCATATTCGACTATTTAGGTGAAAGTGATATATTATCAGAAGTTCAAAGTTTATAAAAAATTGTTGGTAACGTTCTTAATGTTGATGATGAACTTAAAGATAATATGGAACATTTGATAATACGTATATATGCATCATGAATCACTTATTTTTCATAACTTTGAATGCAAATCAAGAAAACAACACCAAACATTATTGATGGAATAAGAAATATTAGAGATGAACTCGAGCGAGAATCCAATTTTCAGAAAAACAACACAACAATAATCATATTTTACTATATATAAGCATATATTTATAATTATTAATTTATATTATTATTGGGACCATATATTTACATATGAGTTTCAAAAAAAAATTATCTTATTATCTTATCGAATTTTGAAAATTTTTTACATTGACCCGACTCAGGATCGGCAAAATTTATTAATTTATAGTGATTATTAATTTATCGAGTATTAATTTATAGAGGTTCTACTGTAGCTAATTTGGTTGAGAAAAACATCATTTGAGATTTTTGGAGCAAAATTGCTATTTGAATATATTCTGACCACCAAAAGTATCGGATCCGATGGAGGCCTTCCACAATTTTTTTCAGCTTAATTTTTTGCGACGCGAAGGATAATTGAGTCATGGTTAGCGACGAAGTAGTTTTAACTTTCAAGGCAATCTCACGGTTTGATCTCTTGTTATATCACAAAATACTTTTGACTAGTTAATAATTAACTTATTTTTCCAATATTTTGAAATCTATTTTTCCTATATTTAGTTCATGTTTACACTGTAGCATTAATTAGATTTATTAATTAAATTTAAATATTTAAATAACACTTTTAGAAATATTTAAAGTTATAGTCACAGTTTTTTAAGTCAAAATCTCTACCGTCAAAATTTTACAGTTATAGTCAACGGTCATAAATTATGACTTATAATTGTTATGGTTTTAGAATAGTAATTATTTTTTATTAACGATATCGAGATTGAAGAGTTTAAAGATAACTTTGCTTAAGCTTGTACTGTTGTACAACATGAAAGATTAGTTGGGCTTAGTTGATGGGCCTGTAAAAGTAGTTACCGGCTAAAACACGAACCCTCTTTTTTTTGTCAACACGGAACCTTTCATGTGCCAAGAACGAAACATCTCAGCTTTTTGCAATTTCAGGTTTTGTAGGGTTTATCGTTCGTAAAGAATCAGGTTCCGTTCAATTCCAAAAATTTTTCTTCTTTTTGCTCCTCGAATTGATTTGTTCAATTGCTGAAGAATCCGATCTGAATCGACGGCTTTTTTGTTCTGTTCCTTTGATGCTTTCTGCTCTGCTTGCAGTTCGATATTTAATTTTCAGCTCGACATCTTCCCAATAGAAACGGAAACTTGTGTCCAAGATGTCAACTTTGGATGTTCTGATGTCGAATTAGGGTTTTGTTTTTGGGAAAAGCTTTTTATTTCTGCTGTGAATTTGACTTTCGTCGACTGGGAAGCTCTGATTCTTATGCGAAAAAGGTTATCGAATGATTGTAGTTCCCGTGGACATGATATATGGAATCTTAGGGTTGAGATCATAATGCAAAAGAACAAGTTTTGTTTACTGGAGTGATTTGCAATCTTCACTTACTTGACTGGATCTCATAAGTCGATTCTGTTCTCCCTGCACTGTCACATAAATAGCACATTTTTGATTGAACTAGGATTGCTATTTGCAGTATATTAACGAAATCTACTTTTCGGGCTTCAAAGTTGGGTGTATTAGGGATTTTGGGAATCCTTCTTTGAGTTGTTGTTTGTCAAAGTTCTTGTCTCTAGTTTCTCATGTTATGTTTTATCCCGTGATTGTCGAGAAATGAAAGTAGCTAATGCTTCTGATTTGTGGCATCTTCTACATGAGTAAGACATTTAACTTATGGCATTTTACACTTTCTTAAAAAAACTGCAGGTTAAGGAGTTTGAAATCAATGGCGGGATTTCAAGGTTTGAGCTTTCTCGGCCCAAAAAGCAAGAACATGGTTGTGGCGGGAGGCTTGACAGCATTTGTGTTTGGGGTATATTTCTACACAATGAGGGCTGTTGGTGGCACGGACGAGCTTCAGATGGCTATAGACAAGTTTGAAGACCATAAACAGCTTGAGACCGACCCCAAGGCTCCATCCAAAGTCTGATCCTCACCACTGCACCGGCTTGAAACGTCCAAAGGAAACCTTTTGTTTATTTTCCGTGGTGTCTGTTGGACTACTTGATTAGAAAAATGTAAAACGCGTTTTGGTCAAACGAAGAGTCCTGTTAAGCACAATTTTCAAGTGTTTTCTTTAATGTATCTGGAAACTTGTCTAGCTTGCTCCCAGTGAACTCCATAAATAAAAATGCATGACGACTCTTTGTGTTTTGGACAAGACAGAGTATCTTTTATCTCTCTCTTTCTCTTAATCTATTGTATCTGGTTCTTACATAAACTTGTCTAATGGAGTAATAATGTCCTGGTGTCATCTTTATATTTCTCAACTCACAAGTAATAAAGAATGTCCCATTTGTTCTTTCTATGACTTGTTATTGTCGATTGATGGTTCCTGTTATTCTGGCATGCAATGTCTTGAAATTATGTTTTTTTCAGTTTTTAAGCATATTAGAGGAAATAGAAGAATCAGCGGGTGTCACTCGCTCACTCTCACAATAATTATCAGAGGCTTTAACAAACTCAAACTGGTAAAGTTTGGTGTCTTACAAAGAACAAGGAAAAAGGAAACTATACTAATAGCTCCAAGATTTTAAGTATCATTAGCTGAGGATACGAATTGTCTTAGTCCAAAGGAAGAGTTATCTTAAGCACCTTTTGTTTATTTTTCCTGGTGTCTATTGGACTCCGTACTTAAAAAAAAATTTCAAAAATGTAGACAAGGTTGAAGACCAAAAAGCACACCAAGATTCCATCTAACGCATCATGATCCCAATGAACTCCATAAATGAAAGTTATGACAACTCTTAATTAATTAGGGCTTTGGACAAGACATGGTATCGTATATAATCGTCCTTAGTCTATCTATCTCTCTATCCTCCTGAAGCTACTGTATCTGCTTCTTACATAGAGATGATGAAAGCAGGACAAGTTGGAAGAAGAGCGACATGGGACTGCGTTAAAATGGCCGACCTGGGTGTTGAATGGGACGTACCAGATGACGCTGAATGGGACGACAAGGGACGCAACATGATCTCTTACATCTGCGTTTCTTTCGATAGAATCATAAGATCTATTCAGTTTGGCTACTTGGAGAATGATGCTCTAGTCCTGTCGGAAATGCATGGTACCTCTGAGGGACCATACTCTTCAAATGCTTACGAGGTAACTTTTTATTTTGTTTTTGGCTCTATTAGTAACCTCCTATATATCAAGTTAAGTCCCGCAGGTGAGACTGAAGCAAGATGAGTATGTGACTGGATTGAGTGGAGAACTAGGACTGTGTGAAGGAATTAGAAACTTGACTTTTCACACCAACCGTGGAAAGCACGGACCTGTTGGAAGTTATGTAAGTGGTTCCAAGATAGAAATTGATCCGGTGATACGTGATCGATGTGAGTTTGGTGGATTCTTTGGGTCTTACAATACAAATTGTCTTTCGTCGATTGGTATCTATGTGAGTCCCATTGCAAGTTCCAACACGGTGGTTGAAAGTGAAAATATTTGACTAAGCAACGCCTTGGCCTGGTACAATTTGTTGTTGAGTTTTCTCTGATATAATGTACAGTAGCTTCTTTAATGGAGCAATGTCTTAGTGTCATCTTTCTATTTCTCTATTCTCAAGTAATAAAAATGTCATGTTTCTTCTGTTATTTTATGATTTGTTCTTGCCAATTGAGGGTTGCCTATGTCTGTGATTTAAAAAGGAAATATGGAAGGACGAAATTGAGGACCGAGTTGCTTACTTTGGCATTCCCAAAGATATGCATCATTCGTGGTTAATCTGATGTTCCTTGTATTCATCCTGTGCCGATAGTCTCATTTCTTTGTGAGATTAGAAGATGAATAGATTATACGAATGTTCATAAGATGAAGTAGCATGTGATAAAACTTAAAACCATCACCAATAGCTAAGAATCACATAGCCAACACTTTTAGGCTTACGAAGTTGTTAAATGGGTTTCCCTCAATAGAGTTTTCTATTTCTTTTGATTAATTTATAGTGTATACCCATAATCAAAAGAACATTGTAAATGTTGAAGTTGAAGTTTATGAGAAATATTCAGTTAATAACATATCAAAGGCTTCAACAAGAACTCTAAAGGATAAATGGTGTCTTGTTGCCAAGCTATTCGGTTGTTTTGGTATCAAGAAACCACTGAAAAACATCTTCTTTTTTTTTTTTAATTAAAAACAGATTTGCAAAAAGGAAAAATTCAGACTTTGGTCCACAATTTTCGAAAATTCGGCATCTTGACTTGTTTGCAAAGAACCCCGGCAGAAAAAAGGAAGTTAATAACATAAAAGATAATAGTATCATTAGATGAATATATATCATAGCTAAAAAAGAAAGCACTCATGAAAAAAAAAAGTGAACAAAGATATTAGGAAATGATTTAGTTTTACATTTTTGGCTTAAGTTTTTAATTTGTGTAAACTTTCTGTTTTCAAGTTTATTTATATACTTTGATTTGTGAAGTTTTCATGGAGATATTATCTAAACCTAAGTACATACATATATATATATAAACCTAAGTATTCTGACAAGAAGAAATTGTTATTAGATTATCAAGAAAAAGAGTATAGAGAGATGTTCAAAGTGGGACCAATTGGAAGGACGAGTTTTTTGGAGGGGAGATGGGACGAGAAGGGACACACCATGATCTCTGCTATCTTTATTTCTTTCGACGACTATCACATAAAATCTATTCAGTTTAGATATCTTCATAAGGGAGCTCATGTCGTGTCTAAAACTCACGGACGAACCGTAGGTGACCACTTCAGAATAGTAAGTTTTGGTGTAATCTTCTCAGTTTTTCCCTCCATCTCTCATAATTATTTTAGCCCACTTAACATGAAAGCCTAGCTAGTAGGAATCTTCAGATTTTGTTTCGGTTAAATTTTTGTTTACAATATATTTAGTTTTGTTTTTCTTTCTGGGGTACTCTCTGATGAAGTTAAGGCAAATATATACAGGTGAGACTAGAAAACGATGAGTATTTGACTGGGTTGAGTGGCATTGATCATGAGTCAAGTATCACGTCTTTGACATTTCACACTAATAAGAGGAAATACGGACCGTTTTGTAAGAGATATGAGTATCTTACAAGCCGGAAGAAGGAAACTAATGTGGGTGTTAGGTGAAGAAGAGGAGTGATTGTCAAAGAAAGAGGCAAGGATGTTAGGTGGTGTGTATCATTGTCAAAGAAAGAGGCAAAGGTCAAATTTTATGTCTCAACAACCCCTTCCATCACCCTATAAATAGATAGATTCTCTACTCCTTAAATCATCC